>CM022950.1:71699282-71777189 GCA_012931725.1 Litsea cubeba | reverse complement strand
AGTAACCAAGCAGGGGAGCGTCATTTCCCAGGTCCCATGCATGAATCAGAAAACAACCATGCCAGGATTGAAAACCAAAAGCGCCAGCAGACTGCCCCAAAGCTTTCGCAGAAGAGAAGGCAGCTCGAGCACTGGAGATGCAACTTGATGCAGAGCTGCACGAGGAACAGAGGTGGAAACGGCTGAAGAAGGCTTCAGAGGCTGATGCACGAGAGGCTAGCCGCTCGAGCGCATCTGGCAGCAGGAATTTCTTGGATGATGCCCAAAAGAGTGTGTATGGTACGAAGAAGGGAGGGAGCTCTACAATAGAGGAGAGTGTCCGTCGCCGGACATTTTATCTGCAGGGGAAGTCAGAAGCTCATGAAAGCAATGCATTCAGGAGATGAGCTAGCATGGATGTATTTTATATGTATTAAATTTGCATAATCTCTAGTAGTAACTCGTGTTTTGCCTTGAATTAACTCTCGAATTTGCTAGTAACTCGTGCTTTGCCTTCAATCAACTCTCGAATTTGCCTGTTTGCTCTGCATTCAAGCATTATCTTAAGTTGGGTGTAATGGGGTGTTGCTGTGGACGTTCCCACAGCACCCTCCAGGGATCGATCCCTGGAGGGGCAGGTCTTTCCCTGTTCCTGGCCACTGGGCCACCTCAGGAAAAAAAAAACAGGAAATCTTAAGATGAACCCAATAATTCAAATGCAATAATTCAAATGAAAAAAAAAAAAAAGGACATTCTTAAGTTGAACCCAATAATTCAAATGCAGCACTTGGGTCTGACCTGAAATGTTGCCAAATGAGTTAGCTCTTTCTGTTCCAATTTGTTTTGCACCCAAGTGGTTGGGTTTTATTGGGTGTAAAGGAACCGGTCAATTCACCTTTGATATCACTGGGTTTGAACTAGAAAATGTAAAGAGCACATCTCTGAATTTGAATTAGGAAACTCTAAGAGCAATCCATCTGCGTTCTTTCTGTCTTAAGCTATATGATTTAAGACCTTCAGAGGGAGGGGTTTTGATGGGGTAAGTGGACAGGAGGGAAGGTGGATTGAGCTGTATAAAATCTGATGTGTGCCATATATCAAAGACAGTAAAGAAATCACACCCTCTTATAACACTAGAAATTGAACTAAATTTTCAATGGGATCCACCTAAGTAGATGGGGCTTATATTTTATATAATACAGCCCGTCCGAATTTGACCCCTATCAATTGCCCTTCCTCCTCGGACCCACTGTCCCAGGTGGTCCGCAGGCCACGACAGCTGATTAAGAAGCCATGGCCACATGGAGTGATTAAAAGCAACTATGACCAGCTTCTGTTGGGATGATACAGTAGTTCAGATCCAATAAGGTTCGCAACAATAGAAAGGGGCTGATCTGTTAAAAGATCTAAATCGCTAAAAATAAACGCCTACCTCTTATATCAGGGCCATAAATCTTTGATAGTTGGGCCTGCTGTGAAGTTCTAATCTATCACGCGTCTCTTGAGTCAAACCAGACTCAGTTAAGAACATTATATGCGTCAGGGTGGAATATAAACTCATGCCAAAGGGATGCTGGACATGAATTGTAAAACTATTGTTTTTTCTAATAGATGGGTCCAATAGGGGTATCTCTGATTAGGAGGATAGTACTATAAAAAGGCAAAATTTATAATGCGGCGGGGAAGTGTGAGGGAAGCACCATCATTTTTATTCTCACACACATCATCTTTTTCTCATTTCTCTGCATAAAATCTTTTCATGGCTACATTCCTTGAGGTACAAATTCAAAGGGGGGTGGTTACCTACTATGTTTGTCTTTATTTGTTTCTGTTTTT
Organism: Litsea cubeba; assembly: GCA_012931725.1. NCBI lineage: Eukaryota > Viridiplantae > Streptophyta > Magnoliopsida > Laurales > Lauraceae > Litsea > Litsea cubeba. The sequence goes on along the minus strand of CM022950.1, from coordinate 71,775,374 downwards.
TTCCCACTTTCCATTCAAAATATGCCCACGTAATAATAAATAATCCAACTACATCTTTACAGTAGGTAATGCTCACTAAATTCATTGGAATGAGATGCTACTGAAAGTTTTAGTGGAATGAGGCATCTTTGAATCTATATTTCAGAGATGGTTTCTTATAAGAAATGAACTTAAACAGGGGTGAAACTACAAAACCCTCAGGTTATTTTTTAAAGAAGTATAACTCTCATTTCAACCATATACAATGGGGACCATCTCTGTTCAAACTTAGTACACACACAACACACACACAGAGCGGACTCTGGTGACCTGGTACTGAAAATCATTTGACATTGATCCAACCCTCCACAGCAATTGGATCATATTAACCATTTAAATTGATGGACATCTTTTTATGATGACAATGTTTTTAGGCCACTCTTAAAGGAAACCAAGATTCTGTTTTCTCATGGTCTCATAATTGTAGCCATCCAAGCGCTCTACAAATTGAGCACAGTACTCCTTCAAACTACAACCTTTTATTCTACAAATTTAAAGGATTCCTTCTCAACCAAAACATCACAGATAGAAGCTTCATTATTATCACCATCAACAGAACAATAATAGAGAGAAGTTTCTTCTTTTCGTTTTTTTTTTTTTGTTCTTTTTCTCTGTTCATCTATGGGTTCCTCTGTAAAGATTTTCTGTTTATGCTAATTGTAAAAGATAATAATAGACATTTCAATTTCAAGTAATAATGATTATAATAAAATTGGATCAGCCGTGTTGCGATATGCTTCACTATGTGATCAACAGGCACATTTTGACATTCTTGCATTGTTTAAGCACCACCACCACCACCATCATCGCCCTACTTCTCTGTTGGAGTGGCTTGTGTGTGCTCTACTTTACTTGGATCTCTGTTTATGGTTAATTTTTCAATTACTCTAAATTCATCATGTCACTTTTGACTACTTCTTGTTAAACTGTTATACAATACTTGACCACATTTTTATCAATGTCATTTCTAGTTTTAACACAAAGGTGCAAGCCATCTCAAGTGATATTCCTCTTCCTCATCATTATAATCATAGAAGCCTGGTCCATCAGGCAAGTTTTCTGAATTCTCCTTTTCTATAGCCCCTTTCTCAGTCACTCAGCAAATGAACTCGGGGAAAAAAAAAGGAGTCATAACATGGGTATTTCAAACAAAGTAAGAGTCAATTTCTAGTTTAGAGGGATAATCTAGAAGATACAAGCCAGTTTTTTCCATTATTGATAGTAATACTATAAAAAAAAGTGAGTGGAAGTAAAAGAAGGGTTTTCAAGAAGTGAGAAGAATAGCATTCTCTTTAGCAAGTGGTCATGCTCACATCATTGTACCCCTAAATTAAATGAGTGGTGACTGACTTTTTCACTTATAATTATCATAACTCTTTGGATAATCTTTTCATCTTCTTTTTGCACTTTCCACATTTTATATGCATTTTCTAATAATTTACCATGATAGGATACAGCATATATATGCCCACAAACAGATAACAGTACTGAAAAGTGGAGGAAGTTTTTACCTTTTGTCATCTTTTCTTAGATTATCTATTAATTTAAACTAAGCTTGACTTTGTGAATTGAGAATCTTCTACAGTGTAAAGGATTGTTGTTTTCCTACTACTTTTCTCCTTCTTCTTTAATAGGTATATTAAATTTAAAGTGGGATTCCTACTTGTGATTAAAACATTAGTACATGAAACATTATCCTCGAGGTTTGACTTTTTATAGACCTGATGGTATCCACTATGGATGGAATATCCCAAAATATCAACTTCATGGACTTGCTATCAAGGGTCACTGTTTGGGTATCATGGTGATGGTTATGTTTTGGGACCCCATTTATATGATGATAAAATATGGTGGAGTCTGGACATGTAGATGTTTCCTTGTCATGGTTAGGTCAAAGGGTCAAGATCAGCTCACAACTACATGAAGGACAGCTTACACATAAACTGTAAGCAGCTCTAAGAAATAGAGATGATAATTTTAAAGAAAAATATTCAAGTGCATCCATCCCTCACCATTTTTAGTGAGGGACACCCCCTTTGAAAAGTGCCCAAGTACAAAAAGGGGAGTGTCAAGTACATAGGACTCCCCTTTTTAATTTTTATACTTGACACTTTCCAAAAGGGGGTGTCCCTCACCAAAAATGATGAGAGATGGATGTACTTGAATACTTCTCCATATTAAAAATATTATCTATGTGGCCTTTAATTGGGGGAACATTTCACCAGAATTTTTGTTTTTCAGTACCGACTGGGGACCCAACTCTGATAGACTCGACCATACTCAGAGCTGACCCTGGTCCCGGCTTGAACCCAATTATTGTGTCATTTATTATACTATATTTCATAGTATTAGTATAATGTATTATTGATACATTTATGTATATTGCATATAGTATAATGATGCTTATAGTATATATATTTTATATATGATATATTTTATTCATTATATACATTATAAACTCTGGTATTTGGGTCTGGACCATGTAACCATTGGACAATAAATGTGGACTCAAACTTGAGCCCAATTATTAATTAGGTCGATAAATTATAACTGGTTTTTCTGGTCAGGGTTTTGGATAACCAGGAATGTAGGGGTGTAGGTCGGATAGGTCAGATTGGCAACCCTCAAAGCAAGGTCAAGATAAATTGTATTTGTATGTAGTTAAACTCATACTGAGCCTGCCCTGAGTGAAACCTAAATATATCCAACTCGATCGAACCCAAATCGTAAATTCTCTAACCAGTGCAATTCTGTTGGAGTTGGGTTGACATGCCATAGGTCCATTTCCCAAGTTTTTGTGTTTGGTGCATTGTTGGAAAACCCTCCGAATTATCTCATTTTGATGAAGGACCGATTTAAATACAAAGGAGACTCGGTCAAATACAAGGGAGACTCGGTCAAATCATCTCATTTTAATAAATTGTTTTCTCACATTCAAGTTTGTACCTACACTCCTAACCAAGTTGCAACCTGGAAATCAGAGGTCCATTATCATCCTCATGACCAGGGCCTAGTCCAGCTCATGAGACAATCGAGTGGTCTTGAACATCAAACCAATTAAGTATTTGGGGTCAACCCGCCTTGTTACATTTTATTTTTATTTTTTGTGACCTATAGTGGCCAAGGAGAAGTATCTGGACCTAATAGATCCCAGAGCAATATGGTGGGAGTGGGGTCCAATCTTCAGAGACAACTTTGTATTCTCTACATCCTTAAGTCCACATTATGTACATTACCATCCTAAACTTGGGATATATGAAAATTAAAATATGAGTATATGACCATCTAAATTTTAAGGGCCCAGCCATGATTAGTCAATAGTCCACATTCAAAAGAAACTAGATTCAATTATACTAAGTCCCTTCTCAATGGTCTACCCAGAGCTATTTAGATTGTAGATTTGTACATATGCCAATACCTACTCGTACAATGGGGTGTGCAAATGTGCATGGATGCTCATACTCTCTGCCAAGAAAGAGATTGTGAATGTTTTCCATCACAATATTGGAGGGTACATGCTACTACTCTGTCTGGTTCTGATGATAGAGGTGACAACTGATTGATTGCTGTCTCTGTGTGGTGTTATTATTCTATTCTACATATTGTTTCCTCCCCTCTCCTTATCCTGTCTTTTTATTTGCTGTCTCAAGTGTATGATGTATCATGTTCCCCCAAAAGCTCAAATGGGGCCTTCTCCCTCTCAGGCAACACACAAAGTCAACTGAGTTGTATCGTTTTGTTTGTTTTTCCCTCCACATCTCCACTCACTTCACTGTTTGGTGTACGCAGATAGGGCTATGTGATGTGGCTTTGGGGTTAACCATTGGGGAATTCAACTTGGGCTTAGGTTGGCCTGAAACCCTACTCAGCTAGCCTCAATCAGTTGCACCCCTCGTTCATGAGGGTTGGTGAGTCTCATTGTCTATATGGTACCAAAAGTTTACCAAATTGGATAAGTGAACACTTTTTATAACTCCAAAAGTTTTACCCAATTGGATTAGTGAACAAACTTTTACAGGGCCCATTTATTAGAATGGAATTTAGTTTCTAGTTGAAGAAACAAATGTAAAGATCCACTGTAGCAAAAAAAAAAAAAACCTGAAGATCCTTGGATGAAAAGCAAACAAAAGTCATGTGAAAGGTGCAGTTTTTTCCACTTTTGGAGTATCTCCACTCTCACTTTCTCCTAATCCAAATGCAATCTCAATATTACGTGGTGGTTTTAGTCACTGCAATTGTAAGGTGAGAATTGGCCGCATGCATTAGAGCCTTAACCAAATAAGCATGAGTTGTCTCTTGGCAGTAGCTCAGTTCATTATTGATCATGAGTGTGTAAGAGTGCATCAGTTGGAGTTTCCAAATCTGCCAACTGTTAGCCTGGTTACTTTAGACCCCCTTCAATAACATGATGAAGTACATTAAGACTTTAACTCATGTACACCAAAGCTAGAGTTCGATGGGCAATAAAGCCTTGATCCTGATCTTCTGCACATACAAAATGGACCCTCTTTTGGAGCCTGAATCTGGCCCGTCAGGTAAACATCTATATCCAAGTCTGCTAAAATCAGACTAGATCTGGGCCAAATCCAAACTGGGATTTGATCCATTGAGACATGATTGAAATTTTAACCCCTTTGAAATCTTCCCGGGAAACGACAATCTCAGATAGATTTGAGATACATCAAACTTCTATTCATCAAGGGATATCCTGGACACATTTGGTTGAGCCATATAGACTCCCTGAAATATGGGGTTCCTATAAAGTCCATCCATAGTGTGAACTGAAGGTTAGCACTTTGCCACTTTCCCTATTTGGAAGCATCACATCAGAGAAAGAGACCTATTCTTTTCAACAATACCCATCTCTCAAGAGTCAAGAGCCATCCCAATTATTTCTATGAAGGTTTCTGCTTTATTTGTGGTTCAATGATGGGTCTCAGGACGGCCCTACATTGAACAATTTAATGCATTTTATATCAAGGGACTAGGTGGAGAAAACATTTGGATATTAGATCGTCCTCTTCATGGTTTTCTCCACTGTTCTCTCCGCATCACATCACCAAATTGGTCGGCAACACCATGTAAACCAACAGTAAATGGGACCCATTTTTATTATCAATTTTGGATGGATTCCATCATGATTGCCATCATTAAGTGGGTGCTATTGTGATTCTCAACATTAAGTGTGTCCCATGATTTTTATGACCTTAATTAATTGTGTCCACTCAGATCCCTAACATTAGAAAGGGCCCAGCTTGATTACCAATATTAAAGCTGGGTTCTGACAACATTTGATCGCGTCCATTATTATCAAAATTAGATGGGTCCTATCGTGTTTTTTTTTTTTTTTAATTATAGGAGATCCCTCCATGATCTCCAGACGTGGATGCGTCCCACACTGAGGCCAAAATATATATTAGTTCAAGATCAGTCAAGAATATGTGGTAAAACAGCATATTATTATGCTGCTTAATCCCTCAATTGGATCAGATTTCTCATTGTGATTATTAGGGAAAAAAAATTAGTCCAATCAAATGGCCCTAATCATTGATTTAATTGGCCTCAAAGTATAGAGATTGCTCTTCTTCTTCTTCTTCTTGTTGTTTTTGTTTTTTTAGCCAACGATGCACATAGATAGGTTTAATGAGTGGAAGATTTTGTTAGCGTTAATTCTTGGGGGAATTAATGAGCATGAGGTGAACAGTTTCATTACAGGAGGCTATTGGCAAAAAATGGGGAGTTTTTACCTGATCAGATTTTAGCTTTGTGCATGTGAAACTGTTTTTTTATCTCCAGCTTTTAAAATTAGTACACTGGGCCCATTTATTAAACATTCGACCGTTCATACCAAGTGCCACCCCAATGACACTTGCCCTAAATTGTCCCAAATTGGAGTGCATCCTGCTGTAGGATTCCCCACATGTGATAAATGTTCATTGGAGTTAATCTAGTATTTTTAATGTTATTAATCAAACAATGGCTTCTGATACATTGATGGTTGTGTAGGGTGCCCCCATATATTCATGGTTGTATGATATAAAATGCGATTTTGATTGATAAATAGTAGACCTAGCTAATATATAGATCTTGGAAAATTGGAGCATACTCCAATAAGTAGAAGTGACAGCAAGTATGGACACTATCATTACAAATGTTTTTTTTTTTTTAATTAGTGGATATAATATATTAATTTACAATGAATACCCATATTTATCTAAAGGATTTTGAAAGCAACAAATAAGTCAATGGGGCTATTGTAACATGAGAAATGATCACATTGCTGCAATGGAACCCCCATCAAGATGTAAGTACTCCAACCATCCTATGCTCCTAACATTCCTTGCCACTGGATCCTAACTAGCTTGAAAATTAAAGTGGAATCGATATAAACTATTCGCCATGGGCCATTGGTAACTAAGGGCTAATTCTTTACCAAAAATAATAAGTGCTAGTTTGTTTCATGTAACTTAATTACTAATGAATTTTTAAGACACTGTATTTTGTGATAAAAAAATTAAAAAGAAAAGGTGAATATCCAAAAATGACCATCAAGTTTATGGGGAAAGTGGCGCAGCGAAATACACAACCACGATCGACAATCTAATACACACACAAATTCATATAATATCAAGCAATCATTAGAAGATGAAGACAACGACTCACGTGGTTCGGCAAAACTGCCTACATCTACAGAGAAAGCTCATGTCAATTCATTTTTCTCTCTTGTTGTACTCCACCACACTAGGGATTAGGGATATTCGTCCCTACTTTCCTGGACTCCTTGAAGAAAGTCTTTTGAACTCCAAAAAAAATTATCAATACAATTACCAAAATACCATTAAAGTTAGGTACACCAAGATTAATCCAAAATTAACTAATCATACTAACTCAGAATACAAGACTATAACCCAACACGAGTTACCTCCCCTTGGTGGAAAGGAAATCATGGGGGAGATGAAAAATGAATACCCACCCACCCAACACCAAGCAATTCAATTCTAGCAAAGTTTAGGTCCCATCACTTCCATCTACGTCCCTTTCTTATATAAATCATCCCTCATTTCATATCCTTCAACAATCAATCACTCTAAATGACTTAAGCTGATAGAAAATGGCATACCAATATATATCAAAGCACTATCACCTCTTTAATAATCTTATTTGTTGTTTTTTTTTGTTTATAAACTTTAATAATCTTTCGATCTTCTATGTATTCTACAAACAAACAAGCCCTAAAAAGAGTTCATGTCTTTAATTATATTGCAATGGGAGTTTGTAGCTCATCACATAGGTGCTCTGATTATTGTCATTTCTCTATAAAACCTACAAACACGAGTATACATGGTTTTATTCCTAAATGATGCATGCAAAATTACATGTATTCATGTGTACATATGTACGTATGTAACCACCTACATTCCTCTGTGGCCTGCTTCAATATTGGGATCCTGAAGAATAAGAGTCATCGCGGTGAAACACGTTTTGAAGGTTGGGAAAATGGAGAAGGCATCTTTATCTTCTTATGGGGGTGTCCACAAACTCTGCATACCAAGTAGATACAGTCATTTGTACTTTATACACTCATTCATTTGCAGAGAGAATATTTTTATATTTTCTTTAGCATCTTAGGGATGGGTAGTGTTTGTAGATGCTTTGTAATTTTTTTACATGATCTGTTCTCTATTGAGATTTTTGTACATGTCACTGTATGTGGTGTGCAATTATTTTTGCAATGTTGTGGAAGTGGGTATGTTGGCTTTTTGTGGAAAGGAGTTGGTAATGGAATTTGGGATGGTGATTGTTTGGAGAGAGAGAGAGAGTATGGATTATCCTTCATTAGGTCACTAGGTCAGTGAAGAAACGTAGTATTTAAAGGACATAACATAGAAAATGGTCTCAGTAGAAGAGGAGAAATTCCTATTGGAAGGTTGTGTATTTTGTTGTAATTTTCTTTGCAAGATCCAATTGGTTTTCCTGGGAATTTATTAACATGAACAACAAATCACGCCGCCCCCACCCCCAACACCCACACACTTTTCTTTAGGTTTCCTCTATTTAATTTCTCTTTACTGGAAGAGTATTTTATGTGTCTGATTCTGAATTTTCTTGAAAAGATGCATTCCTGGGTCATCTTTTTTTCAATTTTTTTTAGTTTAATTCATGTCAAACCTGACATGGGTGTTGAAATATAATATGCAGAACTGTTGTAGTTTTCTTTTGTTCTTTTTGGTAAATAAGTTGGCCCATCTCATGCTTTGTGATATACACATGGCCAAGTCAAGGATGTTGCATGAGATGTGACATGTGGGGTGCAGCGATGGTAGTTTTCAGAATGTAAGTGGACCAATCCTGTATAAATAGGAGCAAGAGTGAGCAGTTTAAGGAAGTTGGGTAGTGCTTGAGTTGTGTATGCAAGTGGGTCCCAGAACTTAGGGAGCTAGTGCTGTGGTAGTTATCTATTTGAAAGACGTGTTTGTTATAGATGCTAACAATCTAATCTGTTCAAGTAGTATCTTACTCTCTTGTTTTTAATCCAATTATGGCTCTAAAGCCCTTGCTTTTCTTGATTCTTTCTTTCATACTCGACTATCCCCTTTTTTTTCTCTTCGTTTTTTATCCCTCCACTATTCCTGCAGTTGTTGACCATCGATCAGATCATATGTTAAGAGGCTGAATTTCTATTACTTGAATCATCCTTATTTTCATTATCCTTTTTCTTTAGAGAAATCCAACTTTTTGTGTAAAATGCACATTCTACAGAATTTTCATAGTTCTAGTCAGTCTTTCTGGTGTGATTGAAGAGTCATGACAATTCATCGGCAAAAAATGTAGTCATAACGTTAAAGACTCTTCAAACATAGTGACAACATGATCATATTTCAAAGACATTCTTCCTAGAATTTGTGTTACAATCTGTTAATCAGACCAAAAAAAAATCACCATAATTCTTATCTGATTGATAAATTACTGTATGTTTGTAGTAAAAAAAAAAAAAATCATGTGTCAATTTTTTAACATAGTGTTTGGAGTTTAACTATCAACACCTTAGCACTGTTTCTGGTACCCCTCTTGCAAAGCTACCAGGCCTCATTTGACTTTGTGGTAGCTGAATGAAAAAAATGGCTTTAATTTTTTTTTAGTTCTCTTTAATATTCCCCGAGGAACCTTCCACTTCTCCTCTCAATAGTTAGTTTGAGAGGAGGTAATCCAAAATAAAAATGCATGACAAGGTCTTGTTTAGTATATATAATATGGAATCAGGAAGGAAAGACAAAAGGCACTAGAGCTGTTGGATTAAAGACAACTGAGTTGGAGAATGGGTACTTCTCCAAGCCAATCTGCTATGTGTTTTCTTCACATGAGTAGGTTGGAGTAGTTCAATAAATGTTGATACTTGAGATAGGGAATAATAAGAAGTGGGTATACTTTCTTTTCTTTATTTTAGCCCTTTGGCCTCTAGTTCCCATTGCTTTTAATATATTACCCCATTGGTCCCTGTCTAAGTTCATGAGTGTTTTTCCTTTTCCTTCCTTGGACTCCACTCAAAAAACTGCTGAAGCAAATCCCCACCATGTTCATGCATTTTTATTTAACACTCTTCCTTGAGTTCTTTCCCCTGGCCTGATCGTTCTTGGTTGGGAAAATGGTTTGAGAAGAGGGGCTGAGTCTGAGAGAGAGAGAGAGATGTTTGGGGATTTGGAGATGAAAAGCAGAAAAACCCACCAAAGGGCTGAAGATTCTCCATGTAAAGGGTGGACTTTTGAGCATGTCAAATCATGAATTTAATGTTTGAGGTAAAATAGCAAGGGCAGCAGCTTTTATTTTTCCCTATTTTTTTCTCTACAAAGCCCTTTTCTTCTCTCTCTTCTTCTCTCTCTTTCTCATTTTTCTTTTGTTTGGTGCTGTTGTTCCTATTAACTCCTTTTTTTCTTCTACTGATGCTGTGCAGAAAAGAAGTGGGGAGGAGATTCCTTTGCAGTTTAAAGAAAGTGTTTGATTCCCACACGTTATAGAGATCTCTCGCATGCATATCCTGTAGAAGTTTGCAAAGTGTTGTTTAATGCAATCCAACCCCAAAAGGAATTCTCTCTCTCATTCTGTAAAAAGCGTACAATAGAGAAATCTCTGCTGTCCGTAAATCCAAAGCAACAATCAGGTTAAAGCAACAAGCATGGGATCTAAATTCTGATTGGAATTCCACTACTTACTCTGAGTTATTTCATCAGCTTGCAAATGGGTTCTCTCCTTGGCCTGCAATGTTCTATTTGTTTGCTAATGGGCTGTACAAAGATGCTTTAAAAAAAAATGCATTGATGTGAGTGAACAAAGGGAAGCTGCAAAGAAGAGAAGGATTTTGGGCTGTGGTGGTTGTTATTGTTATTGTTGCCCATATACCTTGGCCATAAAGGTAAAGGAGCATGACATATGAAAGAGAGACTCTTTGAGGCTCTTGAGAAGAGAAGGGGCATTGCTTGTTTTAACAGTGTTTTGTACTGACAGAAAGAGAGGCCACTGCAAGGATGTTATCTGAAAAGCAATTAATGAAAATCCCACAAACAGACAAACAAGGATGGTTGTGGGGTTGGGGGAGTGTGTGTATAGTCTCTATTCACCATTAAGGCTTTGCGTGTGAATGCCTAGGAAAATTCTCCAACTATAAGGACTGTTTTTTTGCCTACTGCAGATGGGTCTCTTGTAGGCTTTTTCAGCACTTGATTAGGAGTATCTTTTAGCTTTGTAGTTTTGCTTCTTATTTCTCCTTAAATCATGCTCCTGTGTGTCATGTGCTCCTCTTATGCTCTTTTATTGATCACTCTCTCATCTCTTTACACATGATGCAAACCTCCTATCATTTCCCTCTCCCTTGCCTTTATTTCCCACCTACTACTACTGCTGATGCTGCTGCTGATACTAACTAGTAGTAGCAGTACTACCCCTATGTCCCTACCACATCACCCATTCCCAAACCTTACATGTTTTCAGATTCTTGCCTCTTCCATTTGGTTCTCATCCATCCTTCCTAAGCTCATGAAAATTAGAGAACAAACCCAAGAGCAACAAAAGTTCCAAGGCATAGGAAAAGACAAGGGAAAGGTATAATACCCCCTTTAAATATCTCTTCTCGTCAAAAAGCAAAAGAGATATATAGATGGATAGATGGATATAGATCAGAGAGAGAGAGAAGGGTGTTGTGGTGAACAGTGTTTACATACATAAGCTGCCACTCCTGCTGCTACCGCTCTCTGTTTTTGGCAGATCATGTCCTGTCAAAGAAACTGCATTCTCAGATGTTCTATTAAAGCAAAGGAATGCAAATTCCCCAATCTCTCATCCTCATATGTTTGGGTTTTCATTGCTGTAACATCCCCTTCTTTCCCATCTCTCTTCTGGGCATCTCAAGCTCCTCTCCCTCACTCCTCCCCCAAAAAAACTGCTAGTGCTGCTCCTGCTACTTGAACTGCTTGAGATGCTCAGGTCATTGAATTCTCATGAAGAACAAGACACTGATCATCAGCACAACCCATCACACGGGTTGTCATCACCGGCGCATCACATGCGCCAATTGCTGATCAGCTGCGCCGAGCTCATCTCCCAGTCGGACTTGGCTTCTGCCCAGCGCATGGTCTCCCTCCTCTTCACCAGATCCTCCCCTGATGGAGACTCCACTGAGAGATTGGTTCGGCAATTCACCATAGCCCTCTCCATGAGGCTCAACGCCCACAACTTCATCCCCACCGACTCCAGCGCCATCCAGTCCTCCTATCTCTCCCTCAATCAGATCACCCCCTTCATAAGATTCAGCCATTTGACAGCCAATCAAGCCATCTTGGAAGCAGTTGAAGGCCACTCTTCAATTCACATAATAGATTTTGACACAATGCAAGGGGTGCAATGGCCGCCTCTGATGCAGGCCATCGCCGAAAGGTCCGACCCGTCGAACCCGCCGTCCATTCGAATCACCGGAACCGGCCATGACATGGAGACCCTTAGGAGGACCGGCGATCGCCTGCAGAAATTTGCTTGTTCTCTTGGCATCAATTTCCATTTCCACCCTCTCCAGATCCCCCATGATACTACTCCTTCAGCGGTGGCGGTGCTTCGCCTACTTCCTTCCTCAATTGCCATCCTTCCTGATGAGGTGCTTGCTGTTAATTGCGTTCTCTACCTCCACAAGCTGCTCAGTGACGACTCTAGGAATGTTAGGCTGTTCCTCCGCACCATCAAGGCCATGAATCCAAAGGTGGTGACTGTCGCCGAGAGAGAAGGTAACCATAACCACCCCATCTTCTTGCAGAGATTCATCGAGGCATTGGACTATTACACTGCGGTCTTCGAATCACTTGATGCTACACTGCCACCCGCCAGCAAGGAGAGGCACGACGTGGAGCAGATCTGGCTAGGGAAGGAGATTGCCAATATCGTCGCGGCGGAGGGAGAAGAGAGGAGGGAAAGACATGAGAGGTTTGAGAGCTGGATGGAGATAATGACGAGCTCTGGGTTCTCAAATCTTCCATTGAGCCCCTTCGCCTTGTCGCAGGCCAAGCTGCTTCTCAGACTCCATTATCCTTCTGTAGGTTACCAGCTCCATCTTCTCCATGACTCCTTTTTTCTGGGTTGGATGAATAAGCCCCTCTTCTCAGTTTTCCTCATGGTACTAGACCTAATTGTCTCTCTTCTATCTCTTTCTTCCATTTCATTTTCTGTAGGTTACTAGATTGCACCAAAAGTAAATTAGGGGAAACCCCAAAACCCTAACCCTAATTCACTATATAAGCCATCTAGTCTCTTCAATGGAAGTAAACCCTAATTTTCCCTTCATTTCATCAGCTTTCAGTTTAGAGGTAGACAACTAGAATTCTCCCCGCCGAAAAAAAAAAAAAAAAGAGCTCACCAAAACCCTAACCCTAATTTACCAATCCCTCTTGTTTCTCTTTCACCAAGCATGCATGCATGGATCTTGCGGATGTGTACGTTGCATGCAAAACATTGGAAGTAGCATAGGCTATTTGCTCACCACCCGACCCACAATACTTCTCCTGAAGCATCTTCACTTATTTCAAGCCATTTTGTTGGAGGGAGGTCAGATTGAGTCTTTTTTTTTTTTAAGGTAGGGTTGTTGCTCCATTTTTCTTCCCTTTCTCTCTTATTACTCCCTTCTCTTATATTACCTCTGTGTAATTCTGTAACAAATCCACTTGAGCTTTCCAAAGGCAACAGCTGTGCTGTGGAATACTAAATTATTATATTCCATGAATGAACTAAAACTATTATATCTTCTTCCATTGGGGTGCATCCCTTTTGCTTTGTTTATGCTAATGGGTGCTTCACTATAATTTTATTATCTAATCAATCCTCTATAGATTCCCTTCATTTTTTTAAAACATTTGCTTCTTTTGCCTTTTTGTTGTTACTGTATGAAATTAGCAGTATTATATTTATGGCTGACAGTAGTAATCTTGGTTGCCACTAACATTAAAAAAATGGTTGGGTTTGATGATATAGCAGTAGTAATCACAAAACGGGCGGCCAATTATTTATTTTTTCCTTGTATGCTAAGGCCAGCTTGTTGTTTGTAATATTCCTTTGTCTCCATCTCTCGCTTGGTGCTTCCAAGAGAGGTGCATGAGGGTTCTTGTATTTTGCACCAAATGCCCGCTTATGCCTATTGCTGTCTTTGCACTGCACCATCAATCACCATAATTTCTGCCTCTTGTCTCCTCAACAAAACCATGAAAGTTCTCCACTTAAACTTTGCTGCCCACCTTGCCTCCTGTAGAAAACAGCATGCCTTTGGGAAGCTAATGCCTGCTTGGGATCTCGCAGGTCTGCGTGGATTCTTAAGGACCCATCATTCCTTTGCTCTTGTCTTGCTACACATCTCTCTCTCTCTCTCTCTCTCTCTCTCTCTCATCATTCCTTTGCTCTTGTCTTGCTACACATCTCTCTCTCTCTCTCTCTAGGCAGAAGGTAGAAGACTAGAAGTAAAGTCTTGAATGTTTCTTCTATAAAGAAGCTTATACAGCATTGAAAACTTTCTAGGCTGGTACCAATAGTTTTCCTATCATTCCTAAATCTGGTATCTTGTTAATAAGCATTCACATACCCGAGTCAATCTCAAATGAAACCTTGGATATATGAAGATTAAAATATTAAATGATAAGAATAAGTTATATAGGAATGTAGACGTAAAATGATCCCAACGAGGGCCTGGTTAGAGCACACTAAAATGACAATTGACCTAATGGGTCTAAATTAATGAGCAAAAGCTACAATGATCCAATGGCTAGGATTGTCCAAAAACTGCTATTTTGTTTTAGCCTGTCCTGTCCATATGGTTGCCGCAAAATCAGTGGCTTTGATCGCTCCCCCATAGATGATCTTTGGTTTGAATTCTAATGGCGGAAATGGGAAACCAACCATGAATGCTGGAGGACTTCACCCAGTAGATTTTTCCCATTGAAGTATAGTGGGCATATGTAGGTGAATGTTTTGCATTTATTGCAAAGAGAAGGGCTTTTGTGGGGCACAACTTGTTAAATTTCATTTCTTCTATCCGTACATCGTCTCCACATGTAATACACCTTGCCCAAGCAACACATTGGTGGGAAGGTGGGTCATTGTTAGATGAAGATGATATTCTTTCTCCATAGCATCATATTTGACTAGAGAAAAGAGAAGATCTCCTTGATCCAATGGTTGATGTTGACTAAGGGTGGGCCTCAAAATTAGATGGCCTCTCTCCCTCTCTCTCTAGGGTTGGGGGAGGGGGAGTTCTAGATCGGCTTTTCAGTTCGCACTGTATCATGATTCATGGGTCACGGAAATATGCATTTTTCCCTTAAAATGCACCCAAAAAACTATAATCTGGGGTTGGGGGAGGGGGAGTTCTAGCTAGATCGGCTTTTCAGTTCTCACTGTATCATGATTCATGGGTCACGGAAATATGCTTTTTTCCCTTCAAATGTACCCAAAAAACTATAATCTGATTGCATGATCTACTTACAGTCCATGAACATAAGAAGACTAGATTTTTTTTATTTTTATTTTTTGGTTTTTGAGGGAGACATGAAGGACCCAATAGATATTGTAGTTGGAGTGAAACACATCACTTGATATCAATGAGGGGTATCTCTTGGGTCCTCTACTTCCTGACACACGAAACCGAATTCACCCCAAGTAAAAGAAAACTATGTGCATTCTTGCAGTACAAACGCTGCAGTAGAAACTGCATTTAATGAGTTGAATCCCATCCCCCGGTTACCCTACAGCCTTGGGTTCTTTCGATAAATCATAAAAATCTAAAGGGGTTGTTCGTATTGGGTTTGATTGGCCCAAAAGCTACTTCTGTTAGCTGTTGATGCTGTTCACATGCAATGAAGCAATCATAGATGGGGGGATGTAATAAATCCCCAGATCTGCCACAGAGATTCTCTATTTATTTCCTTAATCATTGAATGCTGAGGAAAGAGAGAGATGTTCGGATCACTTGATGAAGTGGGCGCATCTGACATGCCTTTCTTAACTCCTTCAGAGAAAAACACACACTTTTTTAATATTATCACCTGTTCTATTATATGTTAGCAGAAAAGATTAGTAGGTATTCCTCCTGCTTGTGGCTATAGCTTTTGCAACCAGGAGAGAATACTTCCTGAGAAATCCATTTCAGGTGATGATTGTTTTGATTAGTATATGTAAAGAGGAAAAAAAGAAAAAAGAAAAACACATAATAATTAAGTAATCAATGTGCTAAATACCTTTCTTTTGGTAGGTCACATTCCTAAGACTTCCTTCTGTCACTTTCAACAGTTTCTATCCCAAGGAATGTGGACCTTAATTACTTTTTCATGTGTGTCTAATTCCTTTTTAAGATATCCACCCACCTAAATCTCAGAACACTCTTACAAGGGAATATGCTAGAAGAGAATAAGTCCCACTTGATTTCTAATATAAAAAGAGAATGAGAGAGAAAAAAGTAATCACTAGTTGGACATTGTTGACAGCCAAAAGAAAAGGTGCCATATATTAGTCCAAATGAAGCCATACGTAATAACAATAATAATTACAAAAGGTGGACCGGTCACAAGTTTGCTTTGCGCTTCATTAAAGAGATCCTTGGTGATATTGTACTTCCATCTTAAGGAACCTGAACTCTGAAGGTGTGGAATGATTATGTACCTTCACTGAGTTATTTATCACCAATAGAAACATTTGGAATTATGACAAATACAGCATTTACTGCAACAGTTCCCAAAAGTTTGTGGTATGCATCCAAAAAATAATGGACACCACCTAAATGACCCATGGAGCAGAATCAATCAAGAGGCCTCTCAAATTCCAAAATCCCATGTGGGCACCCATCAACTTTGACAATCAACTTTGACAAGTGCATGAGTTTCAACATGTGATGGGGCAGCAGCATCCTAGCTTAGCACAAGCAAATAGGCGTCATTTATCTTGGAAAAGGGCATAAAAGGCCTCTGAGCCCAAGATTTCCATCTGGGTACCCATCATTTTGATGTAAGTTGCTGTTCATCAAGCAAGTGCAGCTTTCAACAGGCGCTGAGGAAACATCCAAAACCAAATAAAAACAAAAAACCCAATTGATCTTAGAATCCCCATCTGGGCATATAACATCAAATGATGTATGTGTTGTTCATTTCAAGTAGGGTGACTAGCTAGGCACCAGTACTAGCAACCGTGTCTCCATCCACAGCCCCAGTCCTAGAGTGTATGGATAGTACCAAACCAAAATATAAAAAGGTTTTGTATCAAAGCATGTGTACATAAATATCCATGTATATATATGGGAAAATAAATCGATGTGGATATTACTGCATCATGTACACACACAAAGTGTCACAAACAAATGGAATGGAATAGAAGAAGAGTGGTGAGATTCTTGGGAAGAGGAGAGATGATGGGTTGAGATCCAAACGTGGGGTGGGAATAGGATCCTAAACACATCTTAAACACATACACTGATAATTGTCCAAAGGAGATTCCTTCTGATACTATCTCAGAGAGTGTAGAGGGAGAGGGGATGGGAATGAGAGTGAGTACTGTAGAGTGAAAGAGACGAGGATCTCTGGTGGGGGAGAGGACGGTGGATTTTGTCTCTATTATAATATACTTTTTTTTTTCTTGTCCATGTTACAATATACTCGTGTAGGGTCATAGAGGTGAAGGACAGATTCATAGGGCCGTGCTATACAAGTAAAGGAAAAGAAGAAGAGAGCAGGAGGCCTCTCTGTATTTATTTTAGTGCACATGCGTGCTCGTAAGTCGTACAACTCCCACACATGACACATCCATCACAAAAACTATCACACCCAATGATTTTTACAAACAGATACAGTGAGAGAGGGAGGGAGGACACTTAGTATATACTCACCAAAGTTATGGTATTGTTACATGTGTTACAAAAATGGTTCATCTGGTGGGGCATTAAGCAAATGGAACAGAACCAAACATCAAGTTGGCTAAAAGTAAGGACATATGATGGGTTTGAGTTTGCATGCTAATGGATGGATAAAAATCATTTTTCAAGTGATTTTGTTTTCTTCATAATATAAAAGTTTAAATGCTTGTTTACTTGCATGGAATTGAATTTTTAGGAATTGTAAAGAATATTTTCCAAAAAGTAGCTAAAATGAAAGAAGAAAAGGTAAAAAATTGCAATGGAGGAGAAAATCATGATGGCATGAAGCACACGTGCAGTGTGTGTGCGTGAGTGTGATTGTGAGTGTGTGTGTGAGAGAGAGAGAGAGAGAGAGAGAGAGAGAGAGAGATGTTATCATGTTTTTTTTTTTTATGTTTAGTTTGTGTGCAGCAGCGCACGCAACGTAAACAAGCGTAGGAAACAAGGTAAGATGTGAGAGCAGATGAAAGCTAATCAAACAATGATAATGTTTTGTCATCTCAACTGTTGAGTGATCTAAGTATGATATATGTATACAGTACACTCTCAGTTCAGTAGACTTGTCCATGCAAAACTCACCCTTGTCTCTCAGCTGTACTGTAACCTGTTCCTGGACTTGAGATATTGACTTATTTCATACCCACCAGTGATAATAATATCAGAAGTAGAAGAAACTCAAGTGCACTCGGATTCTCAAGAAAAAGGAATTGTCTGATAACTGGTATTAATCTTTGTGCACAACCAGTCACACAATATGCTTATCGCATAATCCGAACGTTAAACAAAAAAAAAATAAAAACATTTTACCCCAATCTAGATGGCCAAAATCCATAGTTTATAGGTGAATGATTCTAATTATTCAGCCATGATCACATAGATGGTTGAAATGAAAATGTGTGTTATTCAAATTACATACATAAAATCCACTGATAACTTAGTGGGTGAGGCATCTCTCTTTCCACAAAAATTATCAGGATTAGTTTCCCAAGTTGAAATATCTACTCTCACGGTGACAAAGTCCACGTCATCTCCAGAAAATATCACCCAACCCTATGGGTTCGATACCTCATATACTTAGGTTAGCCATCCCTTGGTACTAACATGAGTCTGATTTCCAATCAACTGAGCAATCCATCATTCTCATCATGATATAAATTCATGGTTTTATATATGAGCAAGGCTCCCCTAAGTTCAAACTTAGGATTAGGTAAGCTCAAGTGTGTAATGGGGCCCACTTGGGGACCCACATGGGGATGGGGTGGGGAGATTTCAAGGACTCCTTAGGATCTTCCGCTTTGCAAAAAAATCAGCCCCAACCGTAATTTCTATCATCTCCATATGGTCCCAAGAGTTTAATGGTCAACAATCCATTCAGATTGATATATAGTCAAAATCCAACGGTCCAGGAAATTCAGATCTTACCGAAAGTTGGTGAACATGTGCAATTTAAGGGGATCATGTGTTTGGTCCATTTGGATGGACCAAAGGTGGGCCCCACAAGAAATTTTCTCCTTAAGCTCGAGCTTAGGGGAGCCTTGCTCTTAATTATATATTAGCCACTCCATTTTAATTTTAAAGAAAATTGATGTACTGATATATTTCATGTTAAATAATCACTGGTTAGTATCTAAAGTCATATTTGACCCGTTTATTTATATGGAATTGAACTCCTTGGATTCCATGCTAAAATGAGATTCAACAAGGAACATCAAAAGGTAAGGGGTGAACGATGTAAGTGGAGGTCTAGATGGGAATATGAATTTCCTAGGATAGAAGGGTATTGATTTTCCAACAAGGGAATGCTATTTAATGGTCATTTTTTAAGCTTTATCAGTGATTTCAATTCCATCAAAACAAAGGTACCATTTCTGTAACATTGGACCGGAGATTTGAAAAATCTATCTATTATACTAATATTTTTAGTATTAAAAAAGTGTATTCCATTTCAATAGATTTGTGAGATTGTACTGTATATTTATGTCCTTTAATTAAACATGAATTTTTTATAAGCTGATAAGTAGGTGCGATTTTCTTTTTTGGTAAAAAGGATAAGTAGGTGAGATTGGAGAAGCTAAAATGAACACAGGCATCAAGCTAACCTTATGAGAAATATATAGACATCCCATTTGGAAAGAATTGGAAAACATCCATGCAAACATATATTACCTTGTTTTATTTCACTAAAATGTGATACATTCTAGTCAATTTCAGCATAGCAAGTAGGCTTTAAAGTGTTGGGAAAGTCTCTGATCTCACATCGCCCAAGTTATATATAGTGGGTTTGACAAGGCTTCACATACCTATGCCTTCCACTTATCAACTTAAGTTTTTGAATTAGTACATGGTATCTAAAATGATATTAGAACTGTTCTTGTCGTTCTTATGTACGTAACACGTGGCAAGCCCGTTCAAGAAATCTGATGGGACTGCACAAGAGGGGAAGTGTTGAGAAAGTTCCACACCCCACACCGCCTTAGTAATTGGGTTTGATAGGTATAGGCTTCCCATCTATCAGCTTAAACTTTTAGATTGGTACATGGTATCATACACAAAGTTCGTCTTTGACCCTCTCCATTGTTACCCAATGCTAATAGTTCTTCCTTTTCACCCAAATGTGCATTGCGATCATTCAATTGATTCAATGGCAGGCTATGCAGTTTTCAAATCAAAACACTAAACTTCAGTGTTCTAGCTTTCACAACGAGGATCCATTTAGTGGTCTTCAAAGAAGTGAAAGCACAAAAATTAATCAAACACCATAACTAGGTAGATCCCTACAAAGAGGTCAAGATTTGGAATATCAGCAACATCAATAAACCCAATAGCCATCTAGATTAATGGAGTGAGACTAAACATGATGATGGTGGTGGTGGTGGTGATAGTGATTGCCGAACCCCATATATATGATGCAGAGTATTGTATAGTCGGATTTGCTTGAGAGATGTTTAACCCACCAATTCAAGATTAAAAGTTATGCTTGTAGACATTTTTCCGCATCCATCATATTTTCTTACGTGAATGATCAAAATCTATAAAACAATCATACAAAGTTATATATACAATAAACTTCCTTTGACAGTTTGAGAATTGCACAATTGCATGTTCACAGGAATTTCTAGTGAAGGGACCACACCACACCAGAGGGTCAAATGGTTTGTTTTCCAAATTTGTTTTAGCAAATGGATTGCCTCAAAATGAAGCATCCAAGGAGGAAATCTACATGGGACTGTTAGGGCAGATTTTTTTTTTTTTTTTTTTGCAATTTGGTAAGTATGTATTAAAGAAAAGGGCAAAGCCCCTAGAGAGAAAAATACAACCAAAAGAAAGAGAACAGAATGCACCCAATACAACAGGGGCAGAGGATAGCAGAAATTAACCATAGACACTGGCTAACAAAAAGCTAACCTGCCCTTACAATTCCTCCACACAAAAGAACAGCTGAATTAAGGATAAACCAGCACCTTCGACAGCTGATTTAAGGCTAAACCAACTCCTCCGACAAAGAGTGATAGAGCTAAGAACCAATCCAGCCATTAGCAGAAGATACTACAGAGCCTCTTCTCCAGAAGACAATAACACAACCAACTATTGAAAAAAGAAAGCTCCCTGGAAAACTCAGCTTAGGCAACCAGTTGTCGAACTGTTAGGGCCGATTTATTTGCATGGAATTAAGTTGTTTGCAATCTATGGAATGTATTCCTATCAAACAAGCTAAAATTGAATAAACGAACCCGAAGATCCCCAAATGGCTATTAAATAATTTTTCTTTTGGTGAAAAATGATTACCTATGTTATTATCCTAATAAATCAAAACCTATGAAAGTCAGGACCCCATCTAATCCTTTCTCTTTCTGCAAAAAAAAAAATATATAATCATTTCTTGGAACCCAATATTTTACCATGAATTCATAACTCCTTTTCATCCAAACAAACATGTCTCAATGTTGTTCGTGTGATAGAAAATTTACCCAATTCTCAACGAAAATGAATTATTAGACCTTGATTTTACCTATATTCGCTCCTTTTTTTTTTTTTTTGTTACCAACCAAGGGGTCCGGGACCCAATTGAAATTAATCAAGTCCCAAACAGTGTCTACAAACATAATACCAATCCTTCTCACGACAAATTTTCAAGTCAATGCCATGTTTCTTAAATGCTTTTGGCACCAATGCCTTTGTCAAAGGATCTGCAATATTCATTAGATTTATAGAGATCTCGTCAATAGACGCCAGATGATTTCGTTCATTTTCTTTCACGATAAGATACTTAACTTCCAAAAGAGAGAGTCCGCACACACACGGGAAGAAAGCCTACACAAGTGTGATGGACAGTTGTGTGAGAATTGTCACTCCTTACTACTCGGATAAAGAGGCTTTCTTTATATTAAGCTCATTTTCAGAGTTCCCAAGAAATCACTAAATAAATTTGCCAAAAGAGTGAAGTATGGACATGTACAAGATATACTATTTTCCCCCTATTTCTCTTTTTTCTTTTTTCTTTTTTCTTTTTTCTTTCATATGCTTACTCAATTTAACACTGACATGCACCCCGTAAGTCCCTAACTAACGAGACAAGACCTAAGATGGAGACATGATTGTCCATTTGAAAAGAGCAGCTCATAGGTGGAAGGCGCAAACATGTATATATATGAAGTCTTGCCAAAGGCATTACTCAGGCGATGTTGGGCTTTACTTTACCAACACACTTAACCTTTGTTTTTCCTGAAAAAAAATATTAAGAATCTCGCAGTCTAGAACTAGGAGTTTCTCAGTTGATTAGTTGGTTGGAAACCCCACCTATCACCTAAATAACCATGGATTGATCCTTGGGTCTCTCCTTCCTCACGTGTTCAAGTCTTCCCTTGTGGGTGTGTGTGGGTGTCTTCTCCTTATTTGTTTGAGTGAATGAAAAAAAAACTGATTTGTCACTTATAGATCTCTACTCTAAATGCCTTTGATTGTAATCAATGGTTAAGACTTCATTTTTGTTTGGTGAGAATTTTGAAATAAATATGGCTTACTAAGCATGTGGCCCACCAGAGAGAGAGAGAGAGAGAGAGAGAGAGAGAGAAGGGCATTTAATTCCCGAGGAAGGAGATGCATATCTCAAATCAGTCATTCCATTCCACGCGAGCCTCCTATAACATGACTACAATGTCATGTTGGGAGAGTGGCATCATCATTTTCAGTGTGAAACTGTGAATAAAGAGAAGAAGAAAACAACAAGGCTATTAAAAGGTATACTGGATTCTTTCAAATTCATCAAAATAAGGAAAAAGGAGAGGGAGACTCGTCACTTCATGGCCTTCGTCATTCATGAGAACTCAAAATCATCACTCATGTTATTTCCTCTTCTTTCTCATTTTCCTCTTCCTCTCCACCACAATAGTAGAAAAGAAAATTGACTACCCATGGACTCTGATTTAATTTGATGCCAGAGTCCATTGACTATATGAAAAAAAAAAATATATATATATATATATATATTGTGACCATCAGAAGGGCAATCTACAGTGAGGTTGGTGAATGGTAATGCCCAACAAGAGATGAGATGGGATGAATTCTCAGGTACGAAAAACCTTAATTGCATGGGGTCCCTCCGGGTAATCTGGGTACAAAAACATGAATCAGGTTAGGGCCTACGCTCACCTTGGGCCTTTTTGAGGAAAAAAAAGAAGAAAAGATAGCACCCTATTTTGGGCCTTTTTCAAAATCCTGCCCAACTTACAGTTACATAGGTAGTTGAGTCTAACTTTAGGTCCAGTTGGTCCATTCTTGGTTACCTGTCTACTAAAGGCCTATTTGTTTGTATGGTAATTGAACACATAGAAATTCAAGGTCAAATGAGCTCCAACTGGAATATTTAAAGAAGTGAGGGGTGAACGATGTAAAGTGAGAATGTATTACTAATCCTAGGAATTGAATGATTAGGGAGGTGGCTGAGTATTCATTTTCCATATGCCTTTGATTTATTTTCCATTAGAGTTGGGGGAGAGAATCTGATGGTCATTTTTGAAAATTCACCTTTGCTTCTACAATTTTTATGAGTTTTGAAAAATAAAAATATCCAAATTTTATGTATTCAATTACTTGAAAGTAATGGGCCCAAGGGCTTATTCTTGTACATAGATAGGAACTCATGGTTAAATGAGTTCGATTTTTAAGATTGCTAAAATGGTGAGGAGTGAACGATATGAGATGAATAGTGATGATATAAAGCAGTGATTTAGATGAGACATTGACTTTTTTAGGATTTGCATCATTAGGGTAATGGCTAAGTATTTATTTCTCATCTTTGCTTGATTCTATTTGGATGAAGGAAAAGCTATTAGATGTTTATTTTTAGCTATTCACCTTTAATCATCATTTTTAAGGATCTAAAACATGAATTCTCACCTATTCAATTCCTCTATCTATATGTGTGTACGTTTGAGGTAAAAGGACAGGCATAATAATATTAGTCAGGCTAGAGCCTAGCTTTTTTTTAACCAAAATAAAAAATTGGAAAAGACAATTAAACTGCATTTATTTGAACCAACTTGGGCGATTTTATTCTACACTTATGACAACCTGTTGCATAATATGGTGGATCCTTGCAAATTTACTCACTTTAACTCCTGCCTGTAAGCACTAGACCCCCATGATATTTGCACTTTGAGAACCGGATCTCAAGTCTCTTTCAGAATTAAATCTTTATAAGGATACTCCTTGGACTGAGCCAAACCTCTGTTGAAAACAGTGCATGACAACTACGTCTCAACACTTGGTTAAAGTTTTACCCAAAAGAAAACCTCATGGTTGAATGAGTTCATGTAATATTTCTATCTCAACCATCTATTATTTCTAGGTCATTAATCCATTGGTTGCTAGGATAGTTACATTGTAAAATTTTCATTGAATATTCACAGCAGGGCTGCTCTTGATGCCAAATCCACTTATTTCCTACTAAAAGCTTGATTTATGGCTTATTTTTGTAACGTTGTGGGTCTCCTCTTCCGCGGTCTACAAATATGCTAATAGAGAGTTTTATTTTTCTTTTCTAAAATATATTAAAGATTTGCTCTTGCAATACATCACATCAAATGTTAACTTGACGTAATCCTCCTCCAATTCGAAGCCTCATGACTTATATGATTAAACTTCAAAACAATTAAACAATGCCTAAAATGATAACATAATATTTCTTAGAAGTGGTTCGTGTTGGGACAGTGGACCACCACAAACTCCACATTGATATGATATTGTCCACTTTGGGCCTAAGCCCTCATGGATTTGTTCTTGGGTTCTACCCAAAAGGCCTCATCTCAATGGAGTACTTAGTCCAACTTATATGCCCATGATCTTTCCCAATTCTAGCCAATGTGGGACTTTGGTTGCACATCCCCAACAATCCTCCCCTCAAACAAAGGAACATATCTCTTTGGATATTTTTACCGGGCCTCTCCTCAAACGATCATCCATCCGTCCGCTCCATCAAGAAGAGCCAACTCGAGAGCTTCACCACGGATGATCTTTCCTAATTCTAGCCGATGTGGGACTTTGGTTGCTCATCCCCAACAATCCTCCCCTCAAACAAAGGAACATATCTCTTTGGATATTTTTACCGGGCCTCTCCTCAAACGATCATCCATCCGTCCGCTCCATCGAGAAGAGCCAACTCGAGAGCTTCACCACGGATCCACCACCAATCGTGAGTACTGCACTTTTTCTGTGCATCACTGGGCCCACCACCTTTTGTTTGGCACTCTGAGGATTCTCCAGGCTAAGTCTGGGCCTGGGCTCTGATACCACTTGTTGGGACAGTGGACCACCACAAACTCCACATTGATATGATATTGTCCACTTTGGGCCTAAGCCCTCATGGATTTGTTCTTGGGTTCTACCCAAAAGGCCTCATCTCAATGGAGTACTTAGTCCAACTTATATGCCTATGATCTTTCCCAATTCTAACCGATGTGGGACTTTGGTTGCACATCCCCATCAGTTCGGGCTAATGCAAATAAATCTACAATAGAAGCAACGCATTGGATCTTCCCCACAGATTCTGTTCATGGAAATAGCTTTTGGACATGTCTGTACCTCTGCTGAAAAGTGTACACACTTGGCATATCTTATAACATCCATCCAAGAATGCTCTGAGGAAGACCAAAACAACCTTCCATTTTCTTATTATAATAATAACATTTCCAATAAAAGAAAAACCTCAATCGTTCTGATTACTTGTAGTTCATGAGGCCCACCAGCTCCATTAGCTATTGAATTATGGTGCAATGTGCAACACCCTAAAGAACATCAATCCCATCACGACCACTGCAAGTAGTTGTTTTCCCTTAAATTTCATGATGGTTATTTCCACAGTTTGAGTTTCCTGAGGCCTTGTTTGGATTCTAAAAAAATCGTTTGCCCTGTAATTAAGGTATATGTAACTCTCATACACCTGTAATTGGTGACAACAATTTTTTTTTTTTTTAACTCGAGTGTTTTTTTAACTCGAGTGTATCCCAGAACACCAATCCACTAATCGTGAGTACGTACTGTGCCTTCCGCGCTTTCCCTTGCGCATCACTAGGGCCCACCACCTTTTGTTCGGCAATCTGAAGATTTTTCGGGCTAAGTCTGGGCCCACTTGTTAGTACAGTGGATCACCACAAAGTCCACGTTGATATGATATTATCCACTTTAGGCCTAAGCGCTCATGGATTTGTTCTTGGGTAACCAAAAGGCCTCATACCAATGGAGTACTTAGTCCATGATCTTTTCCAATTCTAGCCAATATGGGACTTTGGTTGCACATCCCCAACACATAGAACACAAGAAGACCCTCCAATAAAGAACTATAACTAAAACAAAATGTATTTGAAACTCACAAAACAAGTCACAAGTCACAAGTCACAAGTCACGACCCAAAAACAAGAAACACCCAATGAAAGGTTAAAGTTACACAATAACATAGAGGGATGATTTTCGTCATGGTGTTCTAAAATAAACCAAATGTGGTTGAGAAGTATAAGAAAGAACATAAAATTTTATCACAGCCAAAAGAAAAAATTTGGATATTGCTTTATAATCAGAGATCATCCTATGCTCGCTTCAGATGGAACATAAGACAAATAGCGGATCTTTATGACTGCAGATTGAATCTGATCAATACAGATCTCCATCTCATCTCTACATGTTGTCTGCACAGATGCTGATATCAGACACACTTACAGGGACCAGTAAGGCTCCAAGGAGAAAGAAGAGATATAGTATTTCCAATGTTTTGTAACTTTGTTATTTCAATTGAGAGAGAGAGAGAGAGAGAGAGAGAGAGAGAGAGAGAGCTTTTCTAGGAATCTAGAACAACCTCCTGACAAGTGCTTATCAACAACTCATGGATCCAAACTCAATTCTGACTGTATGTTCTTTGCAGAATCATATACCAATCAATAGGTATTGGGTAGAGTAACTGCAACACAGAACTTTTGGATCAAGGAACCTAATTAAAGCCATGAATAACCCATAAAATGTACAAGCATGGAATTTTGCATCTTCATTTTGCGCGAAGTATGAGCAAGCTGCAAGCATACAAGTTTGCTCCATTGCATCAATATTTGTGATGATGCCTAAATTAGATTCGGACAATACCGGTCAAGTAATGGATAATAAATGCAATAATTAAAGAAGAGAGAGATTATAGTGGTTTGATCAGCATGACATACGTCCACTTCCTAAGGGCAGAGGTTGCCGGATGCTTTATATCTCGAATGTGTAGATATTACAATGTAGGAGAAAGAAAGTGTGTAGAAGAGAAATATCTCTTTTCTTTCAAGTGCCGGTGGGCTCTTCTATTTATAGTCTTCCCCTAACAGATGGGGACGACTTTACAGCAACGCTCCCCTTTGATGGAGCCTTCGAACTAACCCTTGATGGACGGGGCAGGTGAGATATCCTCCGCAGGACCTGGTAAGCGGGTTAACAACTCTGAAACGACGTGGGGTGCCTTGATGTGGTCAGGCTATGTGGATTTGGACCCGGACCTGAACGGACCAATCGGACCTCCATGGATTTGGACCCTGGCTCACTTCTGATTGGGTTATTCTTACCTAACTCATCCTCACGGGTTGGGTCATTTGGGCCTGACTCATCAATTTGAAGAAAGCAATGTCATCCTAGATTGTTCCGGTGAATGAGAAAAACTGATGATAAGGTGAAAACATTTGCCATTGATGCACAACTTTAGAGAAATCTAGATAATATAGGATGTCTGTTAACGTTGACATGGACAGATTTCTATGCATGACAAAGACATTTAATAGAAGGGTTCTTGACCTGATGAAACCAAGATGTATATTAGACCATTTCTTTATCATTTTTATTTTTCGAAGATGTAAACAGTAAAATTGATTTAGAAGAAAGAAGAAGAGGTACAACTACAAGAGCTCAGGTGGTATTCTGCAGTTCCCAATGCATACTGAAAATATGCCTTCAACTTAGAATTCATTTATCTCACCAATACTATCCCAAGAGCCTTGCTCTCCTCTAAAACACAATTAAGAGCAGTCTCCAAGTCTCCACTATGTGTGAGTCGTGTCATGAGTTTAGGATCCCAGCCCCTTCGATGGATTACCAAAATACAAAAGATCTCCACACTCCACTGTTAGTCTACCATACCAAGAATTCTGATGAAAATCCTCAGTGCTTTCCTCTTAGTAAAAAATTCGGTCTTATTAAAGTTCTCCACAGCCTGAGAATACTACCTTTACTGCCCCATTTTCATCTAGGCCACCTATTTTAAACCCAATTTATCTCTTGCAATTCCAACTAGGTTGAATTTTAAACATCCAATTGGAGTCCATACCTCTAATTTCATCACTGTTGTGTTGCCCTTCCTCTCCAAACCATTCTCACCCTCTTTTAATTCATGCTAACGACCTTCCTTTTAAATGATCTATAGTAATGTTAGCAGAATCTTACTTAGGGCATGTTTGGATCGTCTTATTTTTTTTAACGTCTTATCTGTCTGAAAAAGATCCGTGAGTTTAAGATCTTATTAGAGCTGCGAGTTTAAGATATGATTAGTTGTTTTGTAATAAGATCGTTTGGCAACACCCGAACGCTATGAGCTCTGAATTGAATAAGACTGTTTGATAACGCATCTTATCCATGTCTCAAGTTAAGGGTAATTTCTGTCATTTTTTAAAAATGGTTTCAAGCCTGAAAAACATCAGTGACACTCCAAATTCGTTTCTTTTTAAACTCGGACAATGCCCACTACACTCAATATTTTTTGTTATAAAATATAATTATTATATATTTTTTTATTTAGTTATATTAATTTAATATTTTATTATATTGTTTATAATATTATTTTTAATATAATTCTATATTTTATAATTAATTTTATTATATTTGTTTTTTGATGTTTTTATATGATTATTATTTTATCTTAATTGTAATTTTATGTTTTGTTATTGTTTTTTATAATTATGTATATTAATTTTTTTTATTTGTATTAGTTTTATTATGCTTTTATATTGTTATTTATTTTTCATTAAATAATATGTTATTAATGTTTTATATTAATTATTATTATTTAAACTTTTATCATATTATTTTTTTATTTTTATTTAATTTAATTTTTTTTATTTTGTGTTTTGTTTTTTATTTTATTATTTATAATTGTGTTATGATTGTTTTATGATTGTTTTTATCATAATGATTAATTTTATTATCATAGATTATTATTTCTTTTTTATTGTTTATATATATATTTTTTAATTGTATTTTTATTTTTGTTTCATTTATATTTTTATATATATTTTTTAATTTATAATTTTACATAGTGTAATTGTGTTATATATTATTTTTTATTTATTTATTTGATATATATATTTATTAAATTATATTATGATTTTTTTTTCAATTAATAGTCGTTGAATATTATATTATTTTTGTTATATGTTCATTTTATTTTTTATCGATATAATATTACTTATTTAATTTGTTAATTAATAAGTGTTATTATTATATTTTTAATCATTTATTTTTTAAATGTTATATGTATATTATATTATGATTAAAGTGTGTGTATTAAATTTATTTTATTATTATGTTTAATTAAATTTTATTTTATACTATTTTTTATTTTATGGATTATAATTATTTGAGGGCTGCAATCGTTGATATTGGTGAGGGTTATTACGGGAATTTTAAAAATTTTCAACTGTCTTACCGCATAAGATGTTCGGGTCTTAATTCCAGGAGCTGGATTTCGAGCTCTTAGAATTAAGATAAATCTCGTCTTAAATAACAAGTCATCTTAGTGCTTAAGACATTTTGTTATAGCGCGCCAAACAATCTTATTTATTTTTTTATCTTAGCGCTTAAGACACAAGACATTAAGACCCAAACTTAGACGATCCAAACATTACCTAAGAAGGTCCGATCGTGGTATGGCCCTAATTAAACATGATATATTTCATCTAATTGGTGACACGCATAAATGGAATAATGCATGAACGGTCACTTTCTGCATTTTAATCCATCATCTATCTTAGAGATAGCCATGCCTTTGATGGTCCCTCATCAACAGCCCCCTACTCTAAGCTTACATTAGGTGAGCAATTGTGTATATTCAACATTTCCTGTTTAGACTGTGAGTATATGAAATGGAAAGTGTTGTGTAAAAGGAATATTGATAAAAGAGAAACCAATTAAGGCAGAATAAAGGAGGGGAAAATAAGAAATAGAAAAAGGTATTTGAAGTACATTTCCGTGGGGTAACTTTACACCCTTCCATGGTTTAATTTTTTTTTTCTAGGGCCTTGTCCCTCTCTTCCTCTAAATTAAAAAAAAAAAAAAAACCTTTGTCATCAAAATTCCTAATTGGTGTAAGGTGGGTAATTTTTACAGATGAATTTTGTTGTGTAAATCATTCCAGAGAAAAAACTACAGTTATTTACCACTTTTTTTCTTTTTGGACGGCAACAACAGAGGATAGAAATCGGAACACTGTCCAAGATATATACTAGATATGGGAAACAGAATCTATAAAATGAGCAGTGCATCACCTATTAAGTACATATGAAAAGGATTCTTGTGGCTGATTCTTCATGACCCAGTTGGATTTTTTATTGTTCCAGTACTAGTGTCTAGTGTAACCACTATGTTGTAGTTGAAGAACAAAGCCCTCGGGAATGTCTATTGTTGAGGAGAGCATTAAAAGTATTAATACTGTCTCTACTATTGTAGAGTGGTTTTGATAAGAATGGTTAATGAGTGCCCAAATTCATTCTAAGCTGGTCTTTCCATTTTCTTTAATAGTATAAAACTAGCAACACAATTAAATTTAGTATTTTCTTAATTTTTCATTATTAGATAAAAGATTTTATTATTTTGAAAAATGGCTTGGGTCGTCCCCAAAGTTCGTGCCTATAGAAAAAAAGCAACGGAGAAATAAATAAAGAACATCTTTTCTTAATAGGGCAAAGTAATGTGTAACATGAACCAAAATAAATAAATAAATATATAATAATAATAATAATAATAATAATAATAACGGAGCGTTCCCACATGACTTTGGAACTCACCTTAATTACCCAAAGGATTCGAATCCAAAAAATCCAAGTATAGACCATTTTGGACTCCATAAAAACTGACTTTTGGGTGCAATTGCTCAATGAATATAGGTAGGAGCCCATTCGATTTTACACTCAAATACCTATATCTCAAGTTTATAATAATATAATATTATATAAAAATAATTGATATGAAAATGCTCTTGTGCGTCTGTCTCTGACTGAGCTTAATATGAGAGATGGCATGTGGTGCCAACTGGTTCTTTCTAATCCATTTACTTGCTTACATTCAGTGGGTGCCCACATCCACGGTTACCAACTTTCAAAATTTGTTTTACATGGTAAGATTAAGAGGATTTAGGATTTCGAGAGAGTTATAGTTGGTTGAATTTGAATGTGATGTGATGAGGTAAATCTAGTGAGGTGCAATGGCCCACATAAAATCCAAAGTGCATGTATATTTTACTGAAAGGAGAGCTCCATGGGTGATGACGTGGCAAAATGAATTCTATTGCTTTAATATAAATAATATATAATATTCCCTCCCTTACAATTATATATGTATATTTGGGTCGGGCGAGGATTTTATGAGGATTTATGAGTGAAGGGGAGAGAATAAATAATAGGTGGCCCCATTGGACCTTTTTTTTTCCATCCACATGGCTTATAAGGCATACAATTGCGCATAGAGAATATCTATGGGGCTCACTCATAATAGTTTAGATCTTATATCATATGGAGTGGACCTAATATCACTGCTATAGGATATATACTATATATATTATGAAATACAAATCCTCTCTAACAAGAAAAAAAATTATTTTATTAATTTTCTAATTTGGAAGGTAAGTAAATAAATCCAAATCCTCCTAATTCTCAATGTAGAGGTCTTGCATTGAAGTATCTCACCAATTCAACCCATATTATAAATACAGTCATTTTTTTGAAATTCTTTCGTTGTAATCAAGATTTTGTTGGTTTCAAGTATGTTCTCAAACCAACATATCAGGTTCTCCGATTTTTGTTGGTGATAATTCTTTCCCCTATATAAACCCGTTCAAGAGTCAAGTATTTCATAGAATTAGGAGTGTGCATTGGTCGGTCGGTCGGTTCGGTTATTGACATATTTTTAACCTAACCAAAATTTTTCGGTTAATTTCAACCATTTAGCCAAACCAAAATTTTTTAGCGGATTAACCATCGGTTCGATTAACTTAAAATATCGGTTTGGATTTTGGTCGGTTCGGTTAATTCCAATTATTTTGGGCCAAAGTCAAAGCCCAAAAGCTAAGTTCACAAAAGCTTTATATTATCATTATTTTAGGCCAAAGCCCAAAGACCACTCTATACACATGCAACCTGCAGCAACCATACAACTATTAATTATAAAGGAATTGAAAACATTAGTTCTACAATTTGCAACCATTAGTTCTGCAATCTTGATAAATATAAATATATAATATATTGAAGGTGCTACATTACATGGTAACTTGGTAAGTTACTAAGTTGGTACTTGGTAACATGAATTAATACTTATTAATTGATGTATGTTATATTTATTTTGAATTTTTTATGTAAGTATTAATAGATTTTCATATTATATACATGTACACATTTTATTATATATTATATATTTATATAGTATGTTATAATTTCGGTTCGGTTCGGTTAATTTGGTTAATTTTTTCTGTTAACCGAACCGTTAACCGAAAACCGAAATATTCAAACATCTTTAACCGAACCGCCCGATCGGTTAATAATAACCGGTAAATTCGGTTAACGGTCGGTCGGTCCGGTTCGGTTAATCGGTTTTAACCAAACTATGCACACCCCTACATAGAACCAAAGATATGTTTAGTTTGGGGATTTCTTGAATATCTCCATGCAAATCAAGTTTAGGATGTGCACAGCCAAGAGACACTTAAACACTTAGTTCTGACATGAGTCATCCATGATCTTTTGGGTAATTAAGGTGGGGTCCAAAGTAACGTGGACACCCTCCGTTATTATATATATTCTTTTTTATTTTTTCCTCATGTTACACATTACTTCGCCCTATTAAGAAAACATTTTATTTAATTATTTCTCCATTGGTTTTTTTCATAAACACTAACTTTTGGGACGACCCAAGCCATTTTCCAAAATAATAAATTCTTTTATCTAATAATGAGATTTTAAGAAAATATCAAATTTAATTGTGTTGCTAGTTTTATGTTATTAAAGGAAATGGAAAGACATGGTTGGAAAGGATTTGGGCACTCACGCAGGTTTACCGCTGCTTGTATGGGCAGTAAAGTTGCACTTGCAAGTTTCCTCCGATCTGAGAGGAGGAAAACTTGCATTTGCAGCTATACCGCTAATGTATACAACGGTAAGATCGCGTTTACAAGAGCTTCCTCCCCTTTCAGCGAAGGAAAACCTGCAAACCTACAGATTCTTCTTATGTTTGGCCTTTTTTTTTTTACGTTTGGAAGGGTCACGGGTTTGGTATTTGGTCTGCACAATGTTGGATGGGCATGTATAATTAACGTTTAAACGCAATACTATCAAATCACACCGTAAATCACTCACGGAGCCAAGTTCTTTTTGTCATTTAGTGGCATGAACCAATGATTCGTTGTAATCAAGATTTTGAAAGTTGGGAACCGTGGATGTGGACACCCACTGAATGTAAGCAAATCAATGGATTAAAAAGAATTGGTTGGCCCCACATGCCATCTCTCATATTAAGCTCAGTCAGAGACAAATGCACAAGAGCATTTTCATATCAATTATTTTTATATGATATTATATTATTATAAACTTGAGATATAGGTATTTGAATGTAGCATCGAATGGGCTTTTACCTAGATTCAATGAGCAATTGCACGCAAAAGTTAGTTTTGAAGAAGTCCTAAATGGTCTATACTTGGATTTTTTGGATTTGAGTCATTTGGGTAATTAAGGTGGGGTCCAAAGTAACGTGGACACCCTCCGTTATTAAATATATATCTATATTCCTTTTTTTTTTTTTGTTCATGTTACACATTACTTTGCCCTATTAAGAAAAGATTTTCTTTATTTATTTCTCCATTGCATTTTTTCCATTGGCATGAACTTTTAGAACAACCCAAGCCATTTTCCAAAATAATAAATTCTTTTATCTAATAATGAATATTTAAGAAAATATTAAATTTAAGTGTGTTGCTAGTTTTATGTTATAAAAGGAAATGAAAAGGCCTGCTTGGAATAGATTTGGGCACTCACGCAGCATTACCGTTGCCTGTAACGGATGTACAAAAGTATTAATACCCAGGCCACTCTTAATATCTACTACTTGAGTTTTTTCAAGTATGATTTGTACACTCTTTCTGATTAGTTTCATTTCACAATTTTTTTTTTTAAAAATAAACATTTATTTAAATCAATTTCATATTATGAGAAATTCACGTCCTGTTTTTCTGGATTTTCCAAAATGGACATCCTGCAGTGTAGTCAGATTCCCATAAGTGTACCTCTATTTCTTTTGGAATACAAATTTAATTTCACTATTAGAAAAGATCTAAAAGTTTTAACCTTTATTGAAGCAAATTAGTAAACGACCCATCCGTCAAAACTCAAAAGTGAAAGAAATCACTGACAGAGCTCCAGAATCAAAAGCACAGCATCAGAAGATTGTAATCGTCATCTGTAACTATTATACAAATCACAAAAGCACAGAATCAGAAGATTGGAGACCTGACCTGCCCAAGCACTAGATCTCAAAATCAAAGGAATCAAGCAAAAGCTGCCTAATTCTCAAAAGGGAACAATATAATAGTGCAAAGAAGAAAAAACACATCTGGGTCTTGAACCCAGATTGAAACATAGACCTAACCGAGATAGGATAACTGATTTATAAAGGGTGTGACATAATTCTGCAAAAATTGCCACCTGGGTCTTAAAAAAAAGACCCAGACCACAAAACCAACCATTAGAGTAGTGAATTCTTCAAAGGGGTACACGTACAACCTAAAGATAATTTGGATTGGGCTTCGTTGCCAATGCCCAACCCAACCCAACCCAACCGCCTCAATTTGCATAGTAATGCTCTGGATCTGAACACCAGGGCCCAACAAAGGCCCATCTTCCAATGGGGCGGATGTGAGCTTTAATATGCTTGAAGTCCATATATCATGGCTCAACATATTTGGGGAATTGTGGAATGGTTTCTTCAAATGGGCTTGACCTGGGTCAAACTTTGTGGTAGGTGGGCTGGATTTAGACTTTAATATTATGCCAAACAATAAATGTCGAGGCTCGGACAAGTTTGAGTTTAGTTCAATCAACCCCATGTCACCCTTAGCAGTTACAGAAATTCTAGTTTGGTTATCAAGCTTGTGGGTTCAGTTTGGGCCTAAGCTTTAAGTGTGATCATGAGCCAGCTTTTTGGGCCGAGATTTCCGCCCACGGCACATTTAGTTATCAGGGCTAATGTTTCGGCCCAGATCAAGCCAATGGGTCTAAATATCAATCCAAGGCTCAGCCCATTTATAAACTATATAACCTGGAGTCTTTAAATATGTTGGGCCAGACTGGGCATTTAAGAATAATAGTGAATCAGGCCTCGGCCTATTTAATAATTGAGCGAGAAAAGTTAGCCTGAGCTATGGCCCATGGGCCCACACTCAGAGCCCGACTTCAACCCAAGTAATGCTACTGGGGCCATGAATTAGACAATTCGATGCATTGCCCTGGACTCCATTCTGCAATTGCAGGGTTTGTAGTATTTATAGAATTTGGTATTTCTAATGAAAATTTGAGCTTTCAAGAATCTCAAATTCTCATCAATGATTGTCAGATGATCCCTCTGCTTAATGAGAAATCTTAAGAAACACCAACACCGAAATTGCTGCATGAACTAAATTTTTTGAAATTCTCTGACTATATCTCCATGTTCCTACAACCAAGCTGGTTTTTATCTGTTTTCTATTGAAAATAGATTTTTCTCTTTTTTTTTTCCTTTTATCCCCTAAAATTAGAGCTTATCACTTAGGGGAAAAATTATTTTATATAAAATACATAGGAATTCATGATGAACTGAGCTCTACCAAAGGATTATTAAAGAGGTCATAGGTGAAGGATATGTAGTGAGGGATGAAGGATATGCGGTGGAGATGTAGATGGGACATTGACTTTCCTACTTGTTGAATGACTAATGTGGTGGCTGAGTATTCACCCATCATCTCTTGGTTCAATTTCTACTAAAAGGAAGATTATCTTATGATCATTTTTTTGATAGTCGCCATTGATTCTTCATTTTTCACCACTTATAGAATTACAATCCTAGGTATTCAATTACATGAAGCAAACGGGATCTAATTGTTTGGGTTTGTTTTCAAAAAATGACAATTCAAACCTTTTCACATACAAAATAAAGGGTTTTCTTCTCCTTCTTTGCGGACGAGGGTGTTCGGCCTCTTCGAAAACCGACTATTCTCTCCGAACACATGAAGTCCCGACCTTCCTCACTCATCGGGTAAATCAGGCTTTTGCTTGGACAAGTAGCCTTACTGCCTTAAAAAGTGAGCGCGAGTTTGAAACTGCAACCTCCAATTCAAAACCTATTTATTCCTTTAGGCTAAATACAACCCTGGTTGGTGCAGCATTTTTGTGGACATTTCTCTCAACCTTTGATTTTATTGGAAGAGTAACAAGGTAACCATTCCTATGCATCATCACGAATCTCAATATTGGGAGTTTCTTGCTCTCGGATAATGGCCAAAGAATTTCTTGCTTTTGGGGTTTTCAGTGGAAAGCGTTGAATTGCATCAATTTTTATGATCTCAAGTATACTAATTAAATTGGTAGATTTTATGTGCGTGTTCAGATTTAAGTTATAAAAAATAATTCAAAATTGAATTACTTAAAACTATGACTAGTCCTAGGTCTCAAAGGTATTGTTAACACGGGCGATTTTCACCTGCAAACACTAAATTTTGGTTGCAGCCTCTAATATCTATATCTCGCTTTCTTGTATAGGTGGAGATTGAAAATCCTGCACAATCCTTGTGCAGAGATTCATTGGTGAAATTTTTTCACTTTCCAAAGGGTATACAAAACTTTGGCTCGAGCCACATGAGATGAGCACATAATTAAATTGTGCAACTCCTATCGAGAAAGTCTTCCAGGGTAATGATGAGTTTCAGGAGTATTTTAGTCTCTCTCTGTTTTTTGTTTTGTTTTTTTTAATGCTGGAAGGGGCGTATTTGAACATGCGCCAGGGATTTAGGTGGTTGAGATTGTGTACAAGACTTCATCCTATGTGAAAACATTTACATGCAACAAGTAAACTGATAAACCATATTTTTTTTTTAATTTTGTTTATTCTTGTTCTCAAAAAGAGAATCTCAAGGATTAAAGAGTGGAGTGCTCTCAATTTTGAAGTTCGTGATTGACACGCTGCACCCAGTGGTTAATGGTATCATCCGAACTAAGTTCTCACATTTTTTTCTACCCGAAATAGAGTTGTCAGTGGCTCTTATATCAACTGTCACAACCTCACCCAACTCAACATGAAATTGTCTGCTTTGGCCCATGTGGGCGTATAATGACTTTTTAGAAGGTCGACCATCCTAGTACTGCTCCCACCCGAGCACACTTGTACCCGTAACTCCAGAATTCTTATGGTTTTCGGGACTACACGGTTTTAAAAGGCCTCATGTTAAGATAAGACGGAGTTTGACTTATAAATGGAGGGTGAAGACTTTGATATTTTTGATGTGGGCTACCGGGGACTCATTGCTTGAAGCCTATGGTTGACACGCTACACCCCGTGGTTAAAGGGGCCACCTCGGACCAAGTTCTCACCTTAAGTTTGCAATTCTTTGAAAAAAAAAGTCTAGATTTTGAGGATGTACGCATCGGATTTTTTAGAGAACATAGAGTTTGAGACTAATTACGTATGCCATTACTTTTGGGTCATATATGTATAGCGACCGTGGAAATTTTATTATGCATACTACAACTTTTTTTTACAAAAAAGAAAAAAATCTTACCCGACGCCCCCCATAGGAAATCTCTTTTTCAAAATTATAAAGAATGGAGCTCATTTTTGCACGCTTCCTAGTGAGTAGAACCTCGACATCAAAAGGTGAAAAATTTTCTCCATTGAAACAGCATCCCACTTTTCCTTGCGATTTCAAGTGAAAGCATAGATGTAAAATATGTGCCCTTAGAAGACTTTGGCACCCTCCATGTTCTTTGATTTGATTTTCTTTCAATTCTTTTGCTCTCTCCTAATTATATTATAGCCTCATCAAAATCTAATAATCGCTTCTAGCGTGACTCATTTTGTGATATGAATCCAATCATAGTTAAGTGTTAAATTAGATTGAGTGCGAAGTGCGAACTCCAAAAGGGAGGGTCAGTGAATTGGCTTTGACTTGTCAAAAGTGTGCCTCATAATGTAGAAAAGAGCTAGAATGAGAAAAGGGGCTTAAATAAAAGAAGGCTGACGACAGAGAAAGATGGAAAAAAAAAAAAACAAAAATCAAATCTCTCAAAACGAAGAAAAAGTTAAAGCTCTCTCATTCCATGACGCAAATGAGAATTGGATTTTCAAACTTAATACCTGACGTGAGAAGGTGATTTTACCAAACAAAGGCCTACAGCTCCCATGCAACCCGACCTCTTGAGTGTTGTTTCATTATTTTATTTTATTTTTACTTTTTTTTTTGGTAACCCATCTTAGGGTGGTGGGACGCAACCCTCTGATGAGGGAAGTAGACCTCCAGTGAGGTACGAGAGCTCTCTGGCCAAAGAAATAAACTTCGGATGAGGCACGACAATCCTCGGGTGAACATCCATCTATTACCACTAGGGTAAGAGGCCGTTCTTGACCTCTTGAGAATTGGGTTACAAACATTGAAATAACCCAAATAGTATTTGTGTAGCAAGAGGGTTAAACCTGGAATAAAGGGAAAGAGCAAAGTGGTGTACAATTTATGGATAAAGAGATTCCATGATGTTATTTACTTATAGTACACTCTAGCTGTGCGCCTGTGCCTCTTAATCTTCTTGACAATCTAAATATATGATGAGTATTATCCTGTCTAAGCACCATTAAGAATTAAGTAGTGTGTTGGAATTTTCAAATATACATAAGTACAAGAAAAGTAAACCCAAGGATTTCCATTGATGCACTTTTCCTGTGTATGTTGGATACAGTAGGTACTCTGCAAAACGGCCAAAGTCTAGGTAGGTATAGTGCGGTTTTTCCTAAAATTTTTATGCACTTTTTAGTGTTCAAAATACCCCTTATGGCCCCCCAAAGTTTTGAAAAAAGCCCTTATATGTTTTAAAAAATAATGCGCAATTATTTTTATGTGGCCCTTCCAAGATTTTATTTCTATATAATGGCCCCCAAGGAAGAATTCCTAGATCTACCCTTGTTCGTTAGATAGTATTATTTTTCCAAAAAACAAAAGACAACTTGCATTTCTTGAAAATATATTAATGGTATTTTTAGTCTTTAATCCCTATCAAAACATGCTTAAAACATGTCCGAAAATTCTGATTGGCATTCAAGGGATTTGCTAACATTTCAAGTGGCAGGAATTCTCACAATCATCAGTTTCTCAAGTGGTTATTTACAAATAATGAAAAAGAATCACAATGTGTCAAAAAGAAAAAAACAAAGACAAGGGTTTTCTCTCATTAATATCAATTTCTTAGGAGATTATTCACAAACAACAAAAAGCCAAGAAGTACTATGTGCAAAAACTATAGATTGATATACATATATATCTAGAAAGAGAGATGTGGAAATTCATTGTTAATTGTCCACTAGAGATAAGAAACTATATAATTTTGTCACCATTGTGTAAAGCAATCAATGGTTATATTAAGTATTTATATGGAGAGAGAGACGTTGAAAGCTCAACTTTGAAAATCTCCCGATATGTTTAGTTGTCCATGGGCATAAGAAAATTAAAATACAAGTTACCTGTAAGTAAAGCAAATGAGAATGAGTTATTATACTCTCTCGGAGTGGAAGAGAGAGCCCCTAAAACATAGTGATAGAGCATTCAAAATATCTTAAAAGCTGTGTTT
Organism: Litsea cubeba; assembly: GCA_012931725.1. Classification (NCBI taxonomy): domain Eukaryota; kingdom Viridiplantae; phylum Streptophyta; class Magnoliopsida; order Laurales; family Lauraceae; genus Litsea; species Litsea cubeba. The sequence goes on along the minus strand of CM022950.1, from coordinate 71,735,285 downwards.
ACTTGTCCATTAGAGGAAGAAAAAGTAAGCAGCTTAAGCAGCATTTTAGACCATCCAAGTGATCCCGTGAAACCCACTCATACGCATTAGGACTTCGATGCAATTGGCTGAGTGGGCCCCTCCCTCTTGGTCACAAGGCTCACTTTTCTAGTGAAACTAAACTTTTCATTATTGAAATTGTTACTCGACAATTTAATAATAATTGCTTTTATTTAAAGAAAGATTATAGAACTTGATTTTCTTCAACTTGATGCAATGTTGTACGTTTAGCGTTCAAATTCAACGCAGAAAAATTGATTTTTTTTGTAATGGTTGTAAAAGAGCTAAATTTCGAGATTAAATTTAACAATATAGAATATCAATTTGATATGAATGAACTTCTAATCTAGGTCAAGTGTCTCGTCCCTCTGCAATTAGCATGCATCCATTTTGATATTACTGACAAAAGATTTAAGCTGGCAATCCTTTTAAGATTTCGGAAGAAGAAAAATAGTTAACAAGGCATCCCTTGCATTTAGTTGGGGAGGAAAGATGGAAAGGTCACACTGTGGTTTAGTGATGGCTAAGAAAATTGTCGTACTTAAAGGACATGTTTGTTCTCAGGATGTCTAAGAATTTCCACATGAGGATATCTAAGTTTTCTAAGTGTTGTCTTCAAGCTGGATTCACTAATGTTAAAGGACTTGAGCATTTTGAAAGCTAAAATATTTTGAATAATATTATAAGCCAGGAGTGCAAATTAACAAACTAAGTTTTTGGATATTCACAAATCCAATGGAAAATCTCAGATGTTGGGAGATAATCACTGTCATGTCACCAGAAATTCCCAATAGATGGAATTATTATCAAGAATGATTGTTCAACAGACACCCGGTACATAATAATATAGGATTCACTTGGGGGTTTATAGTATGAACCTATTGTCGACATTACTTAAGAGTGAAAATTTGACGCTTGCAGATGTTGCATTTAATTTGATAATTCTCCCAACTCATAGATGGTCAGTGCCCTGAAAGACCACACATGCAAATATGAGAGAGAGAGCATATGTGAAAAAAAAGAGCAGAAATGAGGGTAGCCTATAAGACAACCACGAACGAATGAATGCTGGTGTCCCCAAATCTAAAACACGCATCTGACTCATGTAAACTACAATCACCATCTTCACCTAATATGGCGGGCATGCTCAGTACTCTTGTCAACCATCCTACCCATAGCCACACGCCTAGACATACTAACCCTACTCATACGTACATCCCCTACCTCCTAGCTAGGGACCATGGAAATTAAAACCATCACTTTTTTTCGTAGTCTCTGGTTCAACACAAAATAGAAGGCCTTGCATTCAACATTTTGCTCAGGACCCATTAGCCCAAGAGTCCTTGTCAATGGTTTGAATAAGTTCCAACTAATATTTGACTTTCCAGATCTGGGTATGGATCCTAAGAATGGACCCTGCAGACCCAACTGAATATAGTTGGGACTTGGTCTGGGTCATGGACCTGATCCACGCCATTCCTTTTTACATCTCTTTCTGAATATATGTGATGCCCAAATTTCTATTCATAGGTGACCCATTTTTCTTTGGTCAATGCCATAGTTGTGGCTGGCCAAAGGTGGGGGGAATTCTCTCAGACCTACCAAATCTGAAGATTTTTGTGCTTAGTTTGACTGTTTCAAATAAAAGATTATCATAATTACTATCACAAGAGAAAAAAAGGATAAGAAGAAGAAGAAAACAAAGATACTTATGATCTTCCTTTGTGTGATAGTTTTGAAACATCTCATACACATTAGTAAATAAGTGAGATATGGCCAAGATAGTCCCTACATATAGGGTTACAAACAGTCCAAGTCGGAACCATTCTAGATCCGAACCCATTTCTAAATAGCAGTTTCGATTTTGGATTCAGATCCAACTCAGAATTTGTTTTATTGGTTCAAAACCCAATTTCGATAGACTTGAATCCAGTTTCGGAACCGGGTTCAACTGGAGGACCAAAATCTAGTTCTTAAATCGGTTCTAACTTCTTTTTCATTTTCTAGATTTTTTATAAAATAAGAATATCATTCAACATATAACAATACAGCAAATTTATTACCTCTATGATAAAACATAAAAACGTCAACAAAAGTCAATTTTAAGCTATGGTTTACAACATTAAAGACTTATATGAGGGGCCGCAGGTCCATGGGTCGGGTTGTAACACTAGGTTTGCAAATGTACCATAGATGTACTAACAATACCATGTCCACATTTGCATGCCATCTACCTTACCTAGCCAGTTGAACCTAGTGTTACAGTACCGTAGATATACTAACAATACCAAATTATTATGAATACATTAGAAAACATTAATTTCTTCATGATGTTAATGTGATATTTTAAGAAATTAGCTAGAGTAACAAAAAATATGTGTCAAGGAAAATGCGAAAGCTTGTCAGGATGAGCTTATTTTATGCTTTATTGTTATTTATTTAAAAATTAATTTATTTTACCTGGCATTTTCTCGACAATATTCGGACACAACCCCAAATTTGAAAACATCCCGACATTTTCCCATGGACAATATTTATGTATTGGATATACCAATGGCCTAGATAATATACTACCTAAAAAAGAATGACCCGGATCACAGTTCCAAGTAGAAAAACTACAAAACCAAAAATAAGGATTCCCCATTTCGAGATTTGGTGTAGTTGTGGACTTTTTCATGGAAAAGACTAAAATAGAGGAAAGTAAAAGATGAAGCTTTGTCTTTTACTTTCATGAAGCTAAGCTCAGACATTCATGTCCTATATTCATTTACTTTGATGAAATTGTCCTAAGAGCACCAACATTCATGCCAACCATGATCCATCCAACAACACAAGTGTGGAAAAAAGAAAAAAAAAAAAGTCATCTAGGGGGTGTCATTGTAGTTCATTCATCCACATACATTGTCTTTAGTCGATTCCATTTGAGAACCAACATTTTCCATTACTTTAGTATTTTAAGCTCACATAATACCAAAAGCACCTGTATCGACGAATCATCTCTTCCTATAGTCCTGTCTTCATATAAAAAACATGTTCATAGAATATAGTGAGATTTAGCTATTTAAAAATTCTTAAGCTGGAATAAAATAAAAAAAAGAAAAAAAAAGGAGAGGAAAGGATCAAAAGCACGTCTCCCGTGCCATGCATGTTTAGAGACTCGAGAGGATCTCACACGTGCACATGTGGCTTGTGGAACGTTCATGCGTGCCCAACACGGGGAAAAAAATGAAACTACCATGAAAATTATTTGTTATAATAATCAATTAGTGTGAGCGGCCTGTGTTGGAAAGAAAAAAAAAGTATTTAAAGAAGATTTGTGGAGGAAGCAAGATGGTTGGGGAGTAAGGAAAAGATAAAAGATTAAAACCGATTAGGTGGGCTCATAATGATATAGTGTTGGCACAGTGGTAAGGAATAACAAAAAACTAACACCACTAAGCTATAGAAAACTTTCGCGGAGTTGGCCTAACCAGGGCCCACAAGCTTGATCTGCTAAGTTCAGAACTTAATTTCTTTTCTTTCAACCGAAGATAATTAGAATTTAAAATCAACTGCAAAGGAAAATGATGAAAATATGTATCTTATGTATTATAAGTTAATGAGTGAGATGTGGCCCCGTACTGACAATATTTTAATAAACATAGCATAGAATATAAAATAAAAATAAAGTATATATGAATGAACAATGTTCTGTAAAAATGGTAGAATATCATATTAGTAAATGGGTCCCGTGAATATTTATGGTCATAAAACACTTACATTGGGTAGAGTGGTAAAAAAACACTTGGTTTTTATTAAAAGTTTTTTTATGGAGATTAGCGTGGACCCCATAAATGAGGGGTCTAGTGCTGGATTATAAAAATTTTAAGTGGGCCCGACTTTTATAGAGTGAGGTTTGATTTGGATTCATAAAAATTAGTTTAATAATCTATGGGGTTATTAGAAAATAATCAGTATGTTTTTAAGCATTGCCTCGTAGAATTATCTGAATTGGACCCATGAGGAGGCTGCACATGATTCTATTCCATTTTATTATTTATTTATTTATATGCGGTTGATCTCATGGTGAGACCAATCTCAATTAATGTGAAACTTAGCTCAGGGCTAGTGGGCTACTACACAAAAGTCTACATCTAGAGCATCTGACATCACTACAATTGGATTTTTGAACATTGATTTTTTATGGCATAAAATCTAACATATATTGAAATCAAATTATTCTTTTTTTATTTTTTATCTAGATATATAGGTCTTGTTCACACACCCATATTGGATTAATTTTGGATGTGTCCACACCCATGCATACTATGGTTATCAATGGGCCGGAACCCAACTTTGGTCCATCCATAATACAGGTCTTTTTATGTGCGTTTGGACTTGCATGTGGTTCACCTAAATTCGTGTTTAGGGTAAAGCATATATAGAGGAGTGGGGCTAACAATTTTACCTGATATAGATAGGAGGTGGTAGTTAATAATAGGAAGTCGGGCTCACATGATTGGGAACATAGATTGTGGCTCACAATTTTTATTCCTTCCAATTTCTGGTTTTTCTTAATTGGATAGAATCTTGATGGGATCGAAAGATCTTAGATAGTTTTTTTAGTTTTGGAAAGTTTTAGATTGTATTAAGATTTTTTTGGATATTGCATGAGTTATCTATGAGGATCGGGTGAAGTATGCCACATGTCACCCTAAAAATCTAAGAGGAAGCCCCACGTGTTGCTCTCCCTGCCGCCAGGTGTCGCTCTCCTATGAATTCACCAGCTATCTTTTATTATATAATAATAATTCTTAGTCAAAATTCTATGGAATGCATGAAATAGCTTGTTGGTATAGGGTTGTTCTCTTCGTAAAGATTGTTGGACTGAAATCTATTTCCACTCGTTTGAATTTCCAAACATTTGAAAATTCCATGCAAGAAAAGAAAATCAAATCCTAAATTTCCATGAAAACCCACCAATTTATTTCATCTGTTTCATTTACTTCAGACATGATGAGAGAGATATGCATAAATTATACTTAAGCTTTTGTCATGTCATATTCATTAACTCAGTTGTTAATGTCAGTAGGTAATGGTTGCCTACTACTAAACTATTATGGGTTGTAGATGACATATTTATGATTGCGTCCCACAAGCTTGTAAATGACAATAGCCTTTGGCCAAACGTACGGTTTTGGAATTAACCAGTCCCATATCCCACGTGGCCGTGGGTGAGCGAATCTATCCATAATTAACTCATCAACCAGTTAATCTCATTTTATTATCTTATATTGAAGCAATGGGGACCCCAATTAGCAACACTGGATTAGCTATGAGATTCGAGTTTTAGGACTCTGACTCAATGGATTAGCTCCTACTGAGTTGCTAGGACTCGGCCGAGTCCTACTCACAGTGGGAGAGTCGCAAAGAACTCAACAATAAAAGAATCTGTTATTGATATTTAAAGTGGGAGAGTTGCACACTAACTATCCGATTATCCAAAGTCTGTTGTTCCAAATAAAGGGAATGTGACCCCGGTTTTTTGTTCTGAAAGAAGTTCGAATCTGAATCCGGATCCATGTCATATAAGATCCGAAACATTTGGATTTGGAACTGGATGTTATTATGTTTCAACCCGAGGTTCAAGATAAATGACGTTTTCACTCACATACAAGAATTTATATAGATTTTGTTTGGTATACATAGTTTGAGTTATATTCATGTTTGAGAGTCTGCTTTGATGAGTCAGGTCCAAATGACCCAACCCATGAGGATGAAGCTCAGGTCTAAGCCCACGAAGAGACCAAGTCATGGCGGCCACCTGCCTCGTCCAGTGCGAGGGCAGTTCCTCACCTGCTTCATCCAGCGCGAGGGCAGTTCGGGAGTTCCAAGGGCGAACGTTGGAGAGGAGCGTCCCCGTCTGTTAGGGTAGACTATAAATTAAGAGCCCCACCAGCACTTGGGGGCAACTAAGATCTTCCCATTCACTTCGACTCTTGTATTCCTCTAGTCTGTAACCTGAAATCATTGAGGAAGTAAAATACCACAGGTAATCTCTGCCTTTCAACAGTGGACGTAGGTCATTTTGACCAAACCACTATAATCCCTTCTCTCTCTTCTTTAATTATTGCATTTACTACATTTATTACTTGACCGGTGGTGTCCGAAATCCTATTTTGGCATCATCATACTTATTTAATTATATACCATTTATTAGTCCCACTTTATATCTTAAGAAATACTTTAAAGCTTTTTTACCCAATTATATTAATGCAATATGCATTTCATCCAAAATCGGATCCCCTTTTAAACTAGAAGTCGGAACTGAATACGGAGAAAAGGTCCATGTGTCGGATCAAGACTTGAAGATCCACAGGAATATAAAAACAAGCCTGGGTCAAAATCGAGAACCACCATAGTTTTGTCCTGAATCCTACCCATTTTCAACCCTAATTGCTGCTCACTTTGAGTTAACAATCTAAAATATAATACATTATAAAGCTATTTAAATTTAAAAGCCAAAGATCAAGATGTTCAAATGATAATATGCTAATTTTTTCACATCCTCACAAGACAGCTAAATCTTTCCATTCATTCACCCTATGATTCTAATGCATTTAAACAGACCAAAAATCTAAGGCTTATTTAAAGTACATTTAAACAAAGTGCTTAAATTACACTAATCTCTTTAGGTCTGGAGGGATTAGTCTAGTCCAAAGAGTTGGGAACCTTCGATAGAAAAAAAAATCATTAGCATAACACACACATTTATATAACTTAAACCATAATAACACATGTCTTATTATATAGTTCCAACTCACCTAAACAGTAACAATAGTTTAGATTTTAAATTTTAGTATTGCAGCAAAGATGCTACGAAAGGATTACTCATCCAAGGAGGATCCAACCATTCATTATTTAGTGATTTTATCAACTGCCCATCATCTCACACTTTTGAATATTTACCATAACCTCCTCTCGCATCAATGGTGCAGATGTAAGATCACTAAGTCCCACATATATATTTATATATAATGCATGGCGAACTTAGAATTTTCATTTGAAGGGGTGCATGTCCAAATAGGCAATTGAAATTTTGTTATAAATTCAAGATTTTCACGCAGGTTTTGAAAGCGGACGTAAAATTTTTACGTAAATCTTTGTAGCAGATTTAAAGTTCTCAATATAATTTTAAAAGCGAACTGAGGTCCAACGAACGCATCCGGCCCTACGTAAATATAGATGGGTCGGCTCCTTATACAATGGCATATAAGAAAAATTACTCTTCATTTTTCTAAGATCATGGTGGATAAATTCCTCATGTGTATTTAAATTCCTGGGGGAGTAGTTGTAACTTATCTGGACATGTCCCCAAACCTTCCACCGATACCTTATTGAATAATCAAAAACCATCAAAGTCTTCACGAGCAATCTTGTAAAACAATAAACATGAAAGAGAGTGAGAGAACAGCCGATACGTGTATTGTCAGAACTGAGACAACGAATCTGCACACGGACGGAATGATAAATACACTCGTTTATTGGGGCCCATTTCCATATTATCCAATTTCATTTGAAATTACTCAAATGCCACTGCTTCTCCCTTGATAGGAAGGAGCCAGTTTTCGCCTCTGGTGAACTCTCTTGACTCGGTCGCCTTCCAGTTGAGTGGACTCAAGTGTATCAAGGTGAGTCGAGTGAAGTGTGAGTTGAATATTTCAACATTAGTGTTGTCAGGCCTGGATTTTAAAGCTGATTGGACCAGGCCATTCAAAAATTCTATAGTTTGTTTCAAGCCTTGTTGTTGACATCTTGTAAAGAGAAGTAGACTAAACAAGGGCCCATGTAAGTGGAATTGATCTCAAGTCAAGAATAAAATAGTGAATGTTTTGGATAGTTCATGTAGATTTGTATCCACTTCCTTCCTTTTTTTCAAATTTTCAAATGGGGCTAAATTTCAAAGCTTTGATTTCAAGTCACCCATATGATTGGCCCATGTCCCTATCAAGATATATTTGCGGTGTCCTGGCTCTAAATCTTGTTTCGTGATTTGGATGGATTGAAAAATCTTATTTATTAAAAAATTAAACTTTAACCCAATTTTTTTGGTAGCTCAGTTGGTAAGACACCTCCATTCCACATAAATAATGAGGGACTTAGAATGATGTGTGTGAGTGCTTACCATTAAATAAAAAAATCTTGAGCCAAAATACTTTAGATCTTTAAGGGCTTATTTGTTTACAATAGAATTCATAGGAATTGAATGCATGGAATAGTTGAAAATGAAGATTAAAGGTGGATTTTCAAAAATTAATATCAAATAATATTTTTTTTAGAAAAAATAAAATCTAAAGAAGTTATTATTTGATGCTTATTTAAAAAAAAAAATTGCCTTTAGTTTTTGTTTTTAACCACCCTACATATTTAATTCTTATGTATTTCAGTGTAAGCAGCATGACTTAAATATTATGAATAAAGAGGAATTGGCCAGTGATATAAAATCATAATGATCAAGATTTTCTGGTTTGGAATAGCAAATCTAACAATGAGCTTTCACTGCAAAGCCTATTCTGAGATGTGGGCCATGTCAAGTGTTGTTCTTCAAGGTAGGCTAACTCATCAGCCAATATAGTCAAGACCGAGCTTAAGCAGTCAAACCCAAATCGATTAATGCTTGGCAATCACTGCCTTATGCACAACAGCTGTATTTACATGTCCTAAATTAAGCAGCCTTGGACCAAAAATGGGAATACGAACATTAGCTTAAATTAGAATGCAAAATGTACAAAACCATCTTCTTTCATTTTTTTATCAAGAAGAAGAGAAGAAGAGACCTTTTAAAAATATACAAAACCGAAGAAGAGGCCTTTCAAATATAGATGGGGTTTGGGGGGGGGGGGGGGGGGGGGGGGAGGGGGGGGGGACATTATCAATCACCAATTCAATCAAGCTGAACTGATTCTGACCAAAATGTTCATTAGCTAATGCAGGCCAATTGGTGGACCATCCAAAAGACGATGACACATGGACCCCACTCTACCAACTGTACACTTCCTCCCCACACGTGCTCACTCATCAGGACCACCCAAAGTGTCCATTTTTGTAATTTCCAATCTAAGGCGCGTGTAGAGAGAGAAGAGGACAGACTTGAACCGCTCGTGCACACAAAAGCCAACAAGTGCCCTGTGCGGATAAAACTTTTATCTTTCTTCTTCTACTTCCTCTACTTCTTCTCGAAGTCCCTGTCGTTTGATTGATTTTCGTACGGACCCAAAAATCGCCGAGATTGCGAGGATTCCGCTGTTTGCTAGCGTAAAATCTGGAAAACCGGGCCTGGGAGGGAATCTACAAGACGAGGCCCCTCGCGAGGAATTGGCGATTCTGACGTATTGACAAAAACCCACCAACGAATGCGACGTATCTGAGATTGGAAAGTACGAAAATGCCCCTCGGCGCCCCCAAATTCAACAAAAATGGCCGGGGAACGAGGTTGTTAGGAAGTTGGTGCACGTGGGGGCAGCAGTGCAATCCAGTACACCACCAGCATGATCATTTCTGTCGATTTTGGAAAAAAAAATAAAATCATGACACGTGGCATGTTGGTACGTTCGTGATACGTTCATATATCGCTTTCCCAACTTGTATTTAGTGAGGGAGAAAATTGAGACAGGGGGCTGGGGGGGCGGTATAGGTGGAATTGATTGATGCATTGACTGGTTTGATGTAATTTTAATTTTTAAAAATATGGTTTATTAGAATATATGGGCCCACACCAAACTAAATCCCGGCCTGCATCAATTTATATCTAAACAGATACATCATCATCATCATTATTATTTTAAAATATTGATGTTTCGTGATATTCTTATTCATTTTTTATCGGATATTTGACCCGTAATTATATAGGATTAGCTATATAAATTCTATTTGGTCTTTATTTCATGTAAGTTTTTGAATGAATTGTACTTTTTTAGATCCGTTATTTTTATTTTTATCTATTCTTTCATGGTAATTGATTCAATATGTCACTACTAATATATAAAATGGTGAGATTGATCCAATAGCCTCTCATGTAACAAAAGGTCATAAACTGAGGGTTGAAAATCATGGTTCATGGCTTTTTATTAGAAGGCTATAAATATTATTTAAATATACTAAATAGCTAATTTGAGACTGATTACTATTTGATTCCGCCAATGAATCTCAAATGCCACATGTCTTACTTTGAAATGGTACAATAAAAACACGGCATATATATCAAGTGTACAATATCATACACATAGATCATTATTGTGTATTTCAAATTATGTTTTGCGCATGCATTCTCACACTTAACATCAACATGATGTGATTATGACTTTAACACATAAAATTGAAGTATTGGACAAATTAAAACAAACGTAGCTTCAAGTATCCAAGTACCATTGATTGCCGTACCAAGACAATGAGAAAGGACAATTTAGTTTATACGCATAATTACAGGACAAATACTCCCAATATTCTTCCAAAACATACTTTCTATCATTTAATAATGGCCATTAATGCAAATGGATATAAAGAAACACAATGTTGAAAAAAAAAAGAAATTAAAAAAACCCATTGCATAGATGGTGATGAAGAGTATACAACACTCAATATATTCTCATCTTCTTAGTTTGATGATAGAAGATGATAATACAATATAAGCAAGAATTGTTGACTATTCCATTTGATAACATAAACAAAGAAGAGTTAGAAAAGAGAGACGTTTGCAATGTTCATCAAAGTGTGTCCCACCCCAATCAGTGAATCTAACCATTGAAAGAAATAAATAGATGGTTGGGATCTGTTGTTGCAAGTTTTCTTGAGAATAGGAATTTTATTGAAGTTGGCATAGGGGCCAATAAGATATTAGTATTGACTATTTCGAGTAGTCTCGGTACGAAAAGAAATGCTAAAATAATTAGAGGAGGCAGAGGTGCCATGGCTGACAAGGAAGGGTGTTGTTTGTAATTTGTGATGAAATCCAAGGGCTTATATGCTGTAGGTCCCTCCATGGACCGAGGGCCGTGTCGGATTCCTCTTTTGAGGAGAAGGGAGGGAAAAATATAAAATAGACCAAAAGAGTCCCCAAATACACGCCAAGGAAAAAGAAAACAAAATTCATAAAATAATGCACAATGGCCGGTGCAGTGGTCCATAGCACTAATTTGGAATTGAAGTCTCCATGCTCTCAACCTAATTTGAAATCTTGATGTATGTGTTCACCCTTGTAAGTCCCCATTTATGTATGTTCATTCATCAAATGGACCACACCAATCAGATCGAGCTATGGATTCATGTTTCAATAAAATAGAGAAATATTATTTCGGTGAACGCCACCTATATAAAATATGATGTCAGCTAACTAACTATACACTCTCAATTGCTTTTTTTAAAATGAAAAAAAAATAATAAAGACAACATTTTATGATAGGTCGAAATATGATTTCCTTGTTTGGTGAAAGCAGGGAATTTGGACTCTTAAACCTACTTATTATTGGTAAGGGTGAATCATAAGGTTGATTGCATCATCATAATTGAGCTATTAAATCGAAATTAGAGCTAAAATATTGTCGGTAGGCAAGTTCATACACGGACCCATCAGGTAATGATTGTATGGGATTGAAAGATCTAGATGTACTTGTTTAAAATTTCAAGCCCATCAAATCATCTTAATCCGAAGCCCACAAATTAATAATTTTATATCAAAAAATCAATTCCACGGTCTATTATTGACATGCAAGGGGAAAAAGTTACGAATGGTCCATTTGAATTAGGTATCAAGTGGGCCCATGACCCAACTTCATTTCAACAGCATGATCAAAAGAGTAGATAACTTCACATGCTCCTGCAGTTTAGGTGTCCTAAAGAAAAGCCAATTGAAAGAGAAAGCCAAAAAGGCAACGTCGAAGAATCAAATCCAAAGTTTGACCAAAGACTCATGGAAAATAGGAAAATGGGAAATACGAAAGCAGGGAAAAGAAAAACGAGGAAATGAATCCTAAGAAAATCTCGATTTTCTCTCACCCCCGCCCCGCTCTCGGCAACTTGTCTGTATTCTATTCTCCTTTTCTTCTCTTCTCATTCTCCAGCTTCTGTCTATCTCTCTCTGTCTGTCTCTCTGGACGATTCAAAAGCTATAAACTCGCGTTCCGGTACGGTACCGACCCGATACGTGTTTGCTTTGACGTGCACGCCACCGTTTCGGTGGAAGCATCTTCTAAGGAGAAGCGTTCTTGACTTTGATTCGAAAATCTGAGGCGTTGATTTTAGCTGGACTTGGAGCAGATCGGGAGAAAGGTGAGGTCATGTTCGGCTCTAAGTCTCTTTCGTGTTTTCTTTTTCTCTGTCGTGCAACTGTTTTTGTGTTGAAGTTGAAGATTTTTCGATTGTGATTTGCAGTAAAAATCGGTTCTTGGGTTGCAGCGTCCGAAATGCAGACAAGGAGACTTAGGTGTGGGAGAGGGATTCTGAGACTTGGGTTTTTCTGAAATCGTGGTTTCAAGTGAGGGAAGAAGAGGAATTCCTGTTTTTATCATCTTTCATTTGGTTTTGAGAAGTGGGGAATGTAGAGATGAAGAGAAGAAAGGAATAGAAGAAAAGGCTCAAACTTTTTGAAAGGTTCGTTCTTCTTCTTCTTCAAAAGCTTTCTTATTTCTTGTCTTTTTAGAAATGGGTTTGATATGAGAACTGGGGTTGAGATTTTTTTCCAGATAGAAGGCTACTTGTGTGTGCAAATGCAAAATCAGAGGAGAAAAGGGTTAGAGCTATAGAGGGAAATCTGTAAGTCGTTTTTCGATTGGAGGATGGCGGTTTTGGGGGGTCTAGAATTATTGGGTCTTCTGGTATTTCTCGCATCGATTGCATCACGTTCTTGGTTGGTGGAGGGCGCTAAGGCTACGCTGCGTAGCGACGTGGAGGGCTTGATTGCATTTAGAGATTCTTCGATTGAGAGCGATCCAAAAAGGGTTCTAGGCGATTGGAATTTGGGTTCTGCTTCGAATGTTTGCTCGTGGAAGGGCGTGATCTGCTCGCAGCAGGAAGAACGGGTGGTGGGGCTCGATTTGAGCGGGTATGGTCTTGTGGGTCGCCTTCAAATCGAGCACTTAATGGCTGTGGAGAATCTTAGGAACCTTACTTTGAGAGGGAATTTCTTCTATGGCAATCTCTCTCACAGCAGCAGCAGAGCTTCTCCTCTCCCATGCAGCTTTGAGACCGTTGATCTCTCCCACAACAACTTCTCCGACGCGATTTCGGGAAGCTTTCTCCTCCCCTGCAACCGCCTCATTTCACTCAACGTCTCCCATAATTTAATTCCCGCGGGTTTCTATCCATTCAGCCAATCGATTCAGGTGCTCGACCTCTCTCGCAATAAAATTGCGGATGAGGGGCTACTCAATTACTCCCTGTCCAACTGCGGAGGCTTGAACCTGCTCAATTTATCCGATAACAAGCTTTCCGGTCGGTTGGGGAAGATCTCCACCACTTGTAGGAGTCTTCAGGTTGTTGATCTTTCCTGCAATCAGTTCTCCGGAGGGATTCCGATGGATTTCTTGTCGGGGTTGGCTGTGGAGTCTATTCAACATCTAGACCTCTCTCACAACAACTTCACCGGCAAATTCGCAGAATTCGAATTCGGCGTGTGCAGCAATCTCACTGTTCTTGATCTGTCCTATAACAGCCTCTCCAGCATTGGATCATCCACCAGTATTGCGAATTGCCTGCAGCTTGAAGAAGCTCAACCTCGGCCACAATGCATTTGAGGAGAAGATACCGGCCTCTTTGTAGGAAGCCTCAGCAATTTGCAAGAGCTGGTTCTGGCTAGAAACCAGTTTTCCGGTGAGATTCCGAATGAAATGAGCCGGATTTGTGGGACTCTGCGTGAGCTAGACCTCTCCGACAACCTAATCTCTGGTGGGTTGCCTTCCACATTCAACTCGTGTACTTCTCTTGAGTTTTTTAATCTAGGCCGCAATCAGCTTTCGGGTGATCTCTCTACTATCAGCACTCTCTCCTCTTTGAAGTTCCTCTCCCTTGCTTTCAATAACTTAACAGGATCTGTGCCTCTGTATTTGAATAGCTGTACTCAATTGGAAGTTCTTGATCTCAGCTCCAACAATTTTACTGGCAGTATCCCACCTGGGTTCTGCTCGTCTTTCGTTTCTCTGAAGAAAAATCTTCCTTGCCGATAATTTATTTTCTGGGTCTGTGTCTGAGGAGCTTGGGAACTGCAAGAACCTGAGGACAATAGATCTCAGCTTCAACAATTTAAAGCGGCACAATTCCTTCGGCAATATGGGAGCTTCCACAGCTAACTGATTTAGTCTTTTGGGCTAATCAGCTTGAGGGTCAAATACCAGATACCATCTGCTCAAATGGAGTGAGCTTAGAGTCACTGATCCTCAACAATAATCTTATATCCGGCGTGATCCCTTCATCGCTCACCAAGTGCAACAAATCTGATATGGGTCTCTCTTTCCAGCAAACCGTCTCACTGGAGAAATACCCGTGGGGATTGGCAAACTTGAGAACCTCGCAATTCTTCAATTAGGTAACAATTCTCTTACTGGGGAGATTCCACCCGAGCTTGGAGACTGCCAAAACCTTATCTGGCTTGATCTGAACAGCAATGGACTGATAGGAACCATCCCACCCTCACTTTCCAATCAGGCTGGAAAGATTATTCCTGGAGTGGTGTCTGGAAAGCAGTTTGCGTTCGTTAGAAATGAGGGGGGAACGGCTTGTCGAGGTGCTGGAGGACTACTCGAATTTGAAGGGATTCGAACAGAGCGGCTAGAGGTTTTATCCAATGGTGCATTCATGCCCATCAACGAGGATCTACACTGGGACGACAGTTTATTCATTCCAGACAATGGCAGCATGATCTATCTTGATCTCTCCTACAATTCACTCTCTGGAACGATCCCAGAGAGCTATGGAATCAATGTCTTATCTTCAGGTGTTAAATTTGGGGGCACAACAACCTGACAGGAAGCATCCCAGATAGCTTTGGAAGACTGAAAGTGATCGGTGTTCTTGATCTCTCTCACAAACAGTCTTGAAGGAATCATTCCAGGGGCATTGGGGACACTCTCATTCCTCAGTGATCTCGATGTATCAAACAATCACCTCACCGGCCCAATCCCTTCCTCCGGCCAGCTCATGACATTTCCAGCATCAAGATATGAGAACAATTCCGGCCTCTGTGGGGTCCCCTTGCCTCCTTGCGGTTCATCTCCCAAACCCATTCTGGGAATTCAAGTTCTGGGGGGAGAAGGGAGTCCATGGCTGGGAGTGTGGTGATTGGCATTGCCATCGCTCTCCTCTTTATCTTTGCACTCACATTTGCATTGTATCGGATGAAGAAGTTCCAGAAATCAGAAGAGCAAAGAGAGCAGTACATAGAAAGTCTCCCAACATCCGGTAGCATTAGTTGGAAGCTTTCCGGCGTTCTGGAGCCTCTAAGCATCAATGTTGCGACATTTGAGAAGCCTCTGAGGAAGCTGACTTTTGCTCACTTGCTCGAAGCCACCAATGGTTTCAGCTCAGAGAGCCTAATCGGGTCTGGAGGGTTTGGCGATGTCTACAAGGCGTGCCTGAAAGACGGGTGCAACGTTTGCGATCAAGAAGTTGGTCCGTGTCACAGGTCAGGGCGATCGCGAGTTCACAGCAGAGATGGAGACAATTGGCAAGATCAAACACCGCAAACCTCGTCCCATTGTTGGGCTATTGCAAGATTGGTGAGGAGAGACTTCTTGTGTATGAGTACATGAAATGGGGCAGCTTAGAGACAGTTCTCCATGATAGGAAAGTCAAGGGCGGGACTTCAAAGCTTGATTGGGCAGCAAGGAAGAAGATAGCGATTGGGTCAGCCAGAGGACTAGCATTCCTTCACCATAGCTGCATTCCTCACATAATTCACAGGGATATGAAATCTAGCAATGTTCTTCTTGATGAGAATTTGGAGGCTCGGGTCTCAGATTTTGGCATGGCCCGATTGATGAATGCTCTTGACACTCATCTAAGTGTGAGCACCCTTGCTGGGACTCCAGGGTATGTCCCGCCAGAATACTACCAAAGTTTCCGGTGCACAACAAAAGGCGATGTCTACAGTTATGGTGTAATATTGTTAGAGCTCCTATCAGGCAAGAGACCGATAGATCCAACAGAATTTGACGACAACAACCTTGTTGGATGGGCAAAACAGTTGGTAAAAGAAAAGAAAGCTAGCGAAATATTTGACCCTGAGCTCACGGGGCAGAAATCTGGCGAGGCCGAGCTCTATCAGTACCTCAAGATAGCCTGTGATTGCTTAGATGACCGGCCACTACGGCGGCCCACCATGATTCAAGTGATGGCCATGTTCAAAGAGCTACAGATCGACTCAGAGAGTGATATCCTTGATGGGTTCTCATTAAATGGCACAGTCATTGATGAATCAAGAGAGAAAGAGCCTTGAAACATGATTTTTTCACTAATCAGGGTATGCTTGAATCGGATTACAGTTTTGCCTGTTCTGTTCCAGTAATCTTGATTTGAAGTATTCAATCAGGTGTAGTAGTAGTAGTATTTACACATTTTGTTTTATTGTAAATAGCTTACAGAAAGGACACTGTAGAGAGGCTGGGAGGACCCCATGTTTGCTGAAAGGAAAAGAGGGTCCTTGATGGCCTCAAAATTCAAACTCTCTTTCTTCTTTTATGATGTCCGCATACCTTTTTTCTTTTCTCGCTGTGTTTCACATATTAGTTTTTGGTACCATTCAAAGGATTTCTTTTGCTTATATATGATGGTGGAAGCAACAATTGAATGGAAAGTGAGATCTGATATCATGTGAGATCTATTTCTGTTCAAATGTCCAAAATGTGTGATTGTAAGAATGATTGTGAAAAAAAAAACATATCTTATACTTTCCTTACTTTTTCACATTGTTTTTTCACAAGTGCCTTCCGAAATGACAAACAAGACCTTGCAAGTAGAGGAATTTAAGGATCATACAATGACAAATGTGCCCTTCAAAGTAGATCTTCCCCTTTCATCACATATTAATAATGATATGATTTCTCCTGTGATACTGTTTTGCAACAACTGCTTTCTTAGCTGTCTTCTAAATAGTAGCATAAGAAAAAAAAAAGAAGGAAAGCTTACAAGATTTTGGAAGAAGCAATGATTGGATGAGTGAGATCTCACATCATTTGAGATTTCTTGTTGAATATGTGGGTTTAAAAGAGTGATTGATTAGATAATTTAGATTAAAAAATTACCCTTGAAGTTTCTTATTATGATGGGTAATGATGGGTGATACTATCTAGTTTAGTCAGGAGAATAGGGCCATACACATGACTTTTGCATGATCTAAACCCTTGATTTTGGGGCCTCCTGTGATTGATCACAGCATAAGGACCACTCTAAATCAGATGGTCCTAAGCACCTGATCTGAACATCTATTACATGAGGACAGCTGCTTTGTTTTGCTAGGGATGGTCTGTGATTTTCCAATTTCTAATATCTTTATGACCTTGTGAGTATCCACTGACCTATATGCATAATTCCATTGAAAAGACTTCAGAAGTTCACATTGACCAGTATCAGCTGGCTAAGTTACTAGATTATTCATCTGGCAGTTGCATAAAATTAGCTATAGAACATGGTTTATGGTTCATAGTTGCCAAATTCTGTTTCCAACCCATTTAAAAGATCTCTATTAGGCCCTTTTTTTCCAATTTATGTTTGTAAAAGAACAGAGGAAGTCCAAAATACCAAAAAAAAAGGCTTATCATATTAATATTGGAAACATGAATATCCACTTTGAGTCAGTTTCTTAAAAAGAAGTAAAAAAAAAAAAAAAAAAAACATGTTCTCTTCTCCTATTAAACAATCATTAGCATTATATTTAACTACTTACCCATCTTATAGGCATCTTTCTTTTTCCCTGCTAATTGGTTAAAAGTCAAAAAGCAATGTTTCCTTTTTCAAATTAATCGCTTCTTTCTTTCATATCAACAAATGATGCAAATTTACAGAACTTACCCACCACAGAATTCTAATCCGTTCTCAAGTAGCTAAGCCATCATTGATTAGAAGCATCTTTTTTCTAATAACGTGACAGGCGGGTCTGAAAGAGACATATCTTAGAAAAAGAAATCCTAAACCCCAATCTCATTTCAGCTACCCTCCAAGGAAGAGAAAGATCTCTTTGGAATCCATATGGCCATTCTCCATATCTTACTAATATTTCCCCGGAAAACATGGTTTAATCTACTGATTAACCTCAAATAGTGCCGTCCCACAAATCATATATAAGCCAAGCAAGCGAAAAAAAAAGAATAATCTGACAGTATAAAAATTTTAAATATCTTGGCAGGGCGACTAAGCAAGCGATTATAAAATTATTATGAAATGCTTGATCAATTGTGCACGCGATTATCAGAAATAATTAAGTAGATGAAATGATTAGTTGTAAAATTAGAAAATGGGGAGTGTCACTATCTGTGACAATTGTGTTTGGTATTTTGTTAAGGGGAGTTGGTATTGGTTGATTAATTAAAAGCTTACATCAGTGTGGAAATGTATCTACATGGTTCCTGCACGTGCGGGTGAAGGACGTGCACGACAGAAACAGGTACTTTCCATGGTCAATAAAGGAAGAGATGAACAGGGGGATGGTGGGAATGAAAGCTTTTCAGATTTCATTCACTCATATGATTCATATATACTGTTAACAGATAACATGTAGACCTGGAGAAGTGGAAGAGGGACAAATGAGACAGATTCTTTGTTCAATGATGCGGTGGCCTTATTGGGTATATCTCAATTCTCAAGACAAGGGACTTCTTCCAATAAAGGAATTACAGGGCTCTCTCATTCCCAGCCTCAGAAATCCTTAGACTCACATTGAAAATGAAATCTATAGTCTCCTGAGCTGTTGATGTAGAATGAAGTTTTATTCAAGTTTTTGCCAACCATGCTTTAAGATAAAGTGATTGTAGAATGAATTTTTCCTGTTATGCAGCACTTTAGAAAGCCATAAGTTTGGAGGGTTTTTTTTTGAGAATTCCATTTTCCACAACTTTTTTTTATAAAAAAGGGTCTCTCCTTTTTCATGACCATAGATCAAGAAATTACAAAAACCAAAAAAAATAAAAAATATGCTGCTATTTTACTCATAAATCTTGCAAATTTAAGTACTATATTTTCTATGAACACTACTCCATCAGATTTGACAAAAGAAAAGGAAATTAGATTTAGATCAAACAGATAATATAATGATATTTAGTAAAACTGAAAAAACAACCAAAACATGTTAAGATTTATGACACCTAAAGCTAGATATAGCCATAGCAGTCTTTCTTTCAATTTTCCTCATATGGGTCCAATCCATCCAACCAAACAAGTCTAAGTTCAAGCAAAGACCACTTCATTTATTCTTCAATTTGATGATTGCTACGCTCATTTTTTTCAAATATTCACAGGGCCTAAATCACTTGTAGAGTCTTTCAAAATTCTAAGAAATCCCAGGAGTCTTTCTTAGGGTAAGACTTGAGACATGACATGATCAAATGTCCCAATGGTAGGTAGGTACTGAGGCTGAGGATCCTGTTATATTTCTTCTGTTGGAGACAAAACTAGTAGGGCCAGTTGTGGCTTTTGTTCAAGGTCAAGTCGTTTTACCAACCAAAAAAAAAAAAAAAATACAAAGTCGTTAGAGGAGTGTGGGGGTGCCACATAGCTTGCATCGTGGTTACGATGTGTACAGTAATCTTGCTACCCGTTATTTCCTTCCAAGTTGAATTTCAAATAAACGTTATTAGAGTTTATAGGGCTCATTGACCTATTACCATAATATTATTATGTGCCTCCAAAAGTGAAAATTTGTTACCGAGAATTATTCATACCAAAGAAGCGCACAAAAGAAAATTCACACGAGATTTAGCATTTTTTCAATTATTTCTTTAAGAAGAAACGGAGTAAAACAAATCAAAATACCAATCTTTAATCCATATTTCAGCTTATACATAAAGATTACAGCCAATAGCAGTGTCAATGTGGAAAAGTTATTTCATGTATGTTGATGGCCTCTCATGAAAAATGGATATACAAAAGAGAATATTGATAGAAGTGGTTAGAATAAATCTAAAAAAGTTCAATCTATTTAAAGATTTATCCATAATACATTGAAATCACATAACGTATAATTTGAACAAGAAATTGAGGATGAAGACTACATAAAGATTACAACATTGGTCAATGCAGTGCCCCTTGCTATGTTCTAACCCTATGGTCCCTATTCACTAGGGAGAAGATTGCTTGTGAAATGAAAAATAATCATACAAATGCAACACAGTCAAGATGGGATCTTTTCTCATGGATATAAGCTTTTCACCAATGTATCTTATCCTTCAAGTTATCTATATATTTAGGCTCTAGGTAAAATATTCAAATGAAAGAGAAAGGAAAAGGACGAAACCAAACAGTACAAGTATTTGGAAGATTATATTGGATAAAACCAGTTTCTTCAACGGCCATAAATTTCTAGGGCCGGATAGCTTTGGCATGTATTGACTTTTGGTCATCTGATCTTGACTCCAATGTCCCATCCAATCAAAGGGCAAGGGTACCAGGCCCTTCTTCTAATCAAGGTTACTTTCACCATTGCCAGAGAAGACTGATAAAAGGATCACTTTAGTTGAAACTTGACAATTCCCTCACAAGAAGGGGAAAAATGGCCTAACATCAGTAGATTGTAGGATAGTCATGTGGGCTATTTATTGTTTAGAAAATCCCACTCATGGTGGGCCCACATTAGGCCGGCATTTTGGACCATTGAATGTGGGCCCTACAATTTTGACACATCAAGCCATCAAATAGATAGTTGAGCCACTTTTTGAGCTTTTTTGGAGTAGAGTTAGAGTTGATTTGAGACTTGCTCAAGCTCAGCACAATTTTCAACCCGGGCCTGTAAAGTAGGCTCAGCTTGAGCTTGAGACTACAAAAAAATGATCTTGGGCATGAGCCCACTGAGTTCACCCAGAAAAGCTCATGAGTTAGTTGGGCTCATTGATGACCATATTATGATTTGTGGACAATTAGTCAAAGTAATTCATGATTTTAAGGAGTCATCAAGTAAACAAGTCTATGTGGACCAACAGATGAAGATGGGCTGCGCAGACAAGGATGAAGATTGAAGACTATGGAAACCCAGTGTTTAATCATGGAGCCTAATATTTGGGCCTGCATCGACCCACTTACCTAAAAGGTCACGCCCGGACTCAGTTCATCAAAAAATAGTTCTGTTTTTTTCGTGTGGGATCCATCGGGCATGGTATGCAAGGCCATCTAGCTGAGCTTTGGGAGTTTAGCCCTTTTAAGTAACAGGCCCAGCCCAGCGCTACAGGTCTGCCAAATCCCCCCCTTTCACCCTTAAAGTAGACCGATCGTGAGCTGGGCCTGTATTGGCCAAAACATCGATGACCCGAACTTTTTCGATGGAATGGGGTGGGCTAGAGAAACCAAAGTCCAATAAGCCTGGCCCAATTAGTTCAACATCCACTCACAATCAGCTCCTAACTGATAAATTTTTAATGATTATAAAACAATTCTCCAAAGCAGCCATTAACACAAATAATCTAATCTTAAGAAACCCTTTAAACCATACCTCATCTAAATCAACCCCACAAATCATGCAAACATGTGTCTTATTTGTTTAGTGAATGCCTTAAACTAATTAATCTTCCCTCATTATCCAACAATCATAAGCACAATCAGTGCCGGCCCAACCTTTTAAAATCCACCTCCATTTTCAATCCATCTAAGTCTTAAGCCAGAACTAAAACTACAGTTGTAGACCTACCTAGAAACTTGCCACTTGTCATGACCAACTTTAATAACAAAAAATGTGAAACCCTTGAATAAGCTATGATTAGTGCAACCAAATCTGTCATAAGTCCATTTTTGGGCACATGGCATCCCTCCACACAATCTAATGTAATGGTCAATTCATCTTTTTTCTCTCACTTTAGAGTATGATTGGGACCATGTGAAGAATTAACGAGGATTCCTCATTGTCGTTTCAGCAGAGATTTTTCATTGAGTATTTATATAGCTAAGGTTTTCACATCAATATTAGTGCATATCAATGCATATAACTGAGAAAAAGTGATTTTGGTGTAAAAATCCACAAACGTAAAGATTTTCAAATTCCATGAGAGGAGGTTGGACTTGAAAATTCTTATAAATTAAGATTTTCATTTATCCAGATTTTCAGAGATTTATAATTACCAAACTTGGATTCTCCTTGACATTGTGGAAAGTGAGACTTTTTCTCAAGGATTTGTTGCGAAACACGACCTCATAAAGGAGAATGCACAGAGAATGGTTATTGTTGATTACATCAAAAGTGGGCCAACAATCAATCAAGGCCATCTTTTGGATGATGTCCACGTTATGATTGTAACCAGCCAGTCAATAGGGATGAAATGGGTTTGGGTTGGGTCGTGTCAATAGTGAGCTCAGACTCAATCTTCAGTTACTGATAGGACCTAGAGGTGTAACTATGTTAGGCCCGGCACGGCCGTCTGGAGCTCGGCCCAGCCGTGCTCGCCGGCCTGTGAAATGTCATGGGCTGTACTATGCTGTACCCAGGTTGGCAGGGGCTCGGCCCAGCATGACCCATGGACACAAGCTTGGCTGTGCCGGCCCATAAGCCTCTCTTTCTTTCTTTCTTTCTTTCTTTTTTAAGTGTCAAAATTTATATTTAATGCTACATGTGGATCAGAAAGAGTATCTTCCCATTGCAAAACCTTGTATGGTAAGTAATAATGTTATTTGATTGGAGGAAAGAGTAGCTTTCTCATGCTAATACCAATTAAAGTAAGGGTGATGGCATTGATTATCATCTTGGGAACCATTATCCATATAAATAAAATGCTAATACCCATAAGTTAGTGCCCATATGAAATAATACTATATTGGGAAAGATAATTCTCACATTCCTATCCGACCCTAGTTGAAGGCCCATAACCCATTGACCAGGCCACCGGGCCATGCCCATACGTGTTGTGCCTAGGCCAAGCAGTGGGTCGTGCCATGCCATAGACCACAGCTCCCTGGCCCAGCACGGGCTCCGAGCCAGTCAACATGCAGGCCCGACCCATTTTAGTCCTCTAATAAGACCCATGTCTGAACCTAGGTTTAGGTTACAAGATCCATACTTTTTTTTCAAATTAAAATGGAATTTACTCAACTTTCGTCACCAGACGTAGATTTCCATGGTTAATGGTGACAATACAGGACAAACCCCGTGGACATGGTTTGACTAGGGATGTAAAAGGGTCCTCGATTATCTGATTACCCGGAGATTCCGACCTATTAAAAACCGGGTCTGGGTCCTTAGTTAGGCCCGATAAGTAAATGGGTCCGGGTTGGTGGTTCCACCTTGGTTCGGAACCGTGGACCCGATATCCGACATATTACCTAAATTTTAGAAAATATATCCTAAAAACCATGTTTTTTTTAATATCATTCTCTACTTAAATCCGGACCCTTCCTATTTATGGTTCTAGTTCCAATTCCGAAGCCAAGAAACCGGTTCCGAAACGATTCTGGTTCCACTTTTTTCTTAACGGTTTCGATTCCGGATTCACCATGGATCCGGACCGGAACCAGCCCGTTTACAAGCCTAGGTTTGATTTGTGCATGAGTTCGAGTTCCATATGTTAGGTTGCCATGGTGGTTACAGGTTGAAGGTCATTATTTTTTGACACGTTTCAAAAAACAGGTTGTATATGAGTCAAGTTTGAGGGTTGGTTCAGGTTTTGACACCCCATTTCCGGACACAACGTGAATACATGATGCCCCCATAGTTCATTCATGTAGTGGCGCATTTAGGTTCATTTTAGCACGAGGGTTCATGGGGTGGAACAGCCCAGGCCCAATCTAAGCCCAACCTGCTTTGATTCGGGTTTGGACATGTAATTTGGGCCCATTATTAAATGGGCCAGGTTTTGGATTAAGTGATAAAAAGCTTAAAGCCCGGCTTGGACCATATAAGGAATGCTTATAATTTAATAATAGTTTGTCCAAACATGTACCAGAAAAGTCCATACAACTCACAAAAGGCCTAGCTCAACTTAGGGATGCAAATGGGACGGTTCCAGGTCGAGGCGATATTGGACCCGAACCCAGACCCGCTTTTATATAACAGTTCCATGTCCAATTACACCTTGAGATTTGTTTTGTTGGTTCCAGACCTAGTTCTAATCAGACGACTCGGATCCAATTAATGAAATGGGTCCAATTAGAAAATTAGGATCTGGTTCCAAAACCGGTTCCGACTTTTATTCATTTTTTCATATTTTATTTTTGTCTTAAAGTATAGATATCAGTCAACTTATCACAGTGCATCAAATCCGCTGCCTTCATAATTAAACATAAAAATAGCAAATAAAAGTTGATTTTGAGCTAAAGTTTGCAAGATTAAAGACTCAAATGCCGGATCCCATATCCACGGGTCGGGGTCAGGCTGGACCTTGATATACCATAGCCGGGCCTGGTCCCACCCATCAACAGCCCTAATTTCACTTAGGTCCGGATCCATCATAGATAGACCCAAGCCCGACCTGTTCTAGTCTTTATAAATAACTCCTCTTTCAAACTAAAAAAAAACCCAAAAGATGGCGTTAAAAATCCACAGCCTCTTATCATCTTCTCTCCCCTTCTCATCCCATCCTCTTCTTCTTCCTCCTCCTTCGAACCTCTGCAAATCCAGCATTCTCAAAACCCTAACCCTAACCACAAGAAATGGCATCGTGAGATCGAAGCCCTCTAAAACCTCTCGGAGATCGTCTCTTCCACTCATCTCAGCTGCTCTTCCGCCTCTCGACCTCACTGAAGAAAACGTCCGACAGGTCTTACTCGATGCTAGATCCGAGGCAAGTGCTGAAAACCCTAATTTTCCTTTCTATTCAATGAAATTCATGGATTTCTTGATCTAATTGGGTATGGATTGAGTGATTGATCTGTTATTTCAGGTGCATTTTGATGTTTCTTTTGAAAAATTGGGTTTTTCCTGTTTGATATGATGGGTTAGTGTTTTTTGCAAAAAAAAAAAAAAAAGGGGGCATTTGTTATTGATCTGATGGGATAATGCAGGATAATGTGGGTTATCTGGCCCATAGTTAACTCGGAAGGTGATTACACTAGCATGCTTGGCCTACTCAGCTTTTACGGAAGAAATAGAGAGAGTTTTGAAGATAAAAGGGGATTCTTATTCTATGTAAAATGACCATCTGGCCCATAGTTAACTAGTTCACTTAGAAGGCCTTCAAATTTTGAACAATTCGTAGTTCGATTCTTAAATTATTAGCGAACTAATCTCACGTAGTTCTCTAAGTCGAGTCTTATAAATCCATTAATGGTGCCTACCAAAAAATCCAATCCACTAAAAAGCACTGCACCCCTATGTGTTAAAGCTAATCCATTTCTATCTCCAATCAGAGTTGCCCCATCTTAAGATTGATCACTAGTAAACTGCAAACTATTAGCGAACTAATCTTACCTAGTTCTCTAGGTCGAGTCTTATAAATCCTTTAATGGTGCCTACCTAAAAACCCAATATACTAAAAAGCACTGCAAAATATCAGCGAACTAATCAAATCAGACTTGCTCCATCTTAAGATTGATCACTAGTGAGCATGGCATTTTACTTTGGTTTTTTATTTCAACCATGCGTTTTACACATAGTGGATCTGACTATCTGAGTGTGGCCTAATTCTGATTGAAGTAAAACTTTGCCTAGAGCAAACGTAAAGAACAATCATTTTGATTGTTGTGGATTTTAGATGTGGGCCCTAGTGATGGACTTATACAATTACAATGGGCACAGATGAATTCGTTCATCGATCATGTTGAAGATCAAACTCCAAATCGGACGAATTGAGAAGCGATTTAAATGAACCTACTCCATTGAGTTTTCTTATCAAACTAAGTTTCGAATTACAAATTGAAAACTCGAAGTGAATTATTCAAACTGCGAGATAGGTAACTATGATCTGGCCGCCCTGCATCTAGAGATCTTGATGTGTAGCTTTGGTAATGCATCAAGTAAATGCTTTGGCTTTTTAAACAAACATCTTGGTAGTGCTAACCATAGTTAGTCACATTAATTATATGTTTTGTGGGCAACAGTAGTTAATATGGCTAACTTTGTTCAAATGATGCTTAGGCCAATATTATTGCAATTTAGTTAGACAGCCAGTTAGCCACCTAATTGAGATTGCGGAGCTTCCCTAGCCTCAGAATCAAATTGCAGTCCAACCCGAGTCAACTCAGATGAATTCTTTTGGAATTGATCATTCCCAAGTCAGTTTACAGGTTCTCAGACCAAATAGCACCAGTTTTAGTGTGACTCAGTTAAGTTGGTATCGACTTGGGCCTTTCACATATAGACGGATACGACCTTGTTTAGTTCACAATCAGTCAAGCTAGTATGATGTGACTTGGCCATAACATAAAAACAAATGGTGGGTTTTGAAAAAGAAATTGGACGTAGTAAGTTGGTGGGGCCCAATGGTCCCACCAAATATAAGGTAGGCTTGTGGATTGGATGTCTAGTAAAAATCAACTCCATTGGTCATTGTTTTGTTAGTCATCCAATCCGAGGCATTGAGATAGAGGGTCAAAAAAATTTGCGGAAAAATAAAAAGGATCAGCGAATGGCACACAATTGCCGCTTTAAATTGTTCAAGCTAGTATACTTCAATGGATTTGGTTTTAGGTAGATGGCTAGTCCATTGACAACCCATGGGTCCACTTTTGAACGATCTGTCCATTCCTCTCATCCTTTGTCCACTAATGAAATTATTTTGTTACTTGAGATTTCAACATTTTTTGGGTGAAATTAGGTTTATAGACTACCATGAATATTTTGAAGTTAAAATTGATTGAATTCTTATGGATATTCTTGCTCTAAGTTTGAGAGTAAAAGCAACTAATTTAATAATAAAATAGTAAAGCACCTAATTTAATAATAAAATAGTTGGAAGTGAAGTATCGCTACTTTCAGTAGTTATCTCAAAATTATATCTGAAGATGATACAGCCTCAAGTGAATACTACAATCATTTTTAGATGTTGGGAGTTTCTTTTTGAAATTTACTTCATTCAAGGAAACTTTTGACATTACCTTGTTTGTTGCCTTTGTAATTTGTATATGGTTGGGGTTGAAGACTCTTTTCTTGTACATTGCAGTTTGCGCAGATTTTTGATGCATCAGTGGGCATGACAGGTGAGAGCTTCGAGTCACATGTTTGTAGGATTATCATCATCATTATTGTGGTTGTTATTCTTGGCTTTGGCCCATCGAGTGCAAGCTTAGTTTTAAGCATTTAATTTAAACGAAGTTCTGAATGTGGAAAGGATTTTAGGAGAAGCTGAGCTTGCTGAAGTAGACGGCCCCTTTGTGAAGCTCTCTCTAAGAGGTCGGTTTTGGCACACACGCGCCATGGTTTTAGCAAGGCTCGGTAATTACTTGAAGTCAAGAATTCCTGTAAGTTGCTGCTTCTCCTGCAATGATAAATGAATTCCCCGCATATCTTGTCATTTTTGCTTTTCAGTATGCATTTGTGTGATGTTCGGCGGCACTACAAATTCCTTTTTTGCAGAGCTGTGGACAGCAATCCCTACCCCCTCCCATATTGAAATGGTTTTCCATGGAGTTGAGGGAAAATAGTTCAATATTCTTTCCTCCTTCCATTCAGAAAAGCATTGAACCAAACAGTGAAAAGATGGCAAGAGTGGAAGATAGGATGTTTTTCGTGCTACTGTTGCACAAGTGTGTCCTTAGTGTTAAAGTGACAATGACATGCATTTTATTTCTTTCTATTCAGGAGATTTTGGAGGTGGAGATAGAAGATGAGAAACAATTAGATGACAGCCCTGAAAACTTTTAAGGTATTAACTTCTTGCAATGATTTCTGCATTCTGTTCATCTGATTCATGGAGCAAGAGGTTGAGTTGTGATTAATGAATCTATCCAGAAGTAGATATGAGGAATTTGAAATATAGCTTGCTTCTTTGTACTTTTATATTGTGATCTCTTGCTCTTTGTAGAAGCAGGTTATCACCATTGATCAATCCATTATCCATTTTTTGCTGCTTCTTCTTGATATAAAAAAAGATAAACTATCTTTAAACCATTGAACATAATGGAATCCTTTGACATCTCACTTGTTAAGATGTAATGCTTGCTATATAGGACCCACATTCAATCATAAATTGTGTGTTGTGGGACCATGCCTAATCATGAAACATTGTATCTTGTCATATCTTAGCTGCATTTCTTTCTCCATTTATTTGTGTCCTACATTCCCATGCACAGTTGTTTTATATTGGAAAGTCATTGCCCTGTTACATTTTCTATCAAGGTCGATGGCTTCCTGTGTTAGCAGATTGCAGAGCTTTTGGAGTGCCGACTGATTTTCTTTTGTTATTCCAGTGGGTTCATGCAATTCTGTGAAGTATACATTTTAATGCTTATCCTTTACGCTATCATGCTTGATTAATTTCTGTCTTGCATGAGAATCCTTTGTTTTTTCTTTTTTTCCTTTTTCCATTTTGTAAGTCTGAAGCAGTCAATCAATCACTACTATCATGAATTGACACAGTATCACTACATGATTGAGATGTACTCTGTTGGTTTGATAACTTTGTTAAAAATGTGATTTACTTAAAATGGAATGGGTGGGAGTTGTGTATTTTACAAGTGGCCTATCCGGCAGTGAATGTCAATCTGATAGAGGTGATGTTTTGCAGTTTACTAGTTCATAGGAGCAGCGATTAATTTAGCAGTTTGAATATAAAGAAGATGCTCCCTATCATCACACTAGAGGACCAGGTCCCAATGGTCCAGATTGGCCACCGGCAACTGACCCAGATTTGTGCTCTATGGCCTTCTGGCATTGAGTCAACAAAGGGCAGTAAGTTTTGCTCGTAACCGGTTGCAATTACAAAAGGAGAAAACGAAGAGAGAAGCATTTACCTTATAACTACAAGCATACAATTATGAAAAATGAAGAGAAGTGATTTGGTGTATCTGGTGTGTTGTTTCCCCGAGAAATGTCCTCTGCAGGGCTCACTTTGTTATATTCAAACTATTTTCAGCTTTGATTAGCAACGTACGCAAGTATCATATTGATCAAGGTAATATTTACTGTTGGATTGAAACAGTCAGACGATGGGGATTCAATGAACAATCTCTTCGTCTGCACTGTTTCAATCTAAGCAGGAGTATCAATCAATCACACTGTTAGTCATGGGGCGAGAGTTTGATCCGGCAGTTTGGATTGGGCAAAGTGACCTTATAGTGAAGATCTCACGCTGGGTCAGTTCTCAAAAATAAAATTGGTAAGTTGATCTCACCTATGAGAGGTGGACCTATGTTTGAGCTGACATTAAGATTAAGAGCTCTCCACTTGACTGCTATGCTTAGAACAAATGTAGAGACATTTTGCTCCTATTATTCATGGTTCTGAAAGGGATCACACTGGATACTGGGCTTGGCTTAGTGCATTGTCGGACAGTCGGGTTGCATTGTTTGGTGATCTAGATCATGGATCTGATGAGGCCTGCCAAGTACTTGTAGATTGGGAGATTTTAACCATTCGTTTTTGGCCTGGTAATAAATGCATTTGGAAAAATATCAGAAAATTAGGATCCATTGATACCCACTCTCAATTGTCCTATGTGGGTTGCTCCAGACCTTAAGCATGCCTCATCAGCATAGTAAGCCTGAAAAAACCTTGATTGCATGGTTTAAAAAATTGCCCATTATGTGAGTTTTGCCTGGTAAAGTCTGATTTCAACATTCACTGTCGCCATTATCTGAATTGCAGAGTTTAAAACATGAAGTATGAACTTATATTTTATATATGAAACTGTCCTCAAACCTATTAGAAGTGAACATTTCAAATGTCTCATTTTCTTCTCTCTTTAAATTTTTTTATAAGGTACTTCTAAAAATATAGGAAGACAAATGAACATAACTGATCGGGCTGTGTTATGTCAGCAGTTACATAATGGTTTTGGCCCTTTGTCGATGGCCATTGCATGGTCTAGATTCCCGATGATGAGATGGAACATTATTTATATCTATGTATTGCCAGCATGGGTGAGGAATTCTAACCCCATTCTGAGGCTTTGCTACAGGCAACCATACTACCCTGTGAAAACAAGCTGCTAAATATGGGCTGAAAGCTGAAGGTGTTTCCCCATCATTGTTGCGCTTTGGTCCCTAGACTGCAGCTTGGCGCAGTATGGGTCCTTAGGACTTGGTTAACCTGCACTTGGTTTTCCTTGAATTGGGTTACTTATAACAAAAATCTCATCTGCACCCATTTTACCAAGATTGGAAAGGGCCCTTGGCTCCCAAATTTTCCATCTCAAGGTGTTGATCGGTCTGCAAATGGATGAGCATTAGGAATTATTGTACATGAAATTCATTGGATGTTTAAACCCTTAAACCAAGGCACCCTCTGCACCTTTTTGGTTTATCACTTGTCAAATAAAAGGGATGCTCAGTGGATGGATTTTATCCTTCTGACCCTACCCATCCCTGGTTATTAGATGGTAAAATGTTAAAAAGGTATTAAATTTCTGGTTCATTTTTAAAAAGTAAATGAAGATTTGAATATTTCAAAAAAATAGAAGTTTTTTAACAATTCTTTCATTCAAGCTCTATCTATATAAGAACGGTAAGCTCCTTACCCAAGTGGTTAGGAGTGTCAATTCTTACCTGGCTGTCCAGGGTTTGAATCTTGGTACTTGAATGAGCTACCTTTCAATGTGTATGCGGGCTCTCTTTTGGGTCCTAGCCCCCTTCACTGGGGTACCAAAAAAAAAAGGTCCTATCCATAAATAAAATTGAGAAATGACAAAAACAACTTTGTCATTTTTCAAAATCTATTTGTAATAAACCATTCAAGAGAAAATGATCAAGTCCAACCCAAATGACCTAGTGGTTCCTCTTAACCACCTTAATGCATAGATAGTTAGAAAAAAATGGGGACACCAAATGACTAAAAAAACTAGCTTCAGTAACTGGTTACGATCATCAAAATTAAAATGATTGGTTGTAGGGATAAAAGAGGTTAAGAAAAGATAGAAACCTTGGAATAAGGGAAGGGTATTTTATCATTTCTCAAAAAATTATTAGGAGGACTTCACTAAAAGGAATTGTGAAAACTTATATACTTTCTTGAAATACTCAAATCATCATGTATTTTTTGAAAATGAGCCAAGATTTTTTTTTTTTTTTTTGAAAATCTCCCTTATTAGATTGATTATCTTTATAATTTTTTTTCTTTTTTTTTTCTTTTTGGGCAATGGGCCATATGTGGTAGGTAGTACTTCTAATGATGGAGCCTAACATTGCACATGTCTTCTTTAAGATGATGGGTCTTCATCTTGTCCATGTTCGCCTCATCTGCAGTTGCAATATGATAATCATGATAGCTAAGATATGATATGTGAGATTGCTAGTCTTTTCAACTGGATACTGCTAATATCACTTACACCTATTTCCATGTCCATTTCCAAGTAGTCTGGATCTAAATTCTGACAGTGGCCATTAATCAAGGTGCTTGTTTTGATGCACCAAATTCTAGTGTTCATTGGGGGGTTTCTCAACCTTTACGGTGGAAGGTCATAATCATCATTATCTGTTTGGAAGTATGTCTTTACCAGCCTTAAGATATTTCCTAACTGGGTAGGACAGGATGTCCCTTATATAATGCTTGTCTGTGATTCTTGTGTGGAGTCTCCTTGTAGAACTGATGATGGATTTGCTCCTAGAGGGATCCTAATTCCTAAGTGGTGGTCTATTCAAGGGAATAAGCTCTAAAGAATTGTAATCAACCAATGGAGGATCTTACCAGGATTTCACTTTCCAGATCAAACCATTGTCGCTGTTTTTACAAGGTGGTGAAGAACCCATAGGTAATTCATATTATCATCATCCAAGTCTTTATTTTAATTTCTATCAGTTTGGGTCAGCTTAATGAGCTCGGCTAAATAAGATGCAAAGAAGTTATGTTCACATTCTACCTTATTTCTACCTAATAAGCTCTAAGGAGTAGTTTGTCTTTCATGCATAGGATGTGAAAGTAAGTTTTTGCCTTATGTAAAATTACGCATGTAATATGTAAAATTGATGCATGTAAAATGCATTTGCATGTTGTTGGGAGAACCATTTTCACAGGAGTAAATATTAAATGGGTTGGATTATAAATGTGAAATTTTGCATTTATTTCAAAATCTATTAAATGTTTAAGGCATACATGAAAGTAGAATTTTTTGGGATTTACAATAAAAAAATGTTTGAACGATATGGCTTAAATATTTGGAGCTCATAGAGTTGTAAAAAATAGAAGATAGTGATGGGATTTGATACCACGACGTATACGATGCAAAAACTGTACTAGTGCCTTTTCATATGAAAATAGCCTCAATTACATATACGTAAATGGGTGACACGAACAACCAATCACCGTAGGGGGTGCAAACTTATTTAATCATAATCAAAAGATCTAGGTTCTTAACGAGTTCAAAATAAATAGTTGAAAGGAAGCTACGTCCACAATTCAATCTTTTGCATGTATTCCTTTTTGCATGGATTAATTCCTCTCTTTCTTGTGGTCAGAAGCGATTTTCATTGTGCGAGTGAAAATGCCTACATGAGACCTAGTTGGTACCAAAGACAAAAAGGAAATTTATGGATATATTTTATTTTTACCCCAGCTTAGGGGTTTGGGACCCTATCGAACCCTCGGGTAAACTAAGGAAACCCTCAGGTGAAGGTGGTCTACCCATAATCAATTCTTGGACAGCCAGATTTAAACTGCCGCTCCTAACTACTGGGTAAGAACCCAGTCTCATGGAATATAGGTTAATTCATTAAAAAGCTACTAGACACGAGATTTCATAGAATTCATTTTAGAGGACATTTGGATGTGGTGGACTTTTAAAATCCATTCATTATGGAATTCATCTAAAAATCTCATGTTTGTGTAGATATTAATTTACCTTTTACAGTCATGAATATTAATAGTCCCACAGCCCATCCAACTTCTAAGAGATATTGAGTGGATCTCTTACAACAAGTTTCTACTCAATGGCCCTTTGCCACACTCTTTTTTATTTCTTTCACAATGAGTATGAAAATCAGGTGGGCTTACACATTGAATGTGATAAACTTTAGAATTTTTTAATGATCTAGACCCATCATGTATTAATAATCAAACACAAACCCAGCTATTATCCAAACAAAGTATCTAGGACTCGAAGAATTGCAAGGTCTCCCATACGCAACTACAATATATATTCAAACATATACTTTGTTATCACTATTTTGGAACCTTCCAAGTAAACTTGGATGTATATGTTCGATCATTTCAAAGATCCTAATATTTTAATAAACCATATTTGAGTTACAAGCACCCGTGTTCATATCCAAATTTTGAATTAAAAAACTTAACTTAGACCTGAAATTTAGATCCTAACTTAGGAAAAATTTTCTCCTACGCTTTATGGAAGCATGCATCCAAACCAGCCCAATGTAGGACCCCCATGAATTCATCAGGTCCTATTGTGATGATGCACTGATCAAATGGACTGCAGAGTGCGAGAAAATGGTCCCCTAGCTTACACAATCCACTTAATTTATTATATGGAGTTCTCTAAAGTAATATATTGTATTAGGCCAAAAAGTATCTAGTCTAGGATTCTAAATTCTAAACCATTTTCAGCCTAGTAATCACATGCTGAGAGATCTATGCGCCTTGAATTGGGGAATTCCTCCACAATTCTCTCTCCTGTTCATGGCCCCTAAAAGTTCAAAAATGTAGCACGTGAAGGTAGTGTTCAACCGCTACTGGAGAAGCTTATTTTATAGGAAAAAGTTCGATGGTGGGGCCCACTTTCTCTGACCCACCGGATGCTCATGCTCTTTTCATCCAAGCCGTTTGATCAAATAATAAAACCATGTAATGGTAGATGTTTCAAATCTCCCAACTGATCTGATTGATAGTCAAATGTGATCAACACTCAGAGCCAAATAGGAACTAAACCTGTGCTTAGTAAGTGATAATTCAACTACTGTCATGTATTTGATCAAAATTGGGATTTGAGGATCTGCCATAAATGTGTGGTCTGATTTGACAGTATTAATTTAGGGAATGTGGGGTCATCATGATGTAATAGCAGGGTGAGCATCGAACTTGGTGGTTGCACTACACTAGTAATAAAGAATGGGTGCACTATCACTCTCTTTAGGCACCCTATGTTGATCACATATAACCAATTCATGCTCTTCACCTCCACAATTAGCATAGGATCTAATCTAAAGTAGTTTTAAAGATTTAGGATCATTTGATTGGAGGCATATTTAGCCAACGTCCATTCTATAATTGTCATGCATACAGATGAGCTATGTCTCAAGTTAAGCCATCCAGGCAAGATTTTCTAGCAAAAAAGAGAGTGGGGGATGTATGATTAATACCACAAGCCAACAGAAAATTCCCTTCACCTCGGGTTTAGCACTCAGCATTGATTTGATTAGAGATGTCTAATCATCTTCTTTAATTATTTTGTCACAAGAATCATCACACTTTAGATTTCAACTTTCAAACATTTTTCATCATTTTGTATTAAGCAAAGGCAAGAAAAGATTCATTAATTCTGCACTACTAACATCCAAGTTACATCAAACAGTAGATTAGGGCTGGAGGTCAGTGGGACTCCTAAAATAATAATATTGAAAACAAAAGCTTCAATGTCTTGATGATTAGATTTTGTCCAAGTCAAGAGTCGATCATGCTTATTAGACCTATGTCTGTGAGATTTAACCTTTAATGAATGAAGCCAAGATGGAATTTCAAAAGAAAAGGGCCAAGATGGTATAAAATGTCAAAAAAGAGGTTTTGTCTGGACTTTGAAGGTTAGGTAAGGGGTCCTTCCCAATGACATTTTATGTGTTTGGCTATTCTGATTTATGCTTTGAGGGTTACTCTTTTTTGTTTTGTTTGTTTAAATTATGTACTGGATGAATGTGGAGTGATCTAACATTCGTCATAGGGAGTAAAGAATTCTATGGAAATAGTGCATACAATAAAGTTTTAGTGCCTGTTTATTCGTTTGAATCATGAGAACACTTGTCTCGAGGGATTTCAAGCTAATTCTCAGATATGTTTTTCAAAGAGAGCAATACTCTTTATTATGAAAATGGAAAAATAATATATCAATGAGCGGGCCCATCACCATGCTCTAGAAATTATTTTGAGAATGGTGGAGCGCACTCATAGCTCATCATCATCATCATCATTATCATCATCTATCCCTCCAGACATAATTGTACGTCTATGATGTGAAGGACGGCATGATAAGTTGTAGACAATTCTAAACTATTATGATGAATCTAATGATAATTGGATCATTTAGGTGGATCCAACGCGCTTTCACCGTTACTAAGTAGTGCGACACAATGGATTTTAAAAATGTAGGTAGCCCACACACAAAATGATACATTCTTTTTTTAATAGTACTCTTAAAATGCTTTTCCATAAACAAAAAGAAAAAAAAAACGATGATTGCGTAGTTGAAAACAAATAAAAGCATATTGATCATCTAGTAAAAAAGACATTACAGGCTTTGCTTTAACTATGTGGGGGATATTTTGACCAAGGATACCTGGGGAGGCTTTTAAACATTTTAACAAAAGGCAAGGGTTGGGAACCACGGGTTGGCTGAGCATGGATTGGTCCCTAGGCATTTGCTCTTTCACGCATGTGAGCTCTCTATTGGATCCTAACCCTTGACTAGGCAAAGGCTTTCTTAAAATTATTAACAAATGAAAAGACTGGCTGTAGTCACAAGATCTAAATATATAGTGAAATTATAATAAAAATATATCGTA
>CM022950.1:70592412-71052412 GCA_012931725.1 Litsea cubeba | reverse complement strand
TGATCATTAAAGCGGCTTAATCAAGAGGTTGAGAGATCATGAGGTTTGAATGAGTGATCATGAACGTGGAAAAGAGGATGTTCTGATTTTATTAAAGAGAAAGAAAGTAATAGTGATAGTGATAGTGGGTCGTTGCAAATGCATAAAAGATGGGGGCAATGGTTGAAGTTTTGATATCATAAAGACTTTTCACATTGGAATAAAACTATTAATTTTTTATTAACACAAACATCCTAATTTATATGATAGAAGAGGAATACCATGGAAGTAATTTAAAAATATTCATATAAGTGATTACATTCATAACGTCTTTGACAAACTAATCCAAATATCTTTAAGACCCTTCCATATTGCTACTCTCATATATATATATATATCATCGGCACAATCTCAACCAAAGTTGGCTCATTGGACATTGATGGCTATAAATCCACTCCTGAATCAATTTTAGCCCATTATTTGATTTTGATGAATGTTTTTTTTTACATACAACATCATAAAACAATTCTTTTAATGGGGACTATTAATAAACTGGCCAGAAAACAAAAGAAAAGATAAAAGTAAGCCCACTAGCATGTATTTGACAAAACACAAGTTATAGTAACAGGCAACGTGCCCTTCGACCTCGAGCCTGATGCATGCCATGCGTGTTCCCACAACCCATCATTTCTATGGATCCGGATCCCCTGTTTCGTCCAAATAGGGCTCCAGGGGATCCGTTTCCCATTTCTATATATTATCAATACGCCGTATACACGTGAAGAAAGAGAGGTGTTTTTATTTCATGTTCCTTCATTATTTAAAAGCAACAACCCCACGCCGGACGCCCAGAATAATCAATGAGACAGGCCACGCCACTTAGTGTCGTCCAGCACGTGGTCGAAAAAAGATATTCATAAAATAATCCATCCAGATCCGAACACTCGCCTATTTAAACTCCCATCTTTTCTCCCCCATCTCACTCACCCAATACCAACACAAGAAAACAACACACACAGTCTCTCTGCTTCCTCGGATTCCGAAAGAGGAAAGATGATGTCTCTTCATCATCCCACAACAACCCCACTTTCAACTTCATCCCCCCACAAAAAGCACCAATCCAAAAGACAGCACCACAAGCACCCAGCTGTTTATACAGGCAGAAGAACAGCAGGGTGGTGCACTGGTATTAGAAGTAGTAGTAGTAGTAACAACAATGGTGAGAATGCTGGGGAAGAGAAGTCTGCTTCTTCAAAAAGGATCGACCGGCGAGACGTACTCCTCGGCCTGGGAGGACTTTATGGGGCAGCTGGTCTCGCTGGCCAGGCCTTTGCTTCACCGGTGGGGATCCCCGACCGGAGTGCCTGCGGCGATGCCAGCTCCGCAAACATCGTGGGGCCACTGAAGTGCTGCCCCCCAGAGAAAGTAGCTACTGCTCCGATTGTCCAGTGGAAGGCTCCCAGTTCGGGTCCGCTCCGGGTCAGGAAACCGGCCCATGAGACGAACAAGGACGAGGTGGCCAAGTTCAAAGCTGCAGTGCAGGCGATGAAAGATCTGGATCCGGAGGACCCATGGCACTATGACCAGCAGGCGAAAGTTCACTGCACATACTGCAACGGGGCTTACAAGCAGGCTGGCTTCAACGTCCCTCTCCAGGTCCACTTCAGCTGGCTGTTCCTCCCATGGCACCGTTGGTACCTCTACTTCTTTGAGAGGATACTGGGAAAGCTGATCAAGGATGACAGCTTCGCTCTCCCATTCTGGAACTATGACAGGCCAGAGGGGATGTTTATGCCCAGCATTTACGTGGATCCCTCCTCGTCCCTCTACAACCCCAGACGGAACCTGGATCATCTCGACACGCTGCTAGATTACAACTTCAGCTACGACGTTAAAGGCTTGACGGGGACGGAGAAGGAGGTCATTCAGGCCAACCTGGTCGAGATGCGGACCATGTACGACAGCGGCATTCCCACGCCAGAGCTGTTCATGGGTGACCCGGTTTCCGCAGGTGAGGCGACCGCGGAGGACAACTCGTCTGGCGCGCTCGAGAGGTTTCACAACACGGTGCACATGTGGGTTGGGAGACACAAGGACGCGACCCCCAACCCCTTCATCGACATGGGAGACTTCTCCACCGCGGCTAAGGACATGCTCTTCTACGGTCACCATGCCAATGTGGATCGGTTGTGGGATATCTACAGGACGTCCAGAGGGAAGAAGGTGGAATTCAACAATAGCGACTGGCTCAATGCGGAGTTCATCTTCTACGACGAGAATAAACAGGTGGTCAAAGTCAACGTGAAGGACACTCTAAGTACACAAGATCTTGGGTACACCTATAAGGATGTTCCTATTCCATGGATGCAACGTGCACCTCCTAAAAGACCAGCGGCTAAGCCTAGGTCCGGGTCCTTCTCTATGGTCCCCGTGACCGAGTTTGGGACCGAACCCAAATCGCTCGTTGAAGGGCCCGTCCGGGTCTTGGTCCCGAGGCCGAAGACCGGCCGTAGCCAGGATGAGAAGGAGGATGAGAACGAAGTCCTCGTCGTTGATGGAATTGAAGTCTTAGATGAAGGGCCAGTCAGGTTTGATGTGTTTATTGCCACCCCGTTTGGGACGTTTGCAGGACCCGACTATGGGTTGCCTGCAGGGAGCTTCGTGAAGCTGCCTCATAGACACAAGGAAGGGCACAAGAATAGGAAGGCGAAGCTGAAGCTGGGGATTACGAGGCTGTTGGAGGACCTCAAAGTTGTGACCTTGGTTCCTCGAACTGGGAAAGTGAACGTTGGAGGGATTCATGTGGACCTCTTCAAGAGTGATAATTAGATGTTTGGTTTGTGTCTTGGTTGTTTAAGTGTGTTGTTGTCGTTTGCTTTGATTGGGTTAATAAGATGTTGAGTTCGAGTTTCAACCCAACCCTATGAGCGATTGTTTATGTCATGTTATGCTTGAGCTGCTTTGATCTTTAATCAAGTCTTAACAATTAATGTTTTTTCTTATCAGCTCCCATCAAGTAGTTGATATTTTTTTTTTTCCTTTTTTCTTCTTGAATGGTCCTCAGGTAGCTGATTAAGTAGAAGACATTACAGAAAAAATGAAAATAGACTCCCTATTTGGATCCTTAGACTGTTTAGGTCAAAGAACAAAAAGACTTGCACTTGTAGGTAACACGGACTATTCAGATTAATTTAAGTGGGCAGAACTTAAATGCAGTACCACTACATTATGGTGTGGTCCAGTGCCCTTCGTCAATGCATGGTGGGATCCAACTTTTTAAATTCTAAGTTGGTCATCAGCTCATTATTTTTATTGGATGTATGTTTTCAAAGAAAAAACCAGTGGGCCATCCTTAAATTATTCACACATGAGGGACTCCCACCATTTCAATCCCACAAGAGAAACAGTTTCACATGCAGTGAGATTCAATGGTGGCCATCTTCTATATTTGAATTATAATTTGCAAATTGATCACTAGATAGAGTGTTGGAGCTGATGACCGTCTTGGATCGGGGCCATCATGCATTAAATAAGGGCGTTGCACCAGACCATATTGCAGCAGCGCTGCCTCCCAAATATATATCGGAAAGAAACAATCATAATAAGCCAAAAGGATGGGAAAAACTAACTGTTTCTTGAGATTGGGTATTTAAAATTTATGCCCCGAAGGGGTTGCTGACTCCATGTCCGCAGCATTTTTTTTTTTTTTTTTTTTAAGTTGATATTAGCATGCTTGTCTAAGTGCTAATCTATAATTAATCAACCCCTGCGGAAGAAAGGGGGACGATCTATTATCTAATCGGAATGGCCCATTTGAATACACATCCACCATCAACTACAATGGAATTGTGATGGGCCACTCCCATGAAGAAGATCAGAAACCAATCCTATCCACCCACCCTTATACCTGATGAAGATTGGTAGTCTCCCACTATCTAACCATATAATTACAGTGGGCCCACCATTCAATAGTATCATCATCGTCATTAAAGTCTCGTCTTAATCACGTTGGAGTCGACTACGCGATTTTATTTTTCTATTCTAATCTATCTTGAATCAAATCCTCCACTCAACAATATAATCAAATATAATCAAAAGCGGTGAATCCAAATCAAGGCTAACCCATTGACCTATTGGCTGGAGTCCATGACTCCGAGGTTTTAACAAATAACACATTAAAAATCTTCTAACCATAGATGCGGGCCCTTGTCCTATGGATCGATGGTTGATATATATTTCATAGATATGTGAAAATTACATTTTGGTCATAAGTGGATAGGTCTTAGTGTCTCACAATATTTTTACAACCTGGTGGGGCCCTTCATGATTAGATACCAGATCTCGAATAGTACACAGTTTCCACGTTTACCGACCACTTTTGATTTTCCTTGAATAAGATATTAATAAATATCTAGAAAAGACTAATTTTCTACCAAAAAAAATTAGCTGGACTGCAGTGTAATTTATTAACAAACCATGTGTCCCAGAGTCACATGGTCCTATTGCAAAAAAAAAGTCACATGGTCCTATTGCCATTTGACAAAATATTCCCTAATCTTTCTGGTTGGTTCATATTCTTAAATTTCTCATTACTCTAAATTATCTCTGCTTAATATAATCACAAAATCATTTTTTTATATTCCTAAAATCTTTTAAAGATGCACCAACCTCCAATGCATCCTTTTACTGTGGTTAACCATATTATTACAAACACCCTTCACTCTGTCAACATACTCTACCCCTTCTCATATATGCTAAACTCGCCTATCTATCATCGGCCCAATCTCACTGTAATCACTAATCAGTAATCAGTAATCAGACTTAGCAAATTGAAGGTGGAAGATCCACCATTAAATCTATATAGGTCCACTGTTTGATTTGATGAACATCATGGGTGGCTCCACATTGATCATAGTGGGGTCAATTGACCCCACTGAGATCTGAAAAAGTATTTAAAAATAAACGTATTTAATTTTTGAATTGAACTTATGGGAAGCTTTTGACTCCACTCAATTTAAGAGTTTCACCCCACATTAGCTAACTTTACACTATTTCTTTATTGCTGTGATAGTGAACAAAAGTCACAATAAAATACCCACCGTCTAAATTAATTGGCCAACTGTCTACCAAAAATTAAATAAAATTAATGGGCCCACATTACTGATATGCGCTTTAGCAATAAGTTTTTAGAACTTCAAGGAATTTGTGACATTACTAGAAAATTAGTGGAGACAAAGAATGATATCGTATACCAATTGATTTATTTGCTTTTAAGATTAGCGTTGATTTTACCGGCAGTGACTGCGACAATGGAAAGAGCTTTTTCAGCAATGAAGTACGTAAATAACAGGTTGCGTAACCGAATAGGAGATCAATGAATCAATGACTATTTGATTACATATATTGAAGAATATATGGTTGCTAGGGTTGATAATGAATCTATTATGCAACGATTTCAACACATAAAAACCTGTTGAGGGCAGCTGTAAGAGTTTATGTATTTGGATATTTCTTTTGGATTAAGAACTATTAGTAACAATGTATTAAAATTTCTTTTTTTTTTTAGAATTCAATATTATCTTTGTCGGATTATCGGATATAGATTACTTGAGAATTTTATACTATACTTGTCGAATTATCGAAAGTAAATTACAAATATTGATAAAGGAGAAAATAAATTTATTCGATTTGCAGAAGATAAGTCTTTTATTGACCCCACTGACTTGAATTCATGAAATTTTTGAAGCCGCCACTTATGAACATCTTTGTTTTTATATAACAACATAAAGTAATTTTTTTTCTCCTGCTTTCTATTCTGTTGCTGTGTTTGGTTGTTGCTTCTGCTCGCAAGTCAATGTGGTTTGAAAAAGGGAAATTCTACTCGCACACAATTTTTTTCTTTTCCCACACAATTTCTCTCTACACATATTACTAAAATTTAAAATGTTAATTGGTTCTTTCCACACACAACAAGTTTTTCTAAACTACCCATCCCTTCATTTCCTTCTTTCTTCCCACACACAGGTGTTTGGAAGTATAGGTCCGAACAGATGCATTATGTTCGGAACTATACATCCGAACATTTGGCATATGTTTGGACCTGAAAGTCCGTACATATCGAGAACCTGTAACTGGTTCTAGGCGAGAAAAAAATTAACAAATCTCCATCACACAGCCACTGGCCAGTCATTTCTTGCTTTCTTCTTACCAATCACAAGATCTCCCTCTGTTTCTGTCCTAGTTTTGTTCTTGTGTGCTTTGCATTTCTCTTACTTATACACTTCTTCAGTTCTTGGTGCATTGCCATTGTTCTTGCAGCTATTGATTTGAAGAGGGAGTCGCTGATTGTAGCAAGAGAAAGGAAAAGGGGGAAAGATCCAAACTTTTCTGTTGGGTGTTCTTGTTCTAATGAAGATGTCGCAATCCAATGACATTGCTCGAAAATCCGTCAATGAAACAGGGTCAAATTCCTTATCTTCTCGTTTCCACAGTGCATTGAGCTGCAACAAGCAGCAACGACTCTTTCTTCTTCATCCACTTTGCTCACCACAAGCAGCTCTAGCTCTTCCTTGTGTTTTGGATATTTTTGGTCATTTCATAAAGGGATAAAAATGTAATAAAAGAATAAAAAATTCCTTGTGTTTGAAAAGAAAATTTTTATTTACCAATAGCAGCACTCTTGAAAAAAAGCCTAGCAGCGTGTATATAATATGATACAGTAACATGCACGTGCCCATCGTGTTCCGATAAATTAAACCTCCCCATCAGTTATGATTTTATATATGTTATCAATACACGCAAGAACGTGACAGTCAGATAGGAGTGGGACAAGACATTACAATAGTAACAATAATCAACGAGACAGGCTACCATTAGTTTTCCATCACGTTGGGTATGGAAAAGACAGTCATAAAATAATGAAGCCTGGATCTGGACAGTTGCCTATAGAAACGCTATCTTTTCTCCCCTTCTCACTCACACAAACAACCAAACAAAAAACCCAATCCGGAAACCAATCTCTCATTCCTTTTCTTACCCATTGATTGAGAAAGATGATGTCTCTACATCATCTAACGACCACTCCAGTTTCAACTTCATCCCCCAGTAAAAAAACACCAATCCAAAAGACTGCACCAACACCCAGCTGTTTAAACAGGCAGAAGAACAAAAGGGTGGTGCAGTAGTATTAGAAGTAGCAGTGGTGATGGTGAAGATGCTGGTGAAGAGCAATCTGATTTTTCAAAACGGGTCGACCGGCGAGATGTCCTCCTCGGACTGGGAGGGCTGTATGGAGCAGCTGGTCTCACCGGCCAGGCCCTTGCGTCGCCGGTGGGAATCCCCGACAGGAACGCCTGCGGCAGCGCAAGCTCCGCAAACATCAAGGGGCCACTGCCTTGCTGCCCGCCAGAGAAAGTTAGGACTGGGCAGATCGTCCAGTGGAAGAATTCCAACAAGGGTCCACTCTGGGTCAGGAAACCGGCCCACTAGCTGAACAAGGACGAGGTGGCCAAGTTCAAAGCGGCAGTGCAGGCGATGAAAGATCTGAATGAGGACGACCCATGGCACTACGACCAGCAGGCGAAAATCCACTGCGCCTACTGCAACGGGGATTACAAGCAGGTGGGCTACGAAGTCCCTCTCCAGGTCCACTTCAGCTGGCTCTTCCTCCCTTGGCACCGTTGTTACCTCTACTTTTTTGAGAGGATACTAGGAAAGCTGATCAACGAGGATAGCTTCGCTCTCCCATTCTGGAACTATGACAGGCCGGAGGGGATGTATATGCCGAGCATCTATGTCGAGGACCCCCCTACAACCCCAGACGAAATCCGCTACATCTCAAGTCGTTGCTGGATTACACCAGCTACGACACGAAAGAATTGACGCCGGAGGAGGAGAAGAAGGAGAAGCAGAAGATCAATCAGGCTAACCTGGTCGACCTGCGGACCATGTTCGACAGCGGCCTTCCCACGGCAGAGCTTTTCATGGGTGACCCGGTTTCCGCAGGTGAGCTGACTGTTACTGTAATCCGTATCTGACCCCCTTTTTAAACTTTAAGGCGACAGATTCATGTAATTTTAACTAGCAACAAACGCATGTGCTAAGCCCGGACAAAAAATAAAAATATAAAATTTAAGAATTCTTTTAAAATATTGTTAAAATAAAATAAATATAAAATAAGTTTATTTTATTATCTTTGAATATTAAAAAAAAATCTATGTATGAAAAAAAATATAAAATAAAGTAAATTTACATAACACGACGACCCCTTGAATTTAAAGGCATTGACTATTACGACCATCTCATTTACAGATATATTATACCATTGATGATTGAAAATATAAGAAAACGAAAACAAACTAGATGGATCTACATCTATTAAAAAGAACAAAAAGAAAGGGGTAAAAAAATATACGTGTTTGATCCATCAGTGGGGGCCACCCTTGAAATGTTTTTAACGTGTGGGACCCACTAATGGCTCTGCATTCAAAGAAGAAAAAAGGGAAGATAAGGAGAAAGGAAATGGAAATCAAATGATTTCATCCTCAATGGGCCACACACCACTTCTAAATTTATGGTGATGGAACAGTTGACCCCCACAAATGATTGATATTATAAGAAAAAAAGTCGAGAAAGAGAGGGGGCCGAATAAGTGTAAGAGAAGAAAAAAACATAAAAGATGTACATTGAATGGGATGAGTGTACGTGGATATAGATATGAGTCATCATAGTATGTTTGTAATAGTTCTAACTCATATGCACACAAATCACATCCTAACAATTATCAAAGAAATTAAGCTTGTGTGTGATACCAACCCAGTCTAATTGCCCACTACGGATAGATATTGACCTAGAAAACTA
Organism: Litsea cubeba; assembly: GCA_012931725.1. Classification (NCBI taxonomy): domain Eukaryota; kingdom Viridiplantae; phylum Streptophyta; class Magnoliopsida; order Laurales; family Lauraceae; genus Litsea; species Litsea cubeba. The sequence continues at coordinate 71,043,574 of CM022950.1, read as the reverse complement.
ATATTTTTGCATAATCCATGAGTTGGTCCCACTGCAGAAATAAGTTAAATGTGCAGGGCCCACTAATTGATTTGTATTCATTAAGAAACCAGACAACGGCCAATAAGCTTGCCTCCCTCCATCAGTGGGGCCCACTCTTAGAAAAAAAGGGGTTAAGAGAAGGCCATTTGGATTTCATTCATCGGTAGGGCCCACAAAACATATTTAACATGTGACCCATTGATAATTGAAGATATAAGGAAAAGAAAACAAACCTGCTGAAAAGATTTGCTTATAAGTTGGATAATGGCAAGAAATATGATTCATAAAAATATCTTATGAGAGAGGTTTTAGGAGAGAAAGAGTAGACCAAAGTGAGGTGGCACCTTAAAATAATGTGGGTTTTTTGTGCATATTTTTAACACCCGTGCTAAGCTAGGGCAAAAAATCAAAATATGTTAAAATTTAAGAATTTTTTTGAAATATTGTTAAGATAAAATAAATATAAAATAAGTTTTTATTATTATCTTTAAATATTAAAAAATTTCTATGCATGAAAATAAATATAAAATAAAGTAAATTTACATAACACGATGACCCCTTGAAATAAATATAAAATAAGTTTTTATTATTATCTTTGAATTATAAAAAACGTTCTATGCATGAAAATAAATATAAAATAAAGTAAATTTACATAACACGATGACCCCTTGAATTTAAAGGCATTGACCATTACTTTATTTCATAATATATTAAATGTGCGGGGCCCACTAATTGATTCACATCCATTAAGAAACCAGACAACGGGGCTTGCCTCCCCCCATCAGTGGGGCCCACTCTTGGAAAAAAGGGTTTAAGAGAAGGCCAATGGGATTTCATCCAATACTGGAGTCCAATCTTGAAATATATTTAATACGAACTGGTGTCCACTACCGGAACCATCCATTTGGAAAAAAAAACTGAAATGAGAGTAAATGAGCTATATTAATCCATGAGTGGGCCCCGCTGCAGAAATAAGTTAAATGTAATTGATTTGCATCCATTAAGAAGCCTGACAACGGCCAACATACTTGCCTCCCTCCATCAGTGGGGCCCACTCTTAAAAAAAGGGGTTAAGAGAAGGCCATTGAGATTTCATCCAATACGGGAGTCCAATCTTGAAATATATTTAATACGAACTGGTGCCCACTACTGGAACCATCAATTTGGGGAAAAAAACTAAAAGGAAAGTAAAGGAGCAACAGCTTGAATGTCATTAATCGGTAAGGCCCACAAAACATATTTAACGTGGGACCCATTGATGATTGAAGATCTAAGGAAAAGAAAACAAACATACTGTAAAGATTTGTTTATAATTTGGATAATGGCAAGAAATATTACCCAAATTCAAAAGTTGATAAAATCTCTTATGAGAGAGGTTTTAGGAGATAAAGAGTAGCCCAAAGTGAGGTGGCACCTTGAAACAAGGTGGATTTTTTATGCATATTTCTCTAAAAGGAGAGACTTTTTAGGGATGAGGTGGCACCCGTGACAGCGCACCTCCCCCTTTGCTTTAATATATATAATATAATTGCATCCTCTATGCATAACTTGCATTTAATGTGGGTCAACTTTGTCTAATCCAATCTATTCTGAATATTCAAGCTATAATGGAGTTAAAGTTGTTGGCCAAAGAAAGCCCAACACAAGCTCGATCCATTCCATATAAAAGAGATGATTCCATCCCATGTGGATCAACGTTATTCGACCTAGATAAGCAGCATTCAATGCGGGCCAACTAGTTTAACCCAACCCTGTTGGTCTAAACCCAATCACTACATTTGAGTTTAAGTTATACGAAAAAAGAAGCAGCATTCATACTATTCTACCTCATCATCATTAACACCTTTGCCTTAATTATGTTGGGTCCGGTATATGAGGAATTCTGTGTTTTTAATTTTTTGTATAATTAGAGTCAAATTCTCATATAAATGTTTTTTATTTTTTTGTATCATTAGAGTCAAATCCTCATATAAGTTGCTCGTTTTCAAGTCTATCATTATTGATTACATGAGTATTTAACTATTGGCTACTTGTCTTGTTTCTTCAGGGGAGCTGACCGCGGAGGACAACTTATCCGGTGCTCAGGAGAGGTTCCACAGCACGGTGCAAATGTGGGTTGGGAGACACAAGAACGAGAAGAACGAGCCCTACATCGACATGGGAGACTTCTCCACCACGGCTAAGGACATGCTCATCTACGGTCACCATTCCAATGTGGATCGCTTGTGGGATCTCTGTCACGCCCCCAAAAGTGAAATTGGGGTTATGCGTGAGATTAGGGCCAATTAAAAATTTTCAAACATTAATCAAATGCAACCTAGCCCCAATCATGTCCAATCTGGATCGAAGACCGCCGTGAGGTGTAAACATTTTCTCAAATACATATAACAAATAGCGGAAGCTTCATAAATACAAATGGTATCTTAAAAATGTATAGTTTAAGAGCAAGTACTGAATATCATAACTAGTGTTCAAGTTTAAGACCGTTAACAAAAGTATTATTTACAACAATAGGCCACACCAAAAACTCGGGCCTAACCAAAATTATAAAAGAACAAAAAGATGAATCTAAATCCTGAGCAAAAGTGTAGGCTCTCTTGTACGGAGTCGATATGACCATACAATGCCGTCCGTACTGTACTCTAGGAAGTCATTAGGTTGAAATGTTTGAACCTCTTTCGTCGTCTCTTCCTCGGGGTAGAAAGGCTCAGTACCTATGCACCAAGAGTAGCATCATCAGACACGTCGGTCGGCAAGCAAATAAATATATAAATCACCAAGGATATGCAGTACTAAAGAGAGTAGACGATAAACAAGATCATAAGAGATGCATAGCATTCTGATCGCAAGACATGCCGAGCATCCGAATCACAAACAAACTATCAAAGTAGGCTCATATATGCTAATTACCACGGGTTAGTGTCATTACCCTCCCTTACTCACATTGAGTCGTGGTGGAGATATCAAACTATTGGGCACCTATAACCCGATGTTCAATAACAATCGTCTATTGGCTCATGCGGCTCGGTCCCCGAGGGCTCTGGCCCAATCTTGCCTCGAGGTAATAGAATCAGAGTTCTCACACAGGTGGTGCCTCAGCTGTGTTCAACATTAATAACTGAGTGGTGCCATACACAAAGAGTCCTAACCAAAAACGGTGAGGGGCTAAGCTTTCTTGCATGAACAAAATTTAACAACAATAGAGAAACTACTTTATTTAAAAATCAAATCAAACATCAAACAAACATCACTACTAGTTCTCCTCAAGCCTTACATTCAAAGCCCTCTAACCTCAACACCTCAAACAAACCTCGAAATAAATAGAACATCAAAATGAATCCTAAGTTCATCATCTAAGTTCTCAAAGTGATCCACAACCAAAGTAAAGCAAACAGAGCTAAAGAACATATTTGTTACATGTAGACAGTGCCAGACGGTACAATTCGGAATCAGGAGCGATAAACAATTAAATCCTAAGTTAATTGTTCTTCCCGAAGTCTCTTATAATCCTACTCAGTCAACGAAATGAATTAGGGTTTGCGATACCCGAACAAACAGTCTTCGTGCATAGATATAAAGGAGGGTATCCCGTTGTCCTGTACCATTCAAGATTGAGATAAGTTGAAATAGGAGAAAACCGAAATAACTACGACGAATCATCGGCTCAAAACATTCTTCGTACACAGTCAAATGAGTCCAAAAAGAGTAATCAATGTTCCACCTAAGTCCATAGACCAAGGGACAATCCCTTTCAAAAAGGGGAAAATTCAGTTAAGATAAGCATCAGGGTCGGTTAACCGAGGGTTGGCCGAGATGGCAACCGACCGCACAAACCACCCAGAAAACATGCTCTCTGGAAATGGGACTGACAGGTCGCCGAGTGCAGTTCAACCGACATAGTGACCGAGGGTTGACCGACAGGGTGACCGAGGTCGCAACTCATTTAGAAAAATTGCAGCACACTAGAATTGGAATCGACAGGTCACCGAGGGGTCACCGAACTGCAGTTCGATCAATCGACACCCAAGTTCGGTTAACTGAACTGCTCCTACAATTCTTAAGCGAATTCTAAGATCAGCTCAAAAAGGGGTGATTCACTCCCTTCCTTCATTCACACCTGCAAATAAGGAAAAATAGGGCCTAACCGTCTCCATAAACATCCATCCCCCCTCTCATCAAGTCCATTCAAACCAACAATCAATCGATTCAATTAAGAATCCATTTCATTCAAAACATAAAGTCCATTTATCATGTTTTCAAGCAAACACAAATACAAATGAGCAAGGGGTTGTCTAAGCATCATCAATCAACCAAATCAAGGAAAACAAACATATCAATGCATAAATATAGTTATCTATTGCCTTTGATGAAGAGCTCAAGAAAAAACCCAAGAGAAATTGGGGAAAACCTCTTTTAAGCTCACCAAGGAGAAGACAACTCTCAAACCCAAATCACTCATACAAATGCATGCCAAAGGTTGAGGTGAGTCTTTCTAATCCATTTCTAAGACAAAGGAAGAAGATTAGCTAGGTCTACAAACTTTAGGAGCTTACCTTAGAGTGGGTTGTGGGAGAAAAGCTTGAGAAAGTAGATGGGTGAGATCCTAGGTGCTTGAGGAAGAAGATGGGAGGCTTGGTCGTCGACGCCGGAGCTCCGGTGGCCATCGGCAGTGAGGAGGTTGTGGAAGGGGTTGAGTTTGTGGAAAGGGAATAGTGAATGAGAGAAGAGATGGAATGAATGAAGGGGTGAGCTTCTATTAGGTTAGGTTATGAATTAAAATATTAAATACAGTTTAGTCATTGGCTCTACTAATGATGATATTTGGATATCTTCGACGCGTAGATTGAAACACGATAGAAACCTTAAGTTCGCAAAATGCCGAGATCTACCCGATGCACCAAAATTCATGAAAACTCATAATTTCATAAAAAAAAAAACTTGAAAACTTTCCAAATTGCAAACCACCCCCTACTGTACCCAAACAAGCTCTGACTCACGCGAGACTTCGCAGGCGTGATCTACGCGTCAAACCTGACTCGGTAAGACTCTAAATGTACTTACTAACCAATCAAGCAATTAAATATAATTAATATGGGGATAAAGGTTGTATGGAGGGAAGAAGGTGGAGTTCGACAACAACCACCGGCTTAATGCCGAGTTCATCTTCTACGACGAGAATAAAGAGGTTGTCAAAGTCAACGTGAAAGACTCTCTAGGTACACTCGATGTGGGGTACACCTATAAGGCTGTTCCCACTCCATGGATGCAACGTGCACGTCCTAAAAGACCAGAGGATAAGCCCAGGTCCGGGTCCTTCTGTATGGTCCCTGTGACCGAGTTCGGGACCGAACCCAGACCGCTCATTGACGCGCCCGTCCGGGTCTTGGTCCGAGGCCGAAGGCTGGCCGTAGCCAGGAGGAGAAGGAGGATGAGAACGAAGTCATCGTCGTTGATGGAATTGAAGTCTTAGATGAAGGGCCTGTCAGGTTTGATGTGTTTATTGCCACCCCTTTTGGGAACTTTGCAGGACCCGACTATGGGTTGCCTGCAGGGAGCTTCGTGAAGCTGCCCAAGGATGAAAATAGCGGTTACGGCGGGCGTAGCGGCCCGCCGCCAAAACGCTACGAAGCGGGGGATACGTAGCGTAGCGGGGATATGTAGCGGCGTAGCGGTGCGATTTGAAATAATCGCCCAAAAAATCTAAAAAAATTCCAGAAAATCCAGAAAATTGTAAAATGAAAGAATATGTGGTTCTTTTGCAAAAGTAAGTAAGAAAAGTGAGTGTAGCGGTGCCCTCAATATATGAAGTCCTGTATCGCTGAATAAATAGAAAATAGTAGCAATTATTAGTTTTTTCACATGTATTCATGTTTCTTAGTCATACTAACTTAGAAAGTAATGGAAAGCTCATAAAAAAAAAAAAAAAACTAGAACATAAAATAAAGGCATAAGACTTAAGAGTTAGGTCATTACTCATTAATGAACATTGAACAATTAAATATCAATACTTCAACATTCTAGGTTCAAACTCAATCAAGTGAATGAACTATAAAGTGATCAATAATCACCATTCAACACCAATTTAGAAATGACAGAGTAGAGAGTTAGTGAAGGAAGTAGGAATACCTTAGTCACCAGCACAATGAGGGTTCTTTATAAAACAATTTAATTAAGACCAGTTTGAAATCTAGTAGTAATAGGTAACTATATCTTTACTAATATACAATTTCAAACATAATTAAACAGGTTTAATATCTTACCTAGCAAGTTATGATAATAATAGACATCCAAGCACAAAAATGGAAAGACAACCAGCAAAAGAGTCTTAGCTATCATGGTCAAGTATGATCCTTTTATCTTCTTGATTGCCACTTTTTTCAAAAACATGTGCTTCGCAGAGGGGGTCCGGGGGATTCCCTTGCGGGGGTCCGGCCGCCACACTTTGTAGCGGCCGCTACGGGCCGCCACGGATGCGACGGCCGATATTTCGGCCGTGGCGTGGCGGTATCCCCCGCCACGGCCGATATATCGGCCGCCACGCTACGTGGCGGCCGCTATTTCTATCCATGAAGCTGCACCATGCACACAAGGAAGGGCACAAGCATAGGAAGGCGAAGCTGAAGGCTTGAAGCTTGGTATTACGAGGCTCTTGGAGGACCTCCAAGCTGAGAACGCGCAGAAGCTGGTTGTAACCTTTGTTCCTCGAACTGGGAGCGTGAATCTTGGAGGTGTTCATGTGGACCTCTTCAAGGCTGATAATTAGATGTATGACTTGGGTCCTGAATCTGCAGGATCGTTTTAATGTGGGTGGTACTCGGTTGGTGCCGTCGTCGTAGTCCTGTGTATTTCGTTTAATAAGAGGTTCGAGCCCAAAATCCAACCCAACTGAAAGTGATTGTTTATTAATGTATTTGTTGGGTTGTGGATAATTAGTGGGCCATTCCATCTCATTGTACTTCTCATTTGTGGTATTTTGTTTATCATGTCAGCTCTTAATGGTAGTGGCTTTTCGTTATGGCACATAACTTCTGCTTTTTTTTTTTTTCCTCATAAACTATCTCCGAACTATAGAAGAAGGATTCAAGAGAATTTATGCGGTTTCATACTTCTATTGATAAGATGTTACGCTGATGGGACTCACTTAAATCCATGCGTTTGGGGTGACAATATATCACCAGATGTAATGTCAATTATCATTTGATAATAAATTCTTCGTCATCGTAATTATCAAAGTCTTGTCCTAACTATGTTGCGATTGGCTATATAAATTATGTTTATAATTTTCAATCTATTTTGAGCTAAATCTTCACATAAGTTATACTTCTTTATATTTATTTTTATCACCTCCATCTACGTACTATTCATTCCCTTGATGAGCCATCAAACTTCATTAAGAAAATTTTTCCTTACCGGCGCCGTTACCGGCATACGTTGGACATATCCAAACCATCTCAAACGGGTTTTCTAATTTTATCATTTATTGTTGCTATCGTTAAATGCTCCCGAAATCGCTCATTTCTAATCCTATCATTCCTAGTTTTACCAAACATACACCTCAATATTCTCATCTCTGCTATATTCACTTTTTACATATACTGCTTCATGATTGCCAATATTCCGCTCTATAGGTAATAGATGGTCTAATCGCTGTTCTATAAAAATCTTCCTTCAATTTTGTTGGCATTCGTCGGCTACATAGCACTTTAGAATGAAGTTTTCATTTCAACTATTATGCTTTAATCGTATGTTCAACATCTTCATCAATCTCTCAATCCCTACTAATTATGGAACCAAGGTAGTGAAAAGAATCACTTTGTGTTATCTCACGGTCTTCAATTCTCACAGTAGTTTCAGCTCTTCCTATATGCTTACTGAAATTACAATCAATATATTTAATCTTCATACGACTTGTTCTAAAAAAAATATTTTCTAAAGCCTCCCACAATCACTCGTGTTTTGCATTCACACAATCTCTTAATTCATCTACCAATACAATATCAAATTCCCCTCGTCAACTTTTCATCGATTTCACAGGTATGGTGCGGGGCATGCGTGTGACATTACATTAGCTGATTAGCACAACACATGTGCCGGTTACTTTGAAAAAAAAGAAAATAAACACATTTGCCGGTCAGAGCCTCGTCTCTTGAATCATTTGGGACATTGGATCTTTATTCGTTTATTAAGCTCGACTCACGTGCAAGATTAATAGCGCTTCAATCCTAGCCACTTTATATTTTTATTTTTAATTTTATGTGTGTTTTTATTTATTTGTAGGGTAGAGTAAAATAAAATTAAATAAAGGGCCAAATCAGGTAGAAAAGATGTGGAGAAGTCGGTAGTAAAATCACCTTTTTTTGTCATTTTGTATTTTTCAAGAGTTTTTTTTTTCAATAATTTTGCATCCTTTTTAGAGCATATTATTCGTCATTTTGTGCAACTAAAAGTTTTTTTTTTTGTTTGTCTTTTGTGCTTTTATAACCAACTTCCTCTACCTTTTTTTTTCTTATTGATTTGATACTCTATTTCATATCATTTTACTTTACCTTACAAACAAACATAACTCTAATTCACCAAACAAATAACCTAGCTAGACTTCTATTAAATATACACAAATACGAATTGTAAGACTATTATTAAAAAATATTTAAAATCGAAGAAATGAATATGAGTTTTAGAAAATGACTAATGATTAAAGGGAGGTGGAAAATGAATATCAGACCACCATGCTAGTAATTTAAATCCTATGAAAGCGAGGGTTGCATCTATATGATTACCCTGTAAAATTCACGCTTCACTACTCATGTACCTCTTTAATAATTCTTTGGCCCATGTTTGGTTCCAAGCGTAGTAAATGTGAAGTAAATATCACATTAATTAATGATAAATGAGATAAAATATGTAATGAATTAGGGGGGCTCTATTGGCACCACGAAAATCTCTCTTCTCACCGCAAAAAAAAAAAAAAGAAAAAGAAAAAGATTTTCCTAAATTACCCCTCCCCCTCCTCCCTCCTCCCTCCTCCTCTTCCTATTCCCTTCCTCTCCCACCCTCCACCCTCTTCCCTCATCTTCCCCCCACCCAGTCTCCGGCGGGGAGGGAGCCCCGGCCGGCTGGCCGGTCTCCCTCCCCCTCCCCCTCTCCCTCTTTCTTCCTCCCTCCCCTTCCATTTTCTTTCCCTCTTCTCCCTCTCTCCCTCCCTCTCCTTCCCTCCCCTACTCCCCCACTCCCCTCCCCCTCCCAATCGCTGGCGACTGCGAGATCGGGCTGCAGCAGGGTTTCCACCCGCCTGCTGCAACCCGATCTCCCAGTCGCCGCGACTGGGAGGGGGAGGGGGAGCGGGGGAGTAGGTGAGGGAAGGAGCGATGGAGCAGAGGGAAAGAAAATGGAAGAGGAGGGAGGAAGAAAGAGCGGGAGGGGGAGGGGGAGGGAGACCGGCCGGGCTCCCTCCCGCCGAAGACTGGGGGGAGAGGAAGGGAGGAGGAGGGAGGAGGAGGAGGAGGGAGGAAGAAAGAGGGAGAGGGGGAGGGAGCCCACCGCGGGCTGCCGTCCGGGGCTCCCTCCCCGCCGGAGACTGGGAGAGGAAGGGAAGAGGAGGGAGGGAGGAGGAGGAGTAGGAGGAGGGAGGAGGGGAGGGGTAGTTTAGGAAAAAAATATTTTTTTGGTCTTCTAGTGCGGTGGGGAGAGAAAAATATGCGGTGCCAATAGCACTCCCCAATGAATTAATGTTTCTATTTATTTTGTACAAGGTATAATAAAGCAAGAGAGAGGTAAAATAGTTGTCTTTTGTTTTGGCCTTTACTATATATACTTTACTTTAGTTTTATGAGATGGAAAAAAAGTGACTCGTACTAAAGTTTGGGGTACACAAAGTGCCAATTTGAGATTACTTTCTCAATCACTCTACTATTTCAACCAAAGCATAGCCCAAGGAAAAAAATGAGTGTTGGGTCAACTTTACTTTTACTGTTACTTTACCACATGCTAAACAAAGTGCTTAGAAAAACTCGTTTGACCATGAATTTCTATATATATTCAAATCATATACAAACAGACAAACCCTTGGTGCCATTCATTTCGAAGATTGAAAGGAGAAGGCTCTCAAATTGACAAGGGCCCACCCCCCATTGGCAGCCCTACTATTGGACCTGGACCTCAAGAATTGGCAAGTAAGATATATCACAGTAAGTAGAGGGTCAAGAACAAGGTAATAATCAGTTGCCATGCAAAATCTCTAGAACAATTCCTTCTGCTTTTGTAAACCGTACGTTCAATCCATTCACACCGTGACCTACCTGAATTGATAGGATCATCGATCGAATGGGACTTCCATGCAGGGTTGCAAAATTTGCTGTGACCCACAAACTCGATGTGTATTTGAACCGCAGATTGGACCCGAATCATATACGCGTAGGTCACAAGTCAAATAATCCGACCCAATAACATGGACCTCAAATTAGGGCTGACTTGCTTAACATGTATAAGTCACTTTAACTGGTAGAGTTCAGGTCAACCCACTGGGCTCGTCTGAGAAGCCCATGCACAACCTCTCTTGGGAGATCTGGGATATATACATTGCCTTCATCTCTCCATAGACTGATATATTGGGAGACATTGGACGAGACCTTTGGCTCCACTTAGCAGATGAGAAAGGGTGAGAATTGGGGGATTGAAAATTTTCCACATGGATAGGGGGACGTTCAAAAGTCAACTTAATTGAATATTAAGTCATGGAGATATTAACACGCCTAAAGATCAACCAATGAAAAAGTTCATAAAATTATTTTTAGGGCCAAATCTAACTATAAAATTAGTCCAAATGAGTGTCAAATTGAGTTTGGTGTCAATTCATTTGTGGGTGTGGTTGGGGAAGTGGATACGAGGATAAACGGTATTGTTGGTGGAATACGTCACTGGACACGAATTAAATCACCTTTACAATAGTGTCACATTATTGCAGATATTTTGAAATTAGGTGTTTCTCTTTTTTTGGGACATTTACTACAGAAATTCCGTTAAATATGGTAACCACAGGTGAGGACCCTAAACTTTTATAATGATGGCCAAGGACCTCTAGCCCAAAACATTTTTTTTCTCGTTTTGCCCTTTTTTTTATTGATGTCAACATAACAAGTTCCCTTTTCTGTCATGAGTAATATTTGTTAACATCAACAAAACATTCGTCGACATCAACATAAAATTGTGTTGACGTCAACAAAAATGCCCAGTTAACCGCATGAGTAATCCTATGACTTTATTGACGTCAACAGAAAACTCGTCGACATCAACATAAAATTGTGTTGACGTCAACAAAAACGCCCGGTTAGCGTCAACAAAAATTGAGTTTTTCGTTGTTTGGGGTTTTGTTGGCATCGAGCAATCTCTCACTGTGATTAGAAAAAAAGGGGTAGGACGTTGATCTCCTTCTTCTCCTTTCTATTCTACTGTTGCTGTTGATTTGGGGGTGAAGAACGTTTTTTTTTTTTTTTAGGATTACTTTGACATCAACTAACTAATGTTAAAAACGGAATGAAATATTGGGTTTTGAGCTGAAGGTCCTTGGTAATTACCCTATTTAATGAGATTTTTTAAAATAAATGTCCCTTTTTTTGGGTAAATGATGGCCAAAATAACTTAAGAAAAATAATTCTCGAGAAAATTCCACCTTCCGAAAAAGTGGTGGGGAAGATTAATTATTTCAATGTTATTTCAGCCTCATCATCTTCTTATTCAGGTCCCATCGACTTAAATGATTGCTACTATATTTAGCTAAAAAGGCCAAGAGGCATTAAAACAATGGTTCCATGTCATCATAAAATTTCACAGATCTGATACAATAAATAAGGCTACATTGCCCCTCCACATTAAAAGTATCACAGATGCATGAGCCACAAATCATTTCATACAAGACCCACCAATCTTTTTCATAGACTGCATCTTTCCTTGAGGAAGACGAACTGCTATAAGGAAAAGAGGAGTAGTGCAATAGATCTTGACTTCCAAAATTGAAGAATACAGGTTACCATTTTATTTTTTTCAGTCTGACCCTCGATCTTTGTTTAATTTGTGTTGAATTCAAGAATTCATTAGAAAACGATAGGAAGAAAATCAAACAGAGGAAGTATGAGAAAAAGATGGAGAGAAGTTGGAAAGAGTAAACATGGAGAGAGAAAAAATAGGTACTAGAAACCTGGGCCTTGATTTGGGCCTGTCTTAGGTGCTTTATTCGAGCCCTGGCTCAGGCTCGTGCACTTTATATAAACTCAAGTTTCATAACCTGGACCTGATATCTATCCGAGTTTGGGGCTGGCCCCTATTAGTAATTTGGGTTCAGGTACAATATGGACGTGACAGAACTCCATTCATTTTAATTACTAATTTCAGGTTTAAAGGTTGTTGCTCCATTCAACCGTGGAGGATGGTTGGGTCACTATTAAATTAAGTGCCAAATCAAGTACCTGATCACCTTTTAAACTAAGATGCATGCCAAATTAAGGTAACAACATGTGAGAGGATTTGGATTGATCATAAATGGATCCCACTGTAATATTTGTGCTGTTTTATGCAATTTTTTCCTAGTTCCAATAATAAGTTTTAGGAATTTTTGACAAAGAAGAAAGAAATTAAGCGTACATTTTCATTAAACGAATGTACGTGGAAAAACATAAAAACATTGGCAGTGTAGATGAATGAAATGAATGGTTTTAGGAGTGCATCATTCATCCATTCATTTCAGGAGCCATTCATTTCAGGAGTTCAGGAGTGCATCTGATTTATTATTCACAGCACTTGCCAACTTAGGTTGGGGACCCAAGATTTGAACAAACTTAACCTGTGCATCACACGGAGATCTATGCTAGCTTTCATTATGAAAATAGCCCTACTAGGTCCAGAAGGTTTGGAACAGGGGATGCACATGAGGAGGTGGCTTTTGGAAACTCCTGTCAATTCAATAGGGATGACTTCAAAATTTCTCCCTTGTACGCAGCAAATCAAACATAGAGTTTTTTTTTTTGGTAGAAATCAAACATAGAGTTAATGAATTGCTTGGGATCCAAATCTCTTTCTAACCCTATAAGATACAGCTAAATCAAATCTTCTGTTCTCTGCTGTTCTTCTCTGCAGAATAACAAAAGCACTAGCCCAGGTCCTTTTTGCCTCACAGGGTCAATCCAAACCCTTTCTCTTTGTACAAGTACAATCCTAGAGCCAACCCTCGCCCCCCATTTCCTCTCTTTGTTTGTACCAACCTACTTTCACTTTGGGTTTTAAAGTCTGATTTATTGAGATGAGGAGAGATTGGGAGATTTGAGGGGTTGGGATGAAAGGTGCCTTGGAGTTATAAGTTTTGACATAAATAGAAAATGGGTGACTACAATTTCGCCAGAGGGGTATTTTTGTTAAAAAAAGTACCAGCGCCATCTATCTATATTTTTATGTTTTTCTTAACTTACTTAAAGGAGAGCATCTCTCACCTTACTATAAGTGATAGGGTGGGGCCCTCACATCCATATCCAATGCCAACAACTTAAGGTGAGAGATGCTTTATATCTCATAGTAACGTGAGAGATGTTCTATTTTAAATGTGAGGGCCCCACCCTATCTCTCATAGTAAGGTTAGGGCTTGTTTGGTACTATTATTCTTTTACTGATAGACCCATTCAAAATAGAGTTACTAAAAAAAAGTCATAAAAAAATAGGTTAGAATACAAAAACGTGTTTAATAATATAATGATCTATTTTATATATACTTTTTTAAATCAATGGTTAGAAGTTTTTCATAAATTTCTTGAGATCCACAATGTGTTATGCATTGAAATCTTACCCCGTAGTTGTGTACATCCTTCCAAAGAGATCTAACGGTTTGGATCTTAGATCTGGGGCCCACAGATTCCAAAAAAAAATAATATCAAATGGCTTACCTCGTGGCATGTATCTCGAGATTGGTGATGATCCAATGGCTGAAATTTGGATCCATAGCAATGTTTGACATTCTCATTCTCAACGGTTTGGATTGTAATTAACTATTTTGGAAATAAATTTTTTTTTAAATAAGAGAAAAACAGGAATGCCTATGGACTAATCCAAGATTGAGCATGTAACATCAATGGTTAATATTTGTTCACAAATTTCTCGAGATCCACTATGTATCTAGCCTCGAGAATTGATCCATGAGTCGTATTCGGCATTCCAAAGATATCTAAGGGTTTGAATTTTGTGTTTAGTGCCCATGGAAATCAAAAAATAATATCAAATAGCTCACTTCTTTGCATATATCTCAAGATTGGTGATGATCCAACGGCTGACATTTTCTATCACAACCGTGTTTGATCTTGTGAACATCTCCAACGGTCTAGATCTTGACTTACTCTCTCAAATTGTAGAAAAAATTAAAAGACTGGACTGAGCGTTCTTGACGTGGAGGCACTGTTATTCTGCATCTTTTTTTTTTTTTCCTCTACTTCTCAACTACAATGGAAAGAGGGTTGTGGTTTTAGGAGGCTTTGCCTCCACTTCTCTAAAGTGGCGGTATAGGGTAGAAATGACCACCAAATGCTCTACGTTTCTAAATCTCTTCCTTGCTTAGACATTTAGACAAATAGAGGTCAAAAATAGAGGGGGCAGAGGTGCCCATAGGCTTAATGCTTTTCAAAAAATCTCAAATTTTATTCTGTGTGCATCATCTTTTATTGATATTTCTCTTTCATTATCTACTTTTTAAAAGTGAGTCTCCTTTTGGTGACTTGGGACTTGGGACTTGCGACAGATGTAAAGACATCAAGTCGGACTACTAGCTTAAATCTGGAGTGTTCATGTGATGGGTCTCAAAGCAGATAGATAGACCACAACCTCTACAGTCTACACTGTCATAATCCAAGGACTGTTAAAGCCACAAAATATGGATATAACCAAAATAAGCAACAATGGCACATGCAAAGAAAAGTCGCCACATGCACTTGGGCTTTGTTCACATGTGTGGTGGGGGTATACATCGAAGTGCTGCAGCTCCTTTCTTCCCTTGGGTTGACATCACTCTCAAATGAAGTCGATGAGGACACAGCCACACAGCCAGAGCACTGCACCTTCTTCTTGT
This sequence comes from Litsea cubeba, assembly GCA_012931725.1. NCBI lineage: Eukaryota > Viridiplantae > Streptophyta > Magnoliopsida > Laurales > Lauraceae > Litsea > Litsea cubeba. The sequence goes on along the minus strand of CM022950.1, from coordinate 71,028,459 downwards.
ATGCGTGTGTAAAGTTAGCAATGACTCTTTCCGCAGTTTGAAGATTAGCCACAAAAAAAAATCAGATTCCATTTTTTTTTTACGGGAAAAATAATTAATTTTTCGACCCTTTGCAAGAAACACTCTTTAAACTAATAAGACCTTAGCATATTTTTTTTGGAAAAATAGCTTCACCACATGTAGAAATTTTGTACTGTGAGAAATTGGACAAATTTTCCACAGATTTTGTAGTGGAGAAGTGGCCATAAGCCATGTGCTTAAAAGGAAGAATAAGAAATGCATGCATGCCCCTTTCCATGTCTCCTTCAGTTATATTTGTGGCCAGTGGTCATGGTTTTGCCTGTAGAATTTGATAGTGCCACAATGGGTCCAAAACATAAAGTACAGTGCAACATTAATATGGCATATTAAGTTAATCATTTTTTTTAGGTCTAAAACACTCCAAAGTATGGTCTTAAAGATAGAACTTGCTGTTGAAGCCGCTACAATGGCATAACCTAGTTCAACCGGTTAATCGGTTTCGGGAACGTGACATCAACACGACATCATTAATTATATAATAAGGACTTAAGTTTTTACATAATAATTCTTAGGAATTCAACTCCAATGACTTTTAAGTAGTTATTCTTAAAACTAGTTAAACCTAAAAAAAAAAATAAAGGCCAGTTCTATAAATGACAATAAAATAATCTTTTCGTTAGTAAAAATGAATTTAGTGAAGATGAATTAACGAAAGATGGGAAAATAAATTTAGTGGAAAATGAGTTATTAAGGAGAGATGGGAAAATAAATTGTAAGGTCAATATCCCTTTTTCTTTTCATAGAAACTGTTTGAGACATAAAATTTAGGGGATTTAAAAAAAAAAAAAAATAGATTAAATGACCAGTGGGCTCAAAAGGTAATTTTAACCCCCATTTGCACGATCAATCATTTTACACGAAATTGTGTCTTTTCTTTTAGTACTTTCAACTAGTGTCCATAGCGACCTTAGTTTTATAACGTTAAAGGTCGCTAGGGACCCTGCGGTGTATATAAAAAGGAAAAATCGATATCTTTCTCATTTCTCAGCAGCATCGAGAATTCATTGCTGCCGAAACCCTAGAATTCAAATAGCCCACATTCCAATAAAAAAATGATAAATCCTTTCAAGGGCTGTATGATATTTTATGTACACTTTGATTTCTATTTATCTCATCTCACTTGCAAGAAAAAGTATAACCCCTGCCCGTTGTTTGTATTTTTCATAGAAGTTCCGCTGGTGTCAATGGTTGCAATTGCTGCTTCTGTCAAAGAAACCGAAGTTGACTGCTTTCTATTTTTCACGCAAAGAGTATTAAGTTACCTCAGTTTTTTTATTAGAAATATCGAAAACTATTCTATAGGCATGAATAGCATATGAAAAAAAATCCCAATTATTTCTCAAAGAAGGTGGTTAGTAGGGCCGGCCGAACCATAAGGCCAAAAAAGGAATTGCTTTAGCCCCCCCCCCCCCCAAAAAAAAAAAAAAAAAAGGCATAAAAAAGGCTCCATAATAGCAAATGACATCTTTTAAAATTTCAAAATAGAAAACTTGTTAACTGCCATCCCTTTTTTTTCTCCCCAAAATATAAGGCCCCATAATAATTTGAGAAGATACGACCAAGATTTTCATGGGGCCTTTAAAGTGTCATTTATGCCCATTATATTTTCAAATCTGCCCCTTATATTTTTATGGCTAGGAGTTCAATTGATTTTAGCACACCATTATATTTTTAGCAGTCCCTGTGTATCAAACCTCAGTCATACATTTAGTCATGAACTTATTTCACAAGCGTTTCTCATTATTTTTGTGCATCCTATTTCAATAGTGGCCCATTCAAATTTGATCCATGATGTGGTTGTAATAAATCTATAGCTTGGGGTTTCAACCCTAATAATAAATCTTAAAATTTAAGATAAACAATGGGCCCCCGCCGGAATTTATTCACTTGCCCACAGTGCATATGAGTATTGTGTATCTGGAACATCCAATACGTGGGGCACACCTCTGAAGTCCGTCTTGGATGGTCCTGACTCATGGTGTGCCGGGGGGGAGGGGGCGGTGGAGCCAAATATGTAGTTGAATTTTGTGACCCAAAATTTTTATGTGAGTTTTGGGATGGACCCAAAATTCTCATGTGGGTTTTGGAGGTGGCTTAAGATAGATTAGCAAAAATTGAATATAAAAACTTAATTAGTAATTTCGCATCATAAAAAAGAAAGAAAAATAAATTTTAAATAAAATATTTATAATAATATTAAAATATAGAAAATGCCTAATCTATGATCGTTGCTTTAGGCCTTGAATTGTCTCTAGCCGGCCCTAGTGGTTAGAGAGCTGGAAGTGGCAAAGGCCATTCATATATAGTTAGAAACTTGTGTATTTAATCAGTAGACTGTTTTTTTTTTTTTTTTTTTTTTTTTTTTTTAAGGTAAACAAAGTTTGATGCAATCCATGTGCTTTCCGCTATACTTGTATTGTTTCCTTGGATAGTGGGATTGTGGACTTCATTTGCATGTCTTGAAATCATTGAGTGCTCTTGTATCTATATTCAGGCAGTTGTTGAGAGTTACATGCGTTTGTGGCATCACAGATTGATATGGTTGAAAACGAATTGGTCGCATTTTGCAACAATGGATTGCAAAATGAAAGAGGGTAAAGAAAAGCAGGATCAGTGGATCAGTGGATATTTGTGTACTCCTTTAACCATAGGTCAGTGTGAAAGGGGAAAAAACTTCTGATCTATTGAAGAAAAGATATCTCTGGTTTTCCAATCTGACAGATGAATATGCTGATTTATCATATACTGGCATGAATTTCCCTGAAGATTGAGTTCATTGTCAATTTAACCATTATACTTTCTGTTGAGCTGTTGCCTTTTATTTCTTCTTTCGCATGATTCAACTTTCTTAGGTGATACAGTAGGCTGTCAACCCCTTACTATCTTCTACTCAAAGTACTTTCAGATGATCATTGAAATGAAAACTTGACTTTCTGAAGAAGTTATTGTTCAATCATGTTCATTACAAACACCTGAGAAACTTGGACTTTTTTTTTTTTATACCTTTTCACGAGTAACAAGATTAGATATTGGATCTTCTTTGGAATATGTGTCTTGTATGTGTCGAGTCATTTGTCATTACCTAATTGGAAGAGATCGATTGTTCTAATTTGTGTACAATCCAGGGTCCCTAGGGACCCTTAACGTCATAAATCCAAGGTCGCTAGGGGCGCTAGTCGAAAGTGCTAAACGAAATATGAGGAAATACGCCTATTTTGTTATACTTTGTGTGCACGCAGGGTCCCTAGCGACCCTTAACGTTATAAAACCACGGTCGCTAGGGACGCTAGTTGAAAGTGCTAAAAAAAATTATCATTTCGTGCAAAATGACTGATCTCGTGCGATGGAGGTTAAAATTTCATTTTGAGCTCATTGGTCATCTAATATCTTTTTTTTCTTTTTTTTGTAAAATCCTCTAAAATTAATATGATTAATCTACCATCACTACATTTATATTTTATTCTATTATTGTATTAATGGAAAAACCTTCACAATCACCAGTGCAGTGCTGACGATAGGATGAGCACCATGTGCCTATACAATTAATGGGACTCACTTTATGATCCATCTGAGCGGGCAATAAATTGGAAACCGCCCCTGATAGGTGATCCCGGATTTGGCACCATCCGAATGGGCTCGACCATTGAATCTACTGTGATACTCATTTTGGATAGTGAAACTTCATTAATCATTGATCAAATGGCCAGGATAATGATTCAAGCCTCGAAGGGAGTAGTGTTGGGTGGGTGGCAGCTTGGTCCCATATCCAGGTGGGCCCCATAAGTCTGATCACCTTATCATCAGCACTTGTGCTTGGCAAAGGGGGCCCTTTATTTATACCAAAAGTAGTAAAAAAAAAGAATTAAAATGGTCTTTCTTGAATTTTCACCTTATCACCATTGGAGGATTGTCCCAACAATGTTGAGATTGGCTACATGAGCTTTATTTCTCCATTTCAATCTATCATGGGTCGAATCAAATCTTGATCTATTAAATATCTTTTAAAATTCTCTCTTTTAGATAAGTATCAAAACAAATAAAAGTATCAGTCCAAAACCAATTTAACATCCAAAAAGTTAGGCAGTCGTCACATTGTCCAAAATCATATTTTAAAACATGCCCCAAAATACCCATTATACAGGGATTTTCATATTTCTTTATTTAAAAAAGATTCAGAATACAGAATGGATGAACTTTTTTTTATCCAATTTATCAAAAAAATGAAAACAATGAATTGGTACAATTAGGTCTAAATGTTTAAATTAGTTTCTCTGATTCTTAGATAAATTATGGAAAAGAAATCCGAAGAAGTCTACTCCCACTTAAAAGTAAAATATAAATATACAATTATCGAATCCTGTACAATTAAGTGAGTGATTGGGCAACCATTCAATTGGACACTAGGGACTTGGTCCCATGGTCAAAAGATATACGATTTGTGTGTACATCTCGGATGTATTGATGTCCACGATATTAAGCTCTGTGGAAGACGCGCATAGGAATGTGTTTAGTCCGCACCGCAGTAGCGCCTAGCGAAGGCAGCATATGAAGTCACTTCTTCCAAGTGACCAAAACGAATCGTGACGTTTTCGTAATAACATTCAAATAGCAGGTGAGTTGCAACCTCAGGCTTTACTCTCTTTTTTTTCGTTATTTGCATACAACCCCTTTGCTTTTGTCTGTTTGTGAAAAAAGAATCTTTAAGAAATAGATAATATAAAACCCCCTTATCTTTTATTGAAACATTTTTAAACCCACTTGAGCCTCAATCAAATTAAGGTTACATAGATCTATATCCACTTGACCATCCATTTAAGGGATATAAATGGATCTTCGATTCTCCAATTACCCAAAGGTTCCAACCCGTTAAAAATCGAATTTGGATCTTTATTTAGGCCCTGCTTAGTAAATGAGTTTGGGTCTTTTTTTTTTCGACCCGTGACCTAAACAGGTCCGGTTCTGATTCTACCTTGGTTCGGACTTGTGGACCTCCAAAAAATTTATTTAATTTTTTAGAATCTCTCTTTAAAAAATGAGATTTTTAATTTTCATATCATTCTCTACCTAGACCCAGGCCTGCCCCATATATGGTTCTCGTTTTGGGTCCGTGTCCACCATTGACCTTGACCGTAACCAAACTGTTTATATTCCCTACCATCCATCAATTTAAGGTTAAATAGATCCATATACCCACCCCTAATCCATGGGACCGTGACATGAGTCACACCAGTTTAGATTGGGCTTTGGTTTTTTCTTTAATTTGAGCCAAATTTTCTCCTAATAAATGCTTGTTTGGCAAGTCTTATCTATTTAAAATGAAATAAAATTTGACAAGTATTTTTCATTAAAAGATAAACAATATAACTAATTATGTTAAAAATAGATTTTAAAAAAAAAAAATAATTAAACAACCGTTTCAAAACTCCTTTTTATAAGAGGAACCCAACTAAGTGACCAAAGTTATGGTGTGTCCTACTACCCCCCTTAACAAAGGCTAAAACTGGGGTCAACCAATTACTCAAACACAGTGGGAATAAAAGATATGCAAACATGATATTTCGCAAAAAAATATCACAGTTCTAAATATCATTGAATGCACATCAATTTTCCAAGGAAATTGTTCCAGAATGTCAGTATGATATTAATATTTGTTAACACTTGTTCTGCCAAGATGATTCAATGATATTTGTGCACATTTATTCTGCCAGTATGAATCAATGTGTCGTGGTTACATACCATTATTTTATTTTCTTACCTCAAATAGAATGATGCTGATATAGTCGAATCATATCACCAATATAGCAGATCATATATCCTTATCAATATTGGTTCATATTTAAACACATTAATCACACTGATTGTTATCAATAATTGCACATCGCATAGCCATACAAATCAAGTTTATTTTCATCCATCATGTCCACTGATTATTATCATCCATTACACATCATATGGCCATACAAATCAAGTTTGCTGTGACGAATGGTTATCATAATTTTCTTGTGGGTTCTCAGTTCTATTGTTTTTAGATTATATTTCTGAATTTCTAATGAGCTGCAAAGATTGATAAAGGACATGAAAACTAAAAATTGTTTCTATCATTTAGATATGGGGATTTGATTCACCTGTGCGTGCGCGGATCCATGTCATGTATAAAGGTGAGACCTTGAGTTTCTTTGGGTCTCGTGTGATGTGCATTCCGAGCTATATATGGTTGATTATGATTATGGGATTTTATAATTTTTGGAAACCCCCCCCCCCGTTTTGAGAAAAGGCCCCCTTTTTTGCTATTCACACATCACTTATTGCCCCATGCACATCCATGTACGGGACCCTTGATGTACCCCTCTGAAAAGTCTCCAAACTGCCCTTCCCTTTCGTCCCTCTCTCCCTCTCCTCTGCCCGCGCCCTCTCCATCTTTCTCTCTCCCTCTCATTCTTTTTGATCGCCATCCCTCTACCTTGCACTCTCCCGTTTGGCTACTCAGAGCCGAATAAATGAGTATATTGTTAGGCCCTGAGTGGCAGTGGGAGAGGGAGGGGGAAGGAGAAGAAGCAGAAGGAGAGGAGCAGGCGTAAGTGTGCGTGGGGTGGAGGTGAAGAGGGAGAGGGAGAGGGAAGAAAAGGAGGGGTAATTTGGAGATTTTTCATAGGAGTCTCATGGATGGATGTGCAGGGAGCAATGAGGGATGTGTAAATAACAACTTCCTTTTTTTTTGTCTCTTAAAGCGACTCTTCACTTGAATTCACCTTACAAGTGAATTACTCAAACCGGCCATCAAATATAACAGAAGAAGAATGAAATTTTTATGAACAATTTTGGAACTCATACCCGAAAAATGTTTGACTTAACGCTAAGGGGTAGCTAAGTTGACCTAGAACCATGCTTTGCTTTTGGAAGTTGAGGGTTTGAAACTACGCTACCATACTGAGGTCACATGGAATTTATTTGGCACCCCTTCGGACCATAGGGATTAATCCGGCCCCAACGCATGGGACACCCTCCATTGTAAATTAAAAAATAAAATAAAAAATTTTTTGACTTCCGCAATGGGCTATAAGGCGGTTTTGATAATTTCAATCAATGAAAAGGTGTTTTTTGCAGTTATAAAATTTTCTGGGTCTGTACAAAAATACAAAATCATAGCGGGGTACGTGTGAGAATTGAAACTCTTTAGTTTCCCATCTCCTTTGGCCTCCTCGTTTGGGACTTTCGTATGGGATCGACAGCTCTCTCTCCAGCTTCTGCAACTGATCTTCGATTCTGCTGACCTTCCCAACCTCGATTCTCTCATTCCGACAGAAATCTCGAGCTCAAAACCCCCAAAAACATCCAAAACAGTGTAGTTTTTGCCCTCATTTAATCAATTTCTTTCAAGAAGCTGCAAAAAGGTAATCTTTTTCTCTCATTTGTCTTCTTCGTCTTCATCGTCACCATCACTGTTGTGGATTTGGGGCTGTGTTTTAGTTCTAAATCAGCGTTTGAAATGTAACTGAAGGAATTGGAGTTGAAACCCTTTGGATCGATCGCAATGTTGTGCTCCTCAATCTCTTGGTTTTGTTTTTTTGGGTGAATTTTGGTGATCTTCTTCGTGGACTCTTTTGATTTCTGGGGTTTGCGGATGAATGAACGGGTATTTTATTTGAGAGCGGATGATGCATCAGAAAGGCTGTTTTGCTTTGGAGAAGTCGTCTCTTGGTGTTGAGAGCGGAGAAGATGGCGGCAGATCTCACCAGGCCTGGCCCTGTTGAAAGGGACGTCGAGCAGGTAATGGGTTGCTGCTAATCAAGAGATTTACATTACATTGAGATTTGTTTTGTTTAGTGTAAGGTTTGGAATTGGATGCACCGTTGATTTGAATTTGTTCTAGAATGTGGAAGTGTCCCAATTGTGACCTCCTTGATTTGGGTATCTTTCTTCGATTTTGAAGGAATTGATTCCAAATTGTAGTTATAGTACTTTCAAATGTACCATGTCTTTGTGATGAATTGATGGCAAGATAGTATCACCACAGTTTGATCAGTTTCTCTCCACTGAACTGAAGTGCTGTTATTAAATTAAATAATGTACAAACTGGTGATGTGCTTTTTTTTATTTATAAAATTTTATGCTAATGAGAAATGCTTACAATTTATTTTTCTTATTATCTTCATAATATTTGTTATTGTGATAAAACATGGCTATAAAGAAGTAGAACTCAGAAAGCTGAGCCCATATTAAATGGGATAAGGCTTCCATCATGACGATGGCAAGAACGATAAGGGGTTATTTAGTAGAGCATTAGAACATATTTATGTGTGTGTGTGTGTGTGTGTGAGAGAGAGAGAGAGAGAGTCCCATTACTTAGCTATACTTTGAACTTCGGTTGAGAATCTAGAATTCTTGCTTGACTATTTAGCCCTTCATTTTTTTTTGAAAGGTATTTAGAACTTCATTTTGCTCTTTTTTTTTGGTGTGGTCTCTTTATTAATCTCATGCTCTTCCCTTGACTGCTACTTTCAGCTAAGTGAATACTTCAGAGCTTTCTTGATATATGCCACTGTTCACTTTGTGCTTCTAAAAAAAAAACTCTTTGTTTTATCTTCACTATATTTTATTGTTATGTGTTCATCATATTCTCTTAAGTTACATGAGTTTAATGTCATAGTTATGGCTTATCTCCAATTGAATTTACTTTCATATTTATTCATTTTTAGAGGCATATAAAACAAGCTTGCTTACATGATCTTTGTGATAGGCCATTACTGCTCTTAAAAAAGGTGCGTGTTTGCTTAAATATGGGCGTAGAGGAAAACCCAAGTTTTGCCCATTTAGACTTGCAAATGTAAGTTGTTTTGGTTGTTATTTTTTTCATAGTATTCTATTGCTCTATGTTGTACATTTTATCTTAATTAAATCTATATCTTACATGTTGGGGTTGGCCTAGCCTGTGCAGGACTTTATATGTGTTCGCAGTGTAGTTATGTCTTTTGTTTAATGACTAGGAATTGGGTAATTCTTGATACTGCAGGATGAGAATGTTTTAATATGGCTCTCTGGCAAGGAGGAAAAGCACCTTAAATTAGCTCAGGTTTCAAGAATTATACCCGGACAACGTACTGTAAGTTCCATATATTGAGACCTCTTTGTTTTGTATAAGTAACCGTATGGGATTTGTGCGAACTTTATGAAAATAAATTTTTGACATGCTGTAGCTCTGTTAAGGATCATAAATGCTAGATATCATCATAAATCTTTGAAGATATTCTTGGCTACAGAAGGGACTACACTTTCGGTTTCCTTAATTGTGGAACAAAATGGTCTATGGTATGATATGAAAAACCCAAACAATTTGACTTGATACACGTTCACCTACAGTGGCAGAGCCACATAGGGTTGAGGAGGGGCAATTTCCCATTCCCTTTAATATAGGAAAGAAAGATCTTAAAGTTGTGATGCCTATTTTGATCTTATCTTCTTTGCCCTTCTCAACTTTGTTTTTTACCGTGTTTGCCCCTTAACAAGTTTTTTTTCCCTCTTAGTAAAGAATAAAAAGGGCAATTTCATCATTCTCTTTTATCCAAAAGACAACTCATCAAAGTTATCCACTTACCATTTCCATTTGGATTTATATGGTTTCAATATTTACTTCTCACGAGAGCCTAGATGCAATAAGTGATCTCCCACATGCTTGTCGTAAGGGAAAGAGTGAAACCGACTACGCGGCCCACTTAATGAAAATCCATGCAAGCTTAAATCAATTCCACACCCTACTAATGAGATTTTCTCAATTTTTAATTAGCACAATCTTATGCAAAATAAAATGCTATATTTAATGATATTAATGCCACCTGCATATGCATTTACATAGACTTGATAATTAAAATGTAAATTACATCTGAATGATGTGATTATCAAACCCATATCCTGACATTCAAGAAAATTATTTAATTTGATACCTTTTGTAATTATAATAATATGTTCACAAGTAAATTTGTTAAAATCATGTAGTTTGCAATTCTCTAAGCCCATTGTTGAATGTTTTTGGTTTGTGGAGAGCAATACAAATTCAATCATTTTTGGGATAATTTAATAACTAGTTTATGAGTTAAATTGGACTGAGCACATGATTTTAAATTTTTGGCGTTATGTTAACTAATTAATTTATATTAGTTTTTATATCATTTTTTCGTCAGTACAAAAATTAAAATTTTAAATTATTTCCCAAATCCCTCGCCAAGAGAAATTCTTTGCCCCCTCCCCTCCCAAACAAAAAATCCTGGTTCTGCCACTGTTCACATACTAGGTGATTGGGTCATGAAATTCAGATATCTTGTGGTGCATGATGAGGACAAGCATGGTTTCCTTGTAAGACATGGATTATGGTGAAAGCAAGCTTGGTTTGCCTGTTTTGAAAGAAAAAAATAGTAGATATGCTGACTTTATGAACCCCTTTAGAAAAAAAAATAAAATTAGTTGGTTTTGCTGTCACAGAGAATTTACAATGATCATATCCTGTGGTTGCCGATGCAGCCTCACGTTCTAAACAGTGCATATTTTACTTTGTAGTGAGCATATGTTTCATTAATTATAGCGATACGACCAACTTCAACTTAATGGTTATTTTTCAAAGTTGGAGTAAGTGAAATTTATGTGCATTATCTGAAATCGTTAAATAATATAGCTCTCTTTGTATATGTGCGTCAGTGCGTGCCCCTCTTTTCCTGCACCCGTTTCACCCGTTTCACCCGTTTCCCCTACCAACATCATCGCCATCTTCAAAGCCCTGTTCCAACTATGATTGGGTCAGCTACATGACTTTTGTTTTGCCATTTCAGCACATCTTGGGCCAAATCCTTGGATAAGTTACACTTCTTTAGATCTATCATTATTACTCCAATCTATGTCCTCTTTGCCTTGCCTTTTTTTCTTGAGGGGCCAGCAACCTATATGGAGAAACTTTTCCTCATTGTTGCTATTATTGGTATGCATTGGAAATGTCCAAAGCATCTCAAATGAATCTCTCTTAATTTATCATCTATTGATGCTGCCCCTAAATGCTCCTGAATATGCTCGTATCTGATTTTCTCTTTCCTAGTTCTACCACACATCCATCTCAAGATTCTCATCTCTACTATACCCCTTTTTTTGCATGTGTTATTTCCTAATTGGCCAACATTCTGCTCCATAGGTCTTAACTAGTCTAATCGTTGTCTTGTAAAATTTCCATTTCAATCTTGTTGCTATGCTTCAATCACAAAGCACTCTAGAAGCTAGTCTCCACTTCAACCATCCATTTTTATCCTATTTTCGCCATCCTCATCATTCTCTCCATCATTACTAATTATAGAGCCAATGTATTGGAGGACTCTCTTCGTGGTATCGTTAGAGCTTCAATTCTCGCAAAAGCTACATCTCTCCGCACATCCCCACCGAAGTTGTAATTCATATATTCTGTCTTTATTTATTTTAAAGCCCATGGATTCTAAAACCTCTCCTATTCTCAAGTTTCACATTCACGCCGTTTCTTGATTTGTCCACCAACACTATATTATTTGCAAACAACATAATTCTAATGTAACTCTTGAATAATTTATCCGAAATCAGTGCAAAGAGATATAAGGGCTTAAATCTGATCCCCTGATGCGACCCTATGATCACTGGAAACCCACTTGTCTCTCTATTGGTAGTTCTCACACTTGTTACCGCTCCTTAGTGGCCACATAATTGATTTGCTAACTTATGTTGTTAAGTTACGGATATTATGGTGTGAAAATGATTTAGCTTCATAGATATTATGTGGCAATAATGGAAGAATTATGTTAGGCTTTAATGAAGTGATCTTGATTTGATCCATTTAGGGCCCACTTTTTTTAAATCTGAACCAATATAAATAACACCTCTGTATGGTCAATTGCTATTGAAGATATCACAGGAGGTAAAGTGATATATATTGTTGATTGCCAATTATATGTTTTACACATGGCCATCACATGGCGTATTCCACTCAAATATAAATAGAATCTAATCTATGAATCATGTATCTAAATTATATATTCGATTTAGTGGATCAAGTTTGTTGAACTCGAACAACAAATCAAACGAATTAAGTAACCTACCCAATCAAACTATTGAATTGGACGAAATCCCTAATTACAAATTCATTGAACTGCATACCCCATAACTATGGGGGAGACCACCTCAGGGAACCAGCATTGCAGCAGTGTAGTCATTACGTTGATCCAGTTTCTTTCAAGAAATTCAATAGAAACTCTCTTAAAGCACTTCAAGGCCAATACCCATGAGATGGCTTTACATATAACATAAGACAGCAAAGTCATTGAGTCCACCACCTGTCATCACCTCATCTCCCATGACACTCTTTCCAAAGAGACCACATAGTTGTTATAATCGACAACATCCACAAAATCTCCCCCCTCTTACTTTGAAAACCAAATCTCGAAGCCTAAAATGGGCAAATAATATCTGCAGGCAAGACCATAGGATGCTGCATCAAGATATTATCGCATTCCAGACATCCCTCACCATGGGACAATTAGGGAGGAGATGGTTGATGGACTCCGCATTACTGACACAAAGGGGGCACCCATTAACAACAATTTGCTTCCTACTCCGAAGGTGATCCTTAGTTAAGATCCAGTAGTGAAGATCACTTCAGCTGAACAATATTATCTTTGAAGGGGCACAGATATGCCAGAGGTGGGCTGAAGGGCTGATATTTTTACCCTTTGTGTTGTATAATAGAAGAATTCACCTCCAACTTGCCGCTAACCGACCCAGTACACAAGCTTTCTAAGGATAATGTATCAGCATAATAATGTAAACCATTTATAATTTTATCTACTTTCTGCTACCATGGCAAAGTGTCTGAAAAGGCGTTAAAGAATCAAGGGCGGGAAAAGGGCAGCATGATAACCATTGGAAAGGGTCAAATAGATTATACATTACCCAGATTTGAAACTGATTTTTTAAACATATTCTGATAGAAGGTGATACCTAAATGATATGAAATTTGAAGGCCATGTTTCACGTGCCAAAAAAAGTCCAAGTAGTAAGAAATTGCTTAATGTATTTTTAAATTTTCCACTGAACCCACCATTGTGGAATTCTGACAAGAAGTAATGAGGATGTTATGACCCATATCTCGATCGGCAACGACAGAGTTATGAACATCTTTTGTTTAAGTGCATTTTGGATATCCTAAAATAATTTAGAAAGCTAGTTATCAACAAAAAAAAAAAAAAAGCTGTTTCAGCTACTATGATTTATAAATAAGGACAATCTACCATTCAAAAAAAAAAAAAAAAAACACAAAATATGGACAATTTGTCGAATGGTATGAATGAAAAAATGTGACTCCCTTTGCTGTCAGAAATCTCTGTCGAAGTTTATGCAGTGTTGATTCTTCACACTGCTTTTATTTTATCCTCGTTTAAAGATATATGGACGTCCTGGGCCTTAGCTCAGCTGGTTAGAGACACCAACCCTCAACTGTAGCGAGCGAGTGTGCGTGAGTTTGAGTCTCTTCTCAAGGACCCAAAAGAAAGGGATGAATCAACTATTCTTGTACTTGTTTTCTTCCAGTCCAGTATCCCTACATTAATTTTTGGACTTTTTGGTTTTAGAACAAGTTCATCAGGAAACAAGCTCATTTGGCAGATTGTGTTTGTGAAGCTTCTTTATGGAGATCTGATATCCTTATTATTATTAAATAGGTAACTAACTTGAACCCACAACCTTGAGTTGCAATAGTGATCACCTTCCACTGTGCCACGGGCTCGTCCCTATGGAGATCGGATCTCAGATTAGCTACAATGAGATGAAATGCCTTTTGATTTGGTGAATCAGATGAATAGGCTAACACAATTTGTCTATGTTATGCATTGAGAGAAGACACCATTTAGTTGAGTTGGAGGGAAAAACTGGCCACAACTTATTTGTACTTGGAAGGAGACAATTTACAAGTAGATGACAGATTCATTGATAATTAAAGATTCAACTGTAGGTTACAATCACTCTGCATATAAGGTTAAAAGCACTTTTAAGAGTGGTCCACACATTGAGGTTTTCTTTTAGCATGGTTGTATTTGAGAGTTGTAATCAATCCTTTCTGTACCTATACCCTAGTAATTTGGAATTTAGAGGCACCACCATGCCCAATCCTTTATTTTCCAAGCAACTTTTGTGTCTCATGTGGGAGTTGTGATATCATTGTCCTAGGAAAGTTTTCTCCTTCCACCTTTTGCCATTGTCTTCTATGAGCAGTATATGTTTTGTTACTCAGCTGTGTTGGTTTCTTTTATGAGCATCGGTGGTAATAAATTGTTCTAGATTTTATTTAACATCATTTGATGCATTCTGTATGCAGTTTCTCCATCTTCATCTCATCTTCTGAGCCTCATCCCATCAATTTGGGGTCTGCTAAAAATGTTTGTTGAATTTTGAAATACATATATTGTTCTTCCCTATTTTTAGTTTGGTTGCTAAAAGTTTCAGTTTTCCCCGTAAAACTTCTAGATGCACTGTATGGACTGATCAAATATGTACTTTTTCCTTTCTAGGCAATATTTCAGAGATATCCACGTCCCGAGAAGGAATATCAGTCATTTTCTCTTATATATAATGATAGGTCATTAGATCTGGTAATAGTGTTCTATCTTGATCCTTCTTTTTTTTTTTTTTTTGCTTGTGGCTCCATCACTTGTTTCCTGCTTCAGTTGATCGGCAGATTTGTTCTTTTCCAAATGATATTTTTCTTCATTGTGGCACTTTGGAATACATTGTAGATATGTCTTTCATTATCTAGTTACTTAACTTTCTCATGTACCAGACTTGAGTCAAATCTTTGATTATCTAGCGACTTCACTTTGTCATGTACCAGATTTGCAAGGATAAAGATGAAGCTGAAGTCTGGTTTGTAGGTTTGAAGGCATTGATTTCGCGTGTTAATCACCGGAAATGGAGAACTGAATCAAGAAGTGATGGCGTTTCCTCTGAAGCAAATAGTCCTAGAACATACACTCAAAGGAGTTCTCCTTTGAGTTCTCCATTTGGTAGTGTTGATAGCTTGCAAAAGGTGCGCAACAATTCTTGTTCTATTATTCCTTGCCATATTTTGGCTCTTAATACATATTAAGTATAAGAAATCTTCTTTGCATTTATTCAGGATGCAGGAGATTCACTTCGTGGTCCAAGTCCATATGAAAGCCCCCCTAAGAATGGATTGGATAAATCATTTTCTGATGTGATATTATATGCTGTACCTTCCAAGGGTTTCTTCCCATCAGATTCTGCTGTTGGCTCAGTCCATTCAACGTCATCAGGAGGATCAGATAGCATCAATGGGAACATGAGGGGCATGGCAATGGATGCTTTTAGGGTAAGTCTATCAAGCGCTGTGAGTTCATCAAGTCAAGGTTCTGGTCAAGATGATGGTGATGCTCTGGGAGATGTTTTCATCTGGGGGGAAGGAACTGGGGATGGGATTCTTGGTGGTGGCATTCATAGAAGTGGAAATTCTTCTGCTGTAAAGGTGGATTCCCTTGTACCCAAAGCCTTAGAATCTGCAGTTGTACTTGATGTTCAGAACATAGCTTGTGGCGGAAGACATGCTGCTCTAGTCACAAAACAAGGAGAGATCTTCTCTTGGGGGGAGGAAGCTGGAGGCAGGCTTGGTCATGGAGTAGATTCAGATGTCTCTCATCCTAAGCTTGTTGATGCTCTTGGTGGTACGAACATTGAGCTTTTAGCATGTGGGGAGTATCATACATGTGCTGTAACATTGTCTGGAGATCTTTACACATGGGGTGATGGTATGTACAATTTTGGGCTCCTTGGACATGGAAATGGAGCAAGTCACTGGGTCCCAAAAAGGCTAAATGGGCCTTTGGAGGGTATACATGTGTCATCCATATCCTGTGGACCTTGGCATACGGCGGTTGTGACCTCTGCTGGCCAATTGTTTACTTTTGGTGATGGAACTTTTGGTGCACTTGGTCATGGAGACCGTACAAGTGTATCAATACCTAGGGAAGTGGAATCTCTTAAAGGCCTTAAGACGGTGAGAGCAGCTTGTGGTGCCTGGCACACTGCTGCTGTCATAGAAGTTATGGTTGGAACTTCGAGCTCCAGCAATTGTTCATCAGGGAAGCTCTTTACATGGGGAGATGGCGACAAAAATCGTCTTGGGCATGGTGATAAAGAAACAAAACTTGTGCCTACTTGTGTAGCTTCTTTGGTTGAGCCTAACTTTTGTCAAGTTGCTTGTGGACATAGCCTGACAGTTGCACTAACAACCTCAGGCCATGTCTACACAATGGGAAGCACCGTGCATGGTCAGCTTGGAAATCCTCAAGCTGATGGGAAGCTTCCAATCCGTGTTGAAGGAAAGCTGAAGAATTTTGTTGAGGAGATAGCCTGTGGTGCTTACCATGTGGCAGTTTTGACTTCAAGAACTGAAGTTTACACTTGGGGGAAGGGAGCAAATGGTCGATTAGGTCATGGGGATACTGAGGATAAAAGTACTCCAACACTGGTTGAAGCTTTGAAAGACAAACAAGTTAAAAGTATTGCCTGTGGTACTAATTTTACTGTGGCTATCTGTCTACACAAGTGGGTATCTGGTCTCGACCAATCTATGTGCTCTGGCTGCCGTCTACCATTTAACTTTAAAAGAAAACGCCACAATTGCTATAACTGTGGTCTTGTTTTCTGTCATTCATGCAGTAGTAAAAAATCTCTAAAGGCTTGTATGGCACCAAACCCAAACAAACCCTATCGTGTCTGTGAAAACTGCTTTAGTAAACTAAGGAAAACCCTTGAGACTGATTCTACTTCTCAGTTTTCGGTGAATAGAAGAGGAAGTGTGAACCAGGGTTTCAATGATCTCGAGAGGGAGGACAAACTGGATTCTAGATCTCATGTGCAACTCTCCAGATTTTCTTCATTGGAATCCTTCAAGCAGGTGGAAAGCAAATCTTCCAAGAGAAGCAAAAAACTGGAATTTAACAGTAGCCGTGTCTCACCTATACCAAATGGCAGCTCCCAGTGGGGTGCCCTTAACATTTCAAAGTCTTTCAATCCAGTATTTGGTTCATCAAAGAAATTTTTCTCTGCTTCTGTCCCTGGATCTAGAATTGTTTCTCGAGCAACATCCCCAATATCAAGACGGCCTAGCCCACCTCGTTCTACAACTCCAACACCAACTCTGGGTGGACTTGCTTCTCCCAAAATTGTTGCTGATGATGCTAAAAGAACAAATGATGGTTTGAGCCAAGAGGTTCTTCAATTAAGAGTGCAGGTATGTGGTATCTGCTATTTATCAATAATCCTTGATTGGAACATCATTAATTAGTGCGTTGCATCTTCTTCCTTATTATCAATCATCCATACCTCTCTCTCTCTCTCTCCAACCACACAACCCTCCATTGTAGTAGCAACCCGAATTTGATTTTTTTTTCTTTACTTTTATTTTTAATGACTTGAACTCACAACCTCAAGGTTGCAATAGTGAGCACCTTCCGCTATACCATGGGCTTTTCTTGCCCTCGAATTCGATCTTGATCTTAGTAATTTGATACATCATCTTTTAATGGTTAGTCTTTTGGGCCATGGCAATTATCTTTATCTGATTGGGATGAGTTTTGGACTATCCCTAGTCCACCCTAAGACCTGACCATCTTCCTCCCCTTTTTTTTGGAATGCATCCCAGGTGGGCCTGTAGAGCTGCTCATGCTCCTGCAAGATTGTGCGGTAAAACCTTGCCACTCCTGCAAACTGCATGATAACAGCATTAATTTATTAGAAAAGCATCCAAACTGAAACCTAACAAAATTATATGAATTCTGCTTGTGGCCTATGGATTGTCTATTTCAAAGCGGTGATGATTCTAATATTGCGTTCATGAAATTCTCTTCTGAAAATGCTGCTAAATTGTCAACTAAATGGTTTACCCCCCCCCCGCGCGCGCACAAAAAAAAAGGTCAACTGAACAGAAACAATTGCATATAGCATTTTGGGTGCTTGATAATCATAAAAAGCTAAGGATCACAGAAAAAGTAAAGTTTGAGCTATGGAGGCAATTTTTAATGGTATTAGCAGTTGTCAGTGTGCTCAGTCCTTTTGAAAGTATAAACTCGGAAGGATCAAGATAATAAGAGTACTTTCTTAATCCAAATCTTGGTACTTGTCTATTTCTTGAAAAACATACTTAAGGCTTTTTGGTTCATTTCATTTATGAAACAGTGGTTTTATTTTGTTTTTTAATATATAAAAAAGCAAAACAATGTATCTTCCCTAGTCTGACATCCTATATAGGAATCCAGTAAAGGTGTTGCATATTGTGGCTTATGAACCTTATTTTGTAGGTGGAAAATCTCACCCGTAAAGCCCAACTTCAAGAAGTTGAGTTGGATAGAACAACTAAACAATTGAAGGAGGCCATCGCTATTGCAGGCGAAGAAACTGCAAAATGCAAAGCAGCGAAGGAAGTAATCAAGTCACTTACTGCACAAGTAAGATGGTTTTTATATGTTCACAACGTATATAAGTTAAAGTTTGTGATTAGTGCATTTAAAGTTTAATTTAGTTTACATGAGAGCTTCTTTTGGTTTTATATTATTGAACATGATTATTGTCTGGTATGGCTGACTGTTTCCAAAAAAAGATTCTACTAGAGCATGCGGGGAAAAAAAATCCTTGGCACACACAGCATGCCTAAGCTGTGGAAACTTTTTTATTGTGCTCATTCTAAATTTAAGGTTCTGATCCTAATTCCTAATAATTTGCAGTATCTATGAATAATTGTTGTCAGAAGATGCTAGACAGATAATATACAGAGAACTATATAATTATAAGCTGGATAGGGATTTATCGTCATTAATTCATCATCAAGAGTTCCTCATCCTATCAATCTAGGATCGGCTAGAGAGTTCTACTCTAAAACCCAACACTCATAATCTCCAACTAAGTCAAGACCACAAAAGCTACCTATATACTATGAACGAGAAAGTAAGCTCTCTCTCTCTCTCTCTCTCTCTCTCTCTCTCTCTCTCTCTCTCTCTCTCTGCGCGCGTCTAAAAATAGAAATTCTATCTTCGTATTAAATGGTACATGCTAAAAAATGTCACCCTTTGACTTGACAAAGAAACACCGAGTTGTGAAACACATCTACATAGGACTTCCTTTGTGAGATTTCTTCTCCCTCTTGACCCTATTCATTGTGATGTGCCTGGTTAGTTACATTATGACATATCTTTCCTCACTGCTCCACACAATGTTTTAAATGGCCTCTCTCCTTTCCAGTACTTTCCACCAATAACCTTCCAGTTCATCTCACAGAGGCATTTTCTGTTCTTTTGTAAACATTGTTCAAACCATCTGAAGCGATATTCTTTGTTTTTTTTTCTTTCTTCAGTTGCAGTTATTCATAGATTTCTTCCAATGTATTCGTTTGTAACATCATCTTTTCTAGTAACTCACATCTTTCTAAGAATGCGCATCTCAGCCACATGAAGTATTTCTTATTATTGTTTTTTCATTGCCCAACATTTAGCTTCACACAACATACTAGGCCTTACTGCAGAGGACCTCAAAGCTACAGAGAACCATTACGATATAAAGTATCTAACATCTTACCGAATTTCAGTCACGACTGAATCAATTAGATGAGCATTGTCAAACTATAATCACCTTTGGCAGTTGGTGGATTTTTTGATGAAGTTCTCAAATTGTTTCCATGTTTGGTTATGTCTAGTTGGGAAAAGTGATGGCTTGTGTAATTTGCTTCAATCTTATCGACTATTGTAATATGACAAGAAAACTTATTGAGGCTTTTTTTTGGCCCAATGCATAACTGCTTGGTTGAGTTGGATCTCGCCTGAATTAACTGGGCCATCACATGTTGGGCAACTGATGATATGATAATTCTGTCTATCCTGGTTTCTGCTGAAACCAGACCTGTATGATGGAGAAAGCAGACAAGGTTTTCGAAAGCAGACAAGATTTGCTTGTTTGACTGGCTTACTCCTGGTCGAACCTACTTAGAAGGAGATGCAAGACCATTTGTTTACACATTCTATAATACAGAAGATGATTAACCTTTTTAGCACATACTTCACAATTACATCAAAAATTCTTTCTGAGAACTGACAATTAACTCATAATTTTAATTACTTTTGGTTTGGATGTTGGGATGCTTACAATGGTATTGTACTTCACAATTATGTGACAATATAGCAAGTAGCAACAATCTTGATGTAATGAATTGCTAGAAAGTTACTCCATACTTTGTTTGTCATACCCTTTTTAGTTGGAGCCATGCTAGTGTGACAACCAGGTACCAAATTAAAGTGCACAAATGGAACATTTGTAGAAGTGTGCAGATTAGGCATTTGCAATAAATCAGCTCTTTTGGAGGGTGTCTCCAGTGAAATCAACACAACCAAACATGGATGTAACAATTTCGATGTGAATGTGTAAGTCATTGATACCATTATATGGAATGTACAAAAATAATTAATGAGCTGGCTAGTATCTCTATGGATAATTACAATGGGCTGCCCATTGTCTCTAGGATAGTTACAGGAATAGCGCACAGTTTGTATACAAAACCAAAGTGTTCCCTGAACTCTCACAGCTAGATGAGGCCAATGAAATGGACGATGTAAAAACAAGTGGACGACTCACAATCACTACCTAAGATCAGATGGGCAGCGATGTCAAATGGAGTTGATTTTCATAGACACCTAGTCCAAAAAACCACCTTTTCATTTCGTGAGTTAGTGGACCACATCAACATGCCACTGCTGCCCTTAAATTTTGTCACGACGTTGTCAAGAAAAAAAAATTGTCATATTATTTTTTGTTTTAATTGCGTATGACTCTGGTGCCTTTGTTTCAGTATAGCTTTGTTCATTCATTATTGTTCCTGACACAGTACTGCCATTTGTACTTACATAGTTGAAGGACATGGCTGAGAGGCTACCAGTAGGAGCTACAAAAAACAGCAAACCACCTACCCTGACGTCTTTTAGTGCAAGTCCTGCTCCTAATTATGCTTCTGCTCCAACTCATGACCGTTTGAGCAATCCAGTGACTTCTATTGAACCAGATTCAAATGGGGTGAACAGCATACCAGTTACCAATGGGCTTACTACCAATTGCAATCGTAGTTTAAGTCATAACAGATTGGCTCACTCAGAAGTAGGGACAAGAAATGCGAGTGGAATGACAGATGGGGAACCCAATCATGAGACTGAATGGGTTGAGCATGATGAGCCAGGAGTATATATTACACTTATGGCTTTACCAGGGGGTGTAAAGGATCTCAAGCGAGTCCGCTTCAGGTATGTTAAAGAGTCTATTTTCATCTTATCAAATACTAGTCTATTGCAGTGTTTGCTAGGATGCGTGCATGTGTATAGAAGGGGACCGTCCAGTGATGGCTTCATGTGTGCCACATTCTAGCTGAGCATAGGTGGTCCCCATTGTGAAGGCAACCTTATTGAAGAGTAGGTAGGTTCACTCATGAGATGTAAATGCATGAGATAATGGTTGTCCACATTTAGTGTAATGTCAAGGCCCACCTGAGTAGAAAACTGATCTATTTCTAAGCCAGCACAACTCCATGGCATTGCCATGTGTGTGGTCATTTATGGAGTTGCCTTCCAACACAAAAGCCACAATGTTTTGGGCGCATGGCTGGTTTTTTTCACTGATATATAAAAAAGATCATCAGTCTGTGAAAGGGGAGAGGAAAACCTTAAGAAGCTTTGTAACCCTATTTTTCTCAAAAGATTGTGAAAGCTCGATCTCACCCATTGACACGCACACTGATGAACCACGTAAATCCTTGTGTTTTCTGTTTGTTGAGTTTGTGTGCTTCTATCTTTGTTTTGCATAAAACCCTAGATCATTTTTCACAACAATTTTGCTTGTGCCTGCTATTAAAAGGGACATGTCACATAATGCCTTATTTTCTTACACAATAATGTTGAATGCAGCCGGAAGCGGTTCAGTGAGAAACAAGCAGAACAGTGGTGGGCAGAAAATCGGGCAAGGGTGTATGAGCAGTACAATGTCTGCATGGTTGACAAGTCAAGCGTTGGAAATGATGACGCAGCTAATTTACAGGAATTAACCGTATAGATCAAAGTTTTTAGGAGATCATGCCGTGATAGTGTGGACTAATTTGATGCTGCTTTCATCTTATGACCTCCAAGGGAGAGAAGGGCTGCTGTAAAAGGAAAAATAGCTGGTGTGATTTTGTTCTAGTTGGATTTTTTTTCCCTTGTGAGTTGGAAGCAGATTCGGAGTGAAGAATGTAAATTCTTGGTAGCTGGCTATTTATTCATAGTAGCTGCCTTGTAAATTCATAAGCAATTTTTTGAAGTGAAGACTTGGTAAGTAGTTAAAATTTAAATGCAATATGTTAGGTTATGGGGGTGACAGATAAATGATCTCCTGCTTGATAGTTCTATGAGCAACACTTCAGCGCACAAACCCCAGCTATTTGGGTGTTCTGTTTTGTGGCAGTAGTCGTGTTGCTGTGGGCTTCTTAGGCTTCAAAAATTAATGTCGTTGGAAATGTTAAAACAACAGTGATACATGGTCCGGCTTTTCTGGCACAGCCGGGCCGTGTGCCCGATCCCAGCTGGACGCTGGGATCTCATTTGCAAGATGAGATCCCAGCGTCCAGCTGGGATTGGTCACACGGCCCGGCCAGAAAAGCCTTTTTGATGTTAAAAATGAGGGTATCTCAAACCAGAGGTGAGTACAAGTTAGATGAAGGCCAATTAATTCACTTTGGGGAAAAAGGGGGACAGTGGCGGGTGTGCAGTTTTGGTAGATCACATGAAGGACTAGCTCATTTTAGTTTATACATACTCTCAAATGAAAACAAGTTCATACAGAATCATGCCCAACACTTAGTGGTGCACCTGTAATCAAACCTCGCTTACTGGTCCCCTCCTCTTCTCTCTCCCTCAAGTCATTTGATCCATATTTACAATCAGAGTTGACTCTTTTTCTAAAATGTTTTGAGCATTGATCTCTGGGGACTTAAAAATTTGTACTTGTATAATATTGCCGTTACGCTGCTTGTATATATTTCTAATCCACACATAGAGATTCCTATCCCTTCATCTCATGTAAATGACATGAATTCTGTTGGATCTCTTATGGTTATTTGTTCAATACAAATGAGAACCAATTGGTAGATGAAACTTTTTGCCTGTGTGGTCACCTGTAGTAATGGGAGATAAAATTTATAGTTTTAGATGACTGAAAAAGTTTAAAAGTTGGATAAGAGTGCTAGGGCTCTTGAGCTGGATGACCCATGATTAGGGTGTTCATGGGCCGTGCTATGGCATATCCAGGCCCGTCCAAGCCGAACACGGTCCATAAAAGTCAGGCCCGAGCCTGCCCATGCTGGGCTGAACCGGGGCTTTTATTACTTTTGTGGGCATTTGAGCAATTGTTTGGACTTATTAAACTAAATCACATGCATTCCTTATACGGGTCAGGCTCTAGGCTTTCTACTATTTAATCCTTGCCCGTGCCAATTATTAAACGGGCCCTAATTACCTATCCAAACCTAGTCCAAAGTTGGATTGGGCTTGGGATGCATGGCCTGGTCCGTGAGCACCCCTATCCATGATTCTTAAGCATGTTTGGTAATAAGCGAGGAATCTATAGATCTGATGATTCTTCACTACCACTAAAACAATAATTTCTCACTGGGGATTTATATAGCTGGGAATTTCACTTGATATTGGTGTATATCGATGCATATAGTTGATAAAAATGAAATTTGGTGTGCAAATCCATATATGTGAGGAAATCCAAATCTTATAGGGGGAGGTCGAATCTGAAAACCTTAACAATAGAAATTTTTACTCGTCCAATTTATGAGGAATTTACAATTGCCAAACATGAGTTTTTCATAACTATAGGGAAACCAAAAATCCTTTCCTCGAAGATTTGATTTCCAAACGTGACCTTAGGGTCCCCTGTGCATCATCCAGACCCGGAGCTATAACTCTACACTATGAATTTCCCTGATCTGTATGAGCTCGCAAACTGATTCTCATCCTCCTCCTCTTTCGCTGACCTGTTGTGGGTGTTGATGTCGGTGCGCATGTGCATATGTGTGTGCACTCTTTTGTGTGCATATGCACGTGTGTTTGGTGTGCATGTGTGCGGGTGCACGTACTAGTGTGTGCATGTGGTTGGTGTGAGTGTGGGAGCATGTATATGTGATTAAAGTTTTTTTTTTTTTGCCCAAATCCCGAGGGCGGGACCCTCGATTCTTGACATTCCAGAACTAATCCCTAGGGAATAGTAGACCAAGGACTTTCATTTGGGTGGTAAAGGCAACGGTCAAGTTAAGAAATCAAATAATAAAATGAAAATTTTTAAGATATTATTTAAGGAGTTTCTCTCGAAAACTATGGAAGATGGCCAATAAAAATAAGTGTCAAATAAAATACCATAATATGATTAAAGAGTTAGATCGTTGATTTGGTAACCGCCTTCAATCAACCCCATGTGTGCCGATCGTTTTATGACTAGAACACCTTTGTCATCCATGAGCCGCCCTTTTTTACTTTTCTTACTCTCCATGAGCATACTACTAGTACCAAAATAGGGCATCTAGAGGAATGTCAGTAAGTGTAACATCCCTCCCTTTCCCCCAAGGTTGGATTCCTGATTGGGTAGGTTTCTTTAAACTAGGCCAACTTGGCAAAAAATAAAAAGGGAAATTGTACAATCTATTCTGTGAGTTGACTCTGTTAATTGGGTTGTATACAACCTCACCCTAAAATTATAATGTAATGGTTAAGACTATGATATATATGATAGACAAAATTAGCGAAAGGTCCCTATAAGTCTATGTTTTCAGCCTCCAGTACAAGGAAAAACTTTATAAGGTCTCTAGTCCACTCAGCTAGACTTTTTCCAGCCTTGGGTCCCTCTGCACACATGTTTTCATTTTTCAAGACTAAAATACCCCTGTAACTGACGCATCATGGAATGAAGTGGTCCTCAACCTGCAACGTGTCACGATTATGTAGCCTCGGATTGCTTTTCACGTAAACAGCCCGGATCTAGCGCCACGTGGAGGGTTAGACATTAAAAAAAAAAAAAACAAAACAGTAGAAGAGAAGGAAAGGAAAGGGATGGAGATACCGTGATTCCATAGGAGAGGAGTGAAGCGAGGGAGGGGTTGGTTGAGGACGACCAGGGCGTACGTTAGAGCAGGGCAGGAGTTGGGTGGAATGGAAGGGAGGAGAAAGCTTGAGGCTGGGACATCGGGTCTATTGCTAAACTGCGCCAAAATTTTCCTACTATCCCTGCTCTTCTCTCTTCTGTCTCCTCTGTGGTGGTCTTATATATAGAAATAAGAAAATGAAGAGGACTCATTGACCAGAAGAGGGGGTGGTTTGGTTAGGTATAATTGAGATTAGTCATGTTTTGTTTGAAAGGTCAAAGCTTTGGCGGTGGGTATTAGTGCGAGCCACTGTTTTTTTAGTGGGATTCGCATTTGTGATTTTAAGATGTGACTGGAGATTTAGTTGTTCACCTTGCCCTTGAGTTTATAAAATTAGGAAAAGGCCTTGATTGTTTTATAAACTCAATTCAT
Source organism: Litsea cubeba (assembly GCA_012931725.1). Lineage (NCBI taxonomy): Eukaryota > Viridiplantae > Streptophyta > Magnoliopsida > Laurales > Lauraceae > Litsea > Litsea cubeba. Next base: position 71,002,736 of record CM022950.1, on the reverse strand, counting down.
CACCTATGCTACAGAAGTTGGAGTTTTGTGTCAGTTCGGGTCAGGTCAGGTTGATTTTTTGTCAAATTATCTGATTTTCTGTGAAATTTATCTGAGTTTCTGTCAAATTTATCTGAGTTTCAGGCAAATTTATCTGAGTTCTGTGAAATTTATCTGAATTTCTGTCAAATTTATCTGAGTTCTGAAATAAATTTATCTGAACAGAACTCAGATAAATTTCACAAAAATTCAGATAAATTTGTCAAAACTCAAATAAACTATATAAAAACTCAGAACAATTTCATTTTCAGTAAAACCTGCAACTAAGCTCATCTATCTCCTCTCCCTCACCAATCCTTGCTCTCTATCCTACAATCTCCCACTTGGCACGAATGCCACTTGGTATCAGAGCTTGATACCGTGCGTTTCAACGGTTTGGATCACGAAGTCACGATTTAGATCGGAGTAGATCGAAGACTTTCGTAGGGCAGATGGCCCTTCATTTTGTTTTCTGCAACTCGTTGGAAGGAAGAGGATGACTGGCGTTTTCTTGTTGGGCACATAAATCACGAGTACGTCATCAGTAAGGGATAAGTCTTCCCATTTACTTCTTTGTGTTGCCTCGAGTTCCGCATGCCAGCAGGAAAAGCACCAAAGAGAACACGTATTGTTTTCTTTTGTATTTTTCTCATCACATCTCGAGTTCCGCGCGTCATCAGGATAAAGAGGAAGACTAACCCACGTGCTGCTGTTTCCTTCTTCTCTCGGGACGCGTGCCCGAAAGTCATATAAACGGCTGACGCACGAAGGTGTGTACCGGTTTGGGTTTACTTAAGAAGGGGCAAAATTGTCGAGATTTCAGGTATGACTAAGTGTGAGAGGGCCCTTTTGCTGCATGACTTTTTTTGTGGGAACCTAAGGTAATAATAGTGACATGTTCACGGGACAGTCGCCGACGTCCCTATATGATAAGCACAAGATCTTGTTAATACATAGGTTTTATCGATCTTGATGATATCACTCGAAACTGAAGATTTAGGGCTCTCACATAGGTTGGACTTGAATCTTGCTCCACCAGGCCAGACTCGCGGACCTTGGCTAGTAGAAGTATAGGATTTTCCTGGTCCAAGCTTATCCACTAACAGGCATGGGTTTAATCCGTTGCCAGTGTCACAAATGTTACTGGCGGAGTATATCATCCCAGAATGAATAGTCAAATATTTTCAAAACTGTTCTTTTTTTTTTTTTTTTTTTTTTTTTTTTTTTTTTTTTTTGTGGGTGGTTGGGGTGGGGTATTTAACAGTTTGAAATGGAAGGTTTGAAATGGAAAATCTATTAATTTTAAAATAATTAAAAAAAAATGGAACATATATGTCTAAAATTTACCTTAGAATGATAATTAATTCAAGTTTTCTGCCTTTTGCATCAAATGATATTGCAATATTTTTGTGATGTATGCTTCAATTTATTGGTATTTTGGAATTAGTGCTATACAATGTACATAAAAAAAAAAATCATTCCATATTCTATAGATCCTTGGCGATCAATGTTCTCAAAATATCATTCCACATATTCAATTTTGTTATAGAGGAACAACAGGATAATTAAACGCATATCATCTTCAATTGATGCTCTCACTTTAGTGGTGGTCGTGATGACATTCTTCACAATTTGGGTTTTTTTATTGGTGCCTTGGGAGAGAAGTTGATTGTAGAGAATGATTCACTCAATGGTATTTCATAAGGTGAATTAAGTCCATTAAAACTATAGTTTTTCTTCAACAAGATTTAAATCTTTCCCATCATTCATTCAGGTGATTTTCAATCATGTGAGGTGGGCTGCAAATGATACAGTGGTTGTCTTAGCCAAGAAAGTGATTCATAGGACCTCAATGTTGGCCACTTCTACTGTGCAGCCTTTTTTTATTTATTGTGCAGTCTTTGTTGGCATTGACTGTATCACTCATATACCTGTGCTTCTTTATCTTGTGTTTGGCTTGAATGATGTATGGACCTCTCTCTTAATTAATGAGTTTTATTGTTACTGATTAAAATAGTTTTTAAACTATTAACTGTACATGGGACATGCATGCATGATGATTGATGACTCATGTTTTGAGATAATTAGGCCATCCAAACCGTTTGATCCAAAGGCATTTTTTTGAATCAGTATGGTTCGAGAGATATCAACGTACAGTTTCACCCCTAGCTAGTAGAACACATCCATTCAGTGGGTGAATATGATAGAAATCATGGAACATACGTACCAATTCAAAGGAACACATTTGGAATGAATGGTTAGGATCGACCAGATACTGTACCATGATCACAATTATCTTGATGGGATATATACGTACCAATTCAAAGGAACACCTTTGAAATTTCTGATAATGCATGTCAAAATGGAGGGTGATGGATCAGTCAAATGGCCTTGTTGTGAAGCATATGAAAGTAATCAAGGGCTGGTGTTGGTTCTCATGCATGGCCCATGGGCCATGAACACACCCAGTCCACAGGAACTCTCCCTAGTGGGACTAGTCCCTCTCCTTCCCATCATTTCGAGCCGTACAAGGTTGAAATTTCTGCAAATGAATATCGTCTGCTTTACTTTTCTCATTACCAAAACAAAAACATTACAAACAGTCTCTCTCGCATGTTTTACTTTAGACACGAGTGCCAGGAATATTGTTACTTTAATAAAGTGATGGTCTTTACTCCTGTCGATAATTAAAGGTTAATAAATCTGGTGTAACCCAAGTTAATATAATGCTTGTGATCCACGCTTTGTGGAGCCCACTTGAGATTAGGAGTGGAAAGGTTTTTTGTCATGAACTAGTGAACTGAAAAATAAGAAAAGAAAAGGCGGCTCATCGGATCATCCTCACCCTTGATTTAACTTAGGGGCCTTAGATCCTAATGTTCATTGATTGATGGACCACATGTAGAACTGGCCCACTACAATTCTGATTTTAGGAGTTAAAAAGCTCAACTCAAGTTAATTAGCAGATTGAATTTGGGTTGGATTAGTAGGTCATAGTTGCAACCAATTAGATTGATTTGGGCTTTGAATAGGAATCAATGGGATGAATAGCGGAAATGAACTCGACTTGAATCGAACAGACAAAAAAATATTTCTTATAGAAAAAAAGTTTTACAACAAATAAAATATCAGTGTTCTTAAACCAATATATCAACAAATATAGAATAAGGGTTCATGGCTTATTTGTTTGTATTAAAATACATATAAATTCATAGTCAAATCAGCTCTACTAAAGAATTATAAAATAGGTGAAGTGTGGATGATACGAAATGAAGAGTGAAGAATATAAGATAATAATGTAAATGGATCTAAGCTTTTATAAATAAATAGCGGCAATGGCAGATAAAAATGTCCAAAATTATATTTTTAAAGCAGGTCGGCATTCTAACAAAAAAAAAAAGAAAGAAAAATAAAAAAGCAGGTCAGTTAGTCAACTTGGTTTTGGCCCTATTTGCAGCATGGGTTACCATCAATCACATTCTTCTGATGCATCTAGTAATAAATATCACTCCCCATATCAATGATGAAAGTGATATTTGGCCTCATACCATTCATTTCATGGGCATGACATTATTGAACGGTTTGAAATTAAAAAAAAAAAAAAAAGTGCAGTCATTGTCAAAAATTAAGACCAGCAACCAGCAACCTTGTTCAACTTAGGTGCAACCAGCTAAACCACATTCCTCTCATAGTGTGGGGCCAATTAAAGGACAGCCGTCGGATATAGAGGCCCCTTGGACCCAACAGGAGCATTTGGGTCTAAGGGACTTTCAAAGGATTCTTGTCAGATTGCAGGACTTTTTATTCAAGTGGTGGAATAGAGGCAGCTTCTCACACTTGCAGTAGTGATTCCTCATGGGGTGGGCTCTGCTTTTGAAATCCAAATGATGTTGGTCTCAATAGAGCGGGCAACATGTCCCTTAAAGCAGGGAAAGAGGTGCACCCAAGAAAAAGAGCACACAATAGCAACTTTGGGAGTGGGAATGTGAGTGGGGGAACAATAGATTAGGTTTCTTTGGAGAGGGTTAAAGTTTAAAAACACTTGTATCTGTAATATAAAAGGAGAAAAAGGGAGGAGCAAAGGCTGATGATTTTCTTCAGTGATTAAACAGGTAGAGTACAACATGAGTGCTGAAGAACTGCAGGTTAAAGGGAGAGGAAAGAGAGAAATATTTTAATCCTCGATCGGTCCAAGATATTGATGCACTAGCTAGTAACAAGTGCCTGAAAATACAGTAGGATATAGACAGTGGGCCCCACAAGTTGGATGTGCGATTAAGATATCATGTGTCTGCCTTGTGATATCTAGGATTCTCTTTCTTCAACCTGACTGGGTGATCCTGGTCATCCATGAGGAGATTGTAAAGTTTATATCTGAATAAAGTGATAGTGATGTTTAGTCTTTGTCCCTGTAAGGATGGCTCAGTGGCACTTTGATTAAAGAGGTATTTTCTTAAAATTAATATATTAGTTAGGCCTGCATTGATATATGGAGTTGAATGTTGCCCAATGGAATGAGCTAGCTAATTAAGATTTGTATAATTAGATGAATATGTAGAATAAAATGTATGGTAAAATAAAAAAAAATGAGTGTAGAGTAAGAGTGAGAGTGCTTGAGTCCCAAATATAATAGAAAAATTAAAAATATTAAAACGAGTACATGAAATGTAAATAAAGTTCAATAGTAACTTTGTTCCAAGTGAAATCGATCAAAGGATGAAAGCTTCTCCCCTGCATGATGAAGGATGTGTGTTATGGTCTCTCGCGATGTTATCCAAGTATGATCTTCGTAGATCACATTATTTCTTTATAAAGTAACAACCTTTCTTGCAGGGAGAAACACAAGACACATCTCACATAATTACTCATAGATCAATCCTTGTTAATTTTATAGGTTGTGTACCACTTACCCATGTGGAAAAAAAAAAAAAAACCCTCTCTTGCAATGATCTCCTCTATATAAAGTTTTAACCTTATAATAGTCAATTTTATTATTTCTTGGTGAAAATGGCTTTCCCTCATAAACAAAGCTTAAGCTTGGAGGAAGTCCTGGATTTGTTACTGATATTTATGTTGGTTGAATCAATAGAGTTGTTGAGACTTTTTATGGTCACATGCCAATAAGAATGACATAAAAGATGACGTAGATATGTGCTTATAGGACTAGAAATAGTCCCTTTTATGAAGATCTTAGCACTACACTTGTGAAAAAGAAAAAGAAAAAGAAAAGACAAGAAAAAAGTTAGTAAATACATGGATTGAGGCAGTTGGAAGTCACATTCAATATTTTGAAGTAACCTAGAACAATATTTCACATTTAGATTAAGTGGAGAGGTAGTTCTCACAAAGCCAAACCTAGCTGATGGGGATAATCTTTAAAATGATACAACACTAATGCTAATGATGAAGATGATAATGATGATTACGGTGATCCAAAGGTTTAAGGAATCCATTGTGGTCCCTTTTCAACTATCACCAAATTCAATGGTCCTCACACTATCAATCTTCATATTATAGTATTATTGCTTATTGGAACTTCTATTTAGAAAAAAAAAATTAAAAAAAGAATACATATAAATGGTTTTAAAACTCCGTTGAAACTGATTTGTATGTTACGTAAAGTTTTGCCCATGGTTTCTATATGTTCAGTCCAAAATTTAAAATGTATTAGAATTCCATTCTCATTACCTTTAAATTCAATTTGGTATTTTAATTACATCTTAAACACTTAATAGCAGTCAAAAACTAAGGATTTGCAGATTTTTATTCTTTGGTTATATTTTAGATTTTTTCTTTGTTATAATGAAATGGCTATTACAAACAGACACATCATTAAAACTCCAATGCACCAGTGGTTATGTAAGGATGTCTGCTTGACTATTATGATGTTCGGAACATGTTTTAGACCCATAATCCTATCATATCTTCTTTAAGATAAATCTAATTATGAGGTAAGAAAACTATAATGGAGGTTCAATTTGTACGAGTGAGGCCATTAAGTCTAAGATCCACACAATTAGTCAAATGGGCCCTACCCATGGTTCGCCCTTAAAAATATGCAGAATCAAAAGGGAAATATAAATCCATGAGCCCAAAGACCAAATAAGTTGATCCTAACAAGAATGGTTGGCAAATTGCAATAGTTTCCAATGAGCTATATATATCACAAATACACAGCTGGGTTTCTGAAATTGTTGCAATACTTTCAGTATATGCTCATGCATGCTGATGTCAAATGACATTTCTGACAGTATTTTATACATTTTTAAAAAATATAAAGTATTATAAAATAGTAATATTGTGGAATATCATGAATTTCATGATAGAAAAATGAAAAAAACTCAAACACTTTTTTACTCATTCTTCTCTACTTTACCTTCCTCTCTTGCTTTCCTACAATGATTTTTCTTTTGCCTTTATGGATTACAGTAGCATCTTAGATATGTATTCAAATTAGCATGCGAAAGAGAGAATATTTTTTTTCCACATCTCAATAGTTCATTGATGAGGCAAGGTCAAGTTATTGATTATGATGATGAAGACTATGATTACCCTTTGCTACTAAAAAAAGCCCAAATAATAAATTCAAGTAATTAGACTCTTATCAATTATTCCCATTCTAAACCAAGCTAAGGTCACCAAACTGCCTCCTTTCATTCTTACACACTTAAACTGTTGCTCTCCAATCAAATCTTCACTTTTAAAATATTTCTTTACTGTATTTTTTTTTTTGCTCTGCTTTGCAACTTTTAGGAGCTTCAAATTTAATTTTATCTACCAAAAAGATTACCTCATAACATCTCAAAAATCAAAATGAAAATAAATAAATAAATAAATTCCCTATCTTTTTCCTATATGATATTATATACCAAGGAAATTTATCTTACTGCTTACGAACTTACTTGATGTCATCAAGCCCAATGTCCCCACATTTCTCCATGTGATCATGATTCATGGACAAATAGCAGCATTAAACAGCCATGCGTGTCTAATTTGTGAATGCTTTGTTACCCTAAATGTGATACAATGAAAGGACTTATTTGAGAGGGGGCATGATTTCAAAACACAACTTTGAAATGTGTATTGATTAAGAATCGAGATCATGACAGTGGATCAATCACCGTCCGCCAAGTTACTGTGGGCCGTTCCTGTCCACGGATAGAGTAGCAGCCCCACATGCATGACAGGATGCCCGCGGTGCCGTGGTGGACCGTGATAGATACACTCATAATTACTGTGGGATGAAGCCTAATAGGATCTAGACTCATCGATTAAAGTTGAGATCTGCACCTATCAGCCAATACTGTGATCTATCAGTTTGCTTTGGCGTTAACTCCCTTAATTACAAGTTTCTTTTATATTATATTGGTAATATGATTTATGTTGTGACCATTTAAAAAAAAAAAATGCTAACATGATTTGAATGTACAACCTCTTGCAATAGTGAACATTTTCCACTGAGCATGGGCACTTACACCCTATTTGGTCATTAGTAAATAGAATTGCACAAAATTATACATCATTAGATTTAGAAGTCATTGAAAAAGGCATTTAATGGATCTAATTTTTGGTCATTCACTTGGGGGCGCCTGTTTGTTTCCGGTAATTAATACTCATGATTGTATTTCTATAAGTAGTTAAATATGAAGAACCAAAGGTGAATATTTGATCAAATAACCTCATCTTTAATGAAAAGTTAAATCAAGGAAGCGCTGTGGAATTTCAAATGTTGTTGCATTTCATAAAATCACGTAGGTTTATTAAGAGAAAAGATTCCAATTTGTAGAAAGAAGACACAGAAGAAATTCTAAATTTTAACTACGGACTCTTTATCTCTAGATAAGGATTCATTATCTATATCTAACAAATCTTATATCTCTAATCTTATCTTAATATCTTTAACATATATTACTAAGCTATCACCCTAATAATTCAATACCTAGGAAAGTCAAAGGTTTCATCTATGTCTCCACCTTATATCGTTCACTCTTGACCTCTTTAATATTTGATAATCCTCAGTGGTGGAGTTGAGATTTTTTTGGGGGCAGAGATATCCTAGAGATAATTTTTATATTTATTAATTTAGTACTAATAATTTAAAAGCAATGTATTCTTATATATATTTTTAATAATCCAGAAGTTTCGACCCGTTAAGAACCGGGTTTGGGTTCTTATTTAGGCCTCGCTAAGTAAATGGGTCCGGGTCCTTTTTTGGACCCGTGACCTGAACGGGTCCGGGTCTAGTTCCGATTCTACCTTGGTTTGGATCTGTGGACCCAGGACTCGACACATTACCTCAATTTTTCAGAATCTCTCCTTAAAATTAAATTTTTTTCATACCATTATCTACCTAAACCCGAACCTGCACCATATATGGCTTTGATTCCGGGTCTAGTTTCACCTTCTCATTAACGGTTCCTAGTCCACTATGGATAAGGTTGTAAACGAAACAGTTCCGGATCGAAACCATAGTGGATCTAGATCCGTTTCTAAATAATGGTTTCGGTTCTAGACCCAGTTTTGACTTGAAACCTGTTTTGTTGGTTCCAAACCCAGTTTTGACTTGAAACTTGTTTTGTTGGTTCCAGCCTCGATTCTGATAGGAAAACCCGGATTTAGTTCCGAAATCTAGTCCACCAATAGGATCGGAATCTAATTCCAAAATTTATTATAATTTCTCTTTATTCTTTATTTTTTCTACAAATAAGTATATCATTCAACTTATAAAAGTGCATCAAGTTTACTACCTCCAGTATTACACATAAAAACATCAAAAATAAAGTTGATTTTGAGGTACAATTTGCAACATCAAAGGCAAATATGCCGGGTACCGGGTACACAGGTTGGAACCTATATGGACTCGAAACCGGACCCGTTTATCAATCGGAACCTAAATTGGGTTCCAGATCCGGACTTGTTTATGAATTGGAACCCAAAATAGGTCTAGACTCGGTTTTTTGCGGGTCGAAACTTTCGGATATTCGAATACCCGTTTGCAACCCTAACCATAGACCCGGACTGGAACCAACCCCTTTACATCCCTAATAATGTCTCAAAATTTTGTAAGGGCAGTTAAAATATAGAAATAATAGGGCTCACGAGGATGAAATCCAACAGCTCAAAATAATCTTTTTCTGCTTGTTTTAGCATTGAGAGTTGTATCCCTTGATTACATATATGCAAACCAATTCATTCACGGTTGATTAATTAAAGTCCATCACATGTGATCTTGATGGGCCAGTGTCCCATGGTCGGCATAGTTAAGATTGCAGTATTTAAAGCCATTCAATAAGGTCTAAATGGTTTGATAATGCTAAGCTAGGATTATTAGTATCCTTTGATTATTTCATTCATGCTTTTCATGAAGGGGTGGATATTCAAAGTGGAGTCCTCATATTAAATATAAGAACAACTCAAAATAAACTTTCTCCTTAATTGGGTTTTTTTTTTTTCAAAATTTAATTCAATAGAAATTAGTCCCACTATAAAAGTGCTTATTTGCGTAAAATTTGGGTTAAGGCTGGTTTTTTTTTTTTTTTTTCATTTCACCATATATATCTATGTATTCGATTTCTATATATTTTATTCAAGAGGAAACTACCTGAAAAATTCCCATAGTGAGCCATGAGTAAGGAGAGGACCCAGCAAGAGTTTAGAGACGGCAAGGGTCTTTTTTTGTCATTTAGCGATGTTGTCGATATCGACAACTATGTATCAGTGAGTTGAATTAAGAGTTGTAAGTCAGCTGCTGCTTCAAGGATAAAAGTTGTCGATAGCGACGACATTAGGTTGTCGATATCGACCAGTTCCATCAGTGGGGTGAATTAAAAGTTGTAAGTTAGCAGCTGCTGGAAAAGATAAAAGTTGTCGATAGCGACATAGTTGTCGATATCGACCAGTTTCATCAGTGGGGTGAATTAAAAGTTGTAAGTTAGCAGCTGCTGGAAGAGATAAAAGTTGTCGATAGCGACAACATTAGGTTGTCGATATCGACCAGTTTCATCAGTGGGGTGAATTAAAAGTTGTAAGTTAGCAGCTGTTGGAAGAGATAAAAGTTGTCGATAGCGACCAGTTTCATCAGTGGGGTGAATTAAAAGTTGTAAGTTAGCAGCTTTTAGAATAAATAAAGTTGTCAATAGCGACAATTTTTATCTGATAGCTAATCAACTGGTTTGCATGGTTTTATAGTGTGAATCCAACATATTAAACCCAACTTAGGGTCATTAGGAATGTCTTAAAAAGCAAACACCATGGAATAACTGAATACAACATTCTCCATTTATATTAAAAAAGTTGTTAGCACCATTCACATTCCAACATTCATTACAGCTATCCAATACTTACAAAAGTAGCAAAACACAATAGATAAAAAGCTCAATTTGCAGTGTTCAAATCTCCATAGATCTCATTTACATGCTTCAAATATACATGGAATCCATTGACATCACCATACAGCCCATTTACATCAGCAGCCATACAAGTAAAAAGGCATCGCACTGGTCAAGCTTGGAACAACTCATTTACATTACCAACTCCACCAAAAAATGAATGCAATCTCTTTTAGTCAAACTTGGAGCAACCCATTTAGCTGGGACAAAACCACTGCACTAGAGAAATTGTATCTTCCAGAGGGTTGGAAAGCTGCCACTATAAAACAATGCAAGACAGCACCACAGACAACACCCAGCTAGAGCTGGACCAGACAGACACCACCAGCAACAGCTCAAAACAGAGAAGGGAGCTAACAAAAAATAACTGCAAGCTGCACAAAACCATGAGACCACCTAAGATAGGCAAAACAGGGCCCAACAGAACTGCAGAACTCCACATCTCACTGAGCAGAGAGATCTACTCGGGCTGCCTCCAGACTAACTTGAAATGGCAACTGAGCTGAGTAGAGAGAGGGGGATCTCTACAACTCGACAGAAACCAGATGCTACAAAAGAAAGAATCTCATCCATAGCTTATAACAAGAAGCTTAGATGACTGGGCTGGAAAGACTCCCCTACAATCCTTTGCACAGCAGCTCCACAGCCACTACCCCAGCTAAAACTGAGCCTAAAATCCTCAGCTAGCACTAAACCAAACAGGCCAAAAGCTACAACAAGCTGCAGAGGAGCTAGAAGCTGAACACTTGAGAAGCTCTTCCAAAAATCTAATGACATGGAAGGCAGATAACTCCACTACCCCAAGCAGGCTGACGGAAAAATCAAACCAGAGGCTACAAGAGCACCCACTACAATGAGAAAAGCCAAACCGGGCGCTGAGCAGAAACAAGGGACTATCCTTACAGCTGGACCAAATCAGCAGCAACTATTGGATAGCCTAACCCATCAAGATCTTCCTCCTCTGAAACCGAGGCCCCATCAAGGCTGAAATCACGATACCCAATATCGGTCCGCACCCGAACCATATGCCCATCAGAGGATCTCTGCAGAGCTGAAGAGGGCTTCTTTTTTCGATCTGGGTAGTCACGAATCCGGCTAATGACTTCAACCGGGTGGTCTGTGGGGCTTCTTTCGTGGCAAAGATCGGATTAGGAGACGGGTCGGTGTTCTTTGCAGGGGGAAATGCATACGATGCTTGGAATGGAGGGTTTTCGAATGGGTTGTTGAATGGCTTGAAACTGGTTTAGATGAAGGTGTTGAAACCCCTTTTGAAACCCTAAAACCTTTTAATGGAATCCAACAACCACTTTGGCTAATTCCATGTAGAAGTTTTCTGAGAAGGAAAAATCTCCAGAACACAAATTGCAAACGATGAAAAGGGTTTGACGAAGAAATGCAGACGCGGGGCAATGTATAAAGGGTTTACGCATATTTGTCGATATCGACAACTTTTATCTCTTCAAGCTGCAGCTGACTTACAACTCTTAATTCAACTCACTGATAAATGTTGTCGATATCGACAACATAGTTGTCGATATCGACAACATCGCTAAACGACAAAAAAAAGACCCCTGCCGTCTCTAAACTCTTGCTGGGTCCTCTCCTTACTCATGGCTCACTATGGGGATTTTTCAGGTAGTTTCCTCTTTATTCAAACAAATAAATCCTTATTATTTTCTTATATAAGAAATATGACCTCATTGATGAATACAAAACAAATTCAATTTAAGTTACAACTTAGCAGCCTTATTTCTACAAAAAAAAAAAAAAAAAAAAAAAAATAGCAGCCTTATAACATACGGCCTCTCAGATCAGTTGGCTAGGAGATAGCTAGATCGAAGTGAGTCCCATGGATAAGGGCCTTACTACCCACTTAGTCAATGGTCTTGATCATCATCATCATCTTCATGACAATACTATCAGCATAAAAGGCCCACCTAGCTATCAGGTTCGACAACCAAACAAGCAATTCCTCGGATAAAATAAAGCCCAGAGAGGAGTGAGTGCGTGGAAGAAAACTGAGCAAGGATTCCTTATGCCGGGGTAAGGTCGAGAAAAAGCAGTGAGACAATGCAAAAGGAAGCAGTGGCGAGGGTGAAGAGTCTGATGGGGCGAGTGGGGACAGATGCTGCACCCTCCCCACCCCTCGTGCGCGATATCTACTGATAGCTCCACTGTCCACCCCCACCCCCCCTCAATTATCATCATTAATCGCATGTCTCCAAACACAAACCATCCCTTCTCTCTCTCTCTCTCTCTACTGTACTGTACTGTGACTGGGCCATGTCTTTTTCACACACTGTGGATAGAAGAAGAAGAAGAAATAGAAGGAGATCCATCCATCACTTCCCATCAGTGGGTGGAGAGAATGTGGGAGACAGCCTACTTAGATAATTAAAGAGAGAGAAGAAAACAGGTTGCAGACTGTATTTGACAAAACCTCTTTAAAGGGCCCCCATGTAGGGTCCCTTGATTGTACCTCCTTCCCTTGCTCTCTTGTATAACTACACCCCTCCGACCTCTGGATTCAGCACCCATCTCTCTCCCTTTCTTTCTTTCTCTTTCTCTCCATTAGCCGTTTTACTAGTTGGTTATCCATCTTAGGACTCTTAGGTTTATTATCACTGTTGTGCAATGGCGGACTCAACTGCTTCCTGGTCAAGGAGGATGTGTTCAATGCCCGAGCGGCTCCAACTTCACCTGGCCATGTTGGCCTTGCAGTTTGGCTACGCAGGTTTCCATGTCGTATCCAGGGCTGCCCTCAATATGGGAATAAGCAAGCTTGTCTTTCCTGTTTACAGGAATATCATTGCCCTACTTCTCCTCGCACCCTTTGCATTTTTCCTCGAGAAGTATACAAAACTACTAACCTTTAATTTAATTTCCCACAAACACACCACCTACCTATGTTGCTTCCTTTAACTTTCCCTTGTATTTTTGGTTCATGATGTAGGAAGGAGAGGCCAGCTCTTACGTTGTCATTTGTAGTCCAGTTCTTCCTCCTCGCGCTTTGTGGGTAAGAAGACTAGTGCTAGAAAATCCAGAAAGAGTTGGTTGCTGTTTAGGTTTTGATTTCCAGTTTAATGGGTTTTGTTGGGTATTATGGATGCAGGATTACTGCAAACCAAGGGTTCTACTTGTTGGGTCTTGACAACACTTCTCCTACTTTCGCATCTGCTATTCAAAACTCCGTTCCCGCGATCACTTTTCTAATGGCTGCTGCACTTAGGCAAGAACTTAATCATTCAAAATTCAATAGTCCAACACTCTATTTATTTTATTTTTTTTCGAAAAAGACTACTACTTTAAAATAAAAGATTTAAATTTAAATTTAAATAGGGATTTTTATGGATTACTTCCCGATTCCGAAAGGTAAGAAAATGTCACCAAAAATCTTGACACGTCACTTTTTAATTTTGGACCGTCCCTTTTTATTTTGGACGGTTTTACCTTTATCCCAATATCATGGGTCATGAAAAGACAATTTGAAAGAGACGAGACAATTTGAACACTGGGTATACACACCATCATTACCGATATAACGTTTGTAACGGTTGTAATGGCACTATTTCCCTGTCATGGTATCGATGGTCTTCGAACTGAAACGTAACGGTTTCGGCCGTTACTTGAATTAAATGTTTTTTCGCACTCTTCGTACTAAAAATTATGAATTTTTGTGTTTTGGGGTTTGTGCAGGATCGAGAAGGTTCGCATCAACAGAAGGGACGGGATAGCGAAGGTGATGGGGACGTTCGCGTGCGTCTGTGGCGCTTCTGTCATAACGCTCTACAAAGGGCCAACGATATTTCGGCCGTCACTAAATGTGACGAGTCGGGAGTCGGGAGAGGGCCTTTTGATGCTGGGAGATGCCAGTGGAAAGAACTGGACGTTGGGCTGCGTCTACTTAATCGGGCACTGCCTTTCCTGGTCGGGTTGGCTGGTGTTACAAGCCCCCGTTCTCAAGAAATACCCGGCACGGCTCTCCGTTACGTCTTATACATGCTTCTTTGGGGTATTGCAGTTCTTAGCCATCGCTGCCTTCATGGAAAAAGACCCTCAAGCTTGGATCTTTCACTCCGGAGGAGAACTCTTCACCATCCTCTATGCGGTAACAATCCTGCACTAAAACCATATGCTATCACTCGGGTGCAAAAAGTCCGAAACCGTTACGTCATACATGATGTAACGGTTTGGCTTTTATGCTTTTAGAAAAATTAAAGCAGCACTTTCTTCTTTTAAAGAAAATTTCTTCATTGTTAGTGGGTCTTAGTAGGGATGCAAAGCGGTGTGAACTCGTAGATCCCGTTACTTAACTGCTAATATCGGCCTCTTGCGTTCCATTTTCGGGAAAAACTAAAGAAATGCAAATAAAAGAACGTGTTCTGATGAAGAAACTGAAAACCGTTACAGAAACTTGACAACCCAACACTAAAAAAAAAAAAAAAAAAAATTTGACATATTGATTCACCTTAGATTTTGTTATCCTAATTTCATGACTCGAATTTACATTACAGCATCAGAGTCGCTTACTCTTGCGACTCTGGTCTCCCTTTTTTTTTTTTTTAATCTTTTGCCTTTGGAAAAACAATGATATCATGGAATTCAAGGTTAAATGACTCTGATAACGTTTAATGTCTTTTAATTATGAATTTGGGAATTAAGTGTCTAACTCTAAAAGGCATTGAATTTTCAAACCTCTAAAAAAAAAATAATTTTTAGCAGTAGTGGCTAAGATTATGTAACCTTCTTCTTTTAACTAAAGAACGATCTTTATCTATTAAAATGTCATTTTCTCAAATAGAAAATTACACTTGTGGGTCCAGTCAACTAAATCATATATCGGAGTTATGAGGTCATGAAAATCTTGTCTGATCTTATTCTTGGTGAAATCAAGCTTGATTTTCCACTAATCAGAACTTGTTTTTAACTAAAATCAAGCTTGGTTTGACCAACATGATCATACTAAATAGGAAACCAAATGAGCTAAAAATGAAAGGCTGTAGCCATGCTCAGAAATTGGTCGGCATTCAAGGCATGGATGTTTATAGATTGTACAAATGGAATCCACCAAAATCAATGTAGCAGTACTTGCTGGCACCTATTCAGTGAATGTTGGCCCACTGAATGAAAGGTCATGATACTTAACATCAAGGCAGGATTTTATTTTAGAGCAGTATTCTAATGCTTTGAAAGCTTTCAAACCTTTTTCTTTTTTTCGTCTCTTTCATCTTTTTGCTAAAGTATATGGATAGCATCATGGAAGTAGGCTAAGGCCAGACAGCTCGTTTGATAGATACTCTCTCTACATCCTCATGCGGCCAGGTCTTTATCATCCAGTAAAGTAACCTAGTGGTAAAAGCGTTTTTACCCAGAGTCATAATCTGCCCAAATGTGTGGCCCACAAGAAAAATGGACCTGTCACATCATCATCTCAACCTTTAAAGTCTTTTTAAATGTGTTTGCTCGTAAAATCATACGACCTTTCGCTATTTTCCCTGATTCACGTCTCTTTAATGACCTGTCACATCCAAGTCTTAATCCATTATCTTAGCTTTATCTCATTCATCTCAGGTCCACACTGTCTCATAATTATTTTGACGGTAACTGTTCTCGGAAAACAAAAATTTCCAAACATGAATGTAAATATATAGAAATAGAGTTCTCTTTAGATTTGAAACACCCCAAGAGTCTTTGAGAACTGATAATTTCAAGTGTCCTTTTCTTAAGAACTGTAATCTTCTTACGGTAAAAAAAAAAAAAAAAAAGGTGGGAAATGGACCGGTACAACTGTTGGTCATCCGCTACATTATGTAACCGTTTCGGTCCTGGCCGTTACGGCCTCCGAAACAGTCGTTTTAATTAAAAAAAAAATCTTACACAGGGATAGTAAAAAAGGGGCAGAGAGAGAGAGAGCGCACTGCCTTTATAAGTGGGTCATTGTGATTGGTCTCACTCAGAGACATCCATGCAGATACAATCATCTGCTTAACGTCTAAAACAGTAGTTGAATCAAGTAGAATCCATGCAGACAGGGTCGCCTGTTAAGCATCTTAAACAGTACTTCTCAATTTGAAAGAGAACCATTCCCAGCTTAAAATCCAATCGAATAACTTGACATCCAAACGCCCCACGACAAGAGAAAGCTTCCTGAAAAAGGACAAAACCCTCGTAGTGGGCTTTGCAAGTGTATGATTTGACATTGCGAACTTCTAATGGCAGGGATTCGTGGCATCCGGGATCGCCTTCGCTGTTCAGATATGGTGCATTGACAGGGGCGGGCCCGTCTTCGTTGCAGTCTACCAACCAGTTCAGACCCTAGTTGTCGCTATCATGGCCTCCGTCGCTTTAGGCGAACAGTTCTACCTTGGAGGGTAAGAAAAAAAAAAGTTGAATCTCTCTCTCTCTCTCTCGCTTTTGCTTTTGGAACAGTGAAAAGTAAAATACATTTCAGTATCATAATCTCGACTAATGATGTGGGTGCGTGCATGGCAATGCATCTGGACAGGATTATTGGAGCTGCACTTATTATTGTGGGGTTGTACCTGGTTCTTTATGGGAAGAGCGAGGAGAGGAAGTTCGCTGCAGAGGAAGCTGCTATAATGGGTTCTGGGTCGGACCATGTGAACAGGGCTGCACCCAAGTCGTCTCTGGTGCAGCCCCTACTGCCGCCTTCAAGTTCCGAAAATGCTGTTTGAAGGAAAGATAAAATGGGAGGGATGGGGCAATGTCTGCTGTTCAGTTCAAGTTCTAAGACTATGTTGTGAGCACTGTTTTTACTAGCTGAAATCTAGTGTGTGATTTTCTGCTCTTTTTTTTTTTTTTTTTATCATTTGATGTGGGTTATAGATTACCCAAGATAGTCCAATATATAAAGTTTTTGTTTGATGGGAAGGCATGAAATCCCATGGAATGCAGTCTTCTAGAAACAGCTCCCTTTTTATAACACTCTTATGTCTATTGATTGGAGTGTGAGTGTGTATGTCGAGATCCAACCTCATGGCCCATTTACTAAACAACGTCATTCCATTTATTGTTTGTAATAGCTCATATCTAATGATCCAATGATCAGATCAGTTTTGGAACTTATCCTCTAAGGGAAAGAGATAATGAAAGATGTATAGCTTTTTTCTACAGGGAATTCAGCTATAAATCCAAACAGAAAACTCCTGCTTAGAGGATTTTGAAGAGGACATACACAAAAGAATTTGTCCTGTTCATTGACACAAGAAGCTGCTAGCAATTAATAGAGAATATAGTGGCCTGGCGGCAGTTGGATCGACATTCTCTTTTCTCTTCTGCCGGTATGTAGTGACCCCTGTTCAATATTAGATTGATATTGTGGGCCATTTGTTGCAAATTATTGACATTGTGGGCTTCAGTTGGCCGGTGAGAACACCCAAAAAAACAAAAACAACAGAAGTGAGAAAGGAAAAAAACAACAACAATTGGCAATAATGTAGAAATAGACAAGAGATGATCTGATGCAGCCATCATTATGGTGATGACGACAACTAATCTTAATTTACTGTGAGGGACACATAGTAGTGTGATCAAACCAAGTCATAACACATGGATACCTCTAAGTAGAGATTCTCCAAGATTTTAGTTCAAATGGAGTGATACATATAGTTAAATTGTTCATGGTTGAAATGTAGATATGTTTTCTACACATAATTAGTCAAATGTATTAAATAGCTCTAATTGAAGTGAAGTTCAGTTTAATTCCCACGTAGAGGGATCCACCTCAGTCCTCAAATGATTGAGTCTGATTTTACTAAGGTGAGTTCACACTAGATAATAAGGTTTTTCAGAATCAGGCCAATTGATATTGACTAATAGAGGGGTCATTTCTCAATGGCTACCTTAAGACCTTAAGATGTAGCAACCGAAGTAAAAAAGGCCAAAGACTGGACGATAAGGATATAAGTACTTTGCAGTCATTTTGATTAATCATGTGAAGATATTATTTTTAATCTCAAATAACACTGGCCCAAGCTTTGACGGTTGGGACATTGAAAGACCATCTTACTAAAATTAATAAACTGAATCAAGAAAAAGCGAAATCCAATCCTTGAAATCATGCAATGCCATACATATGGATGGATCGATCAAAGTTACTAACCAAGTGACTCTAAATAAATGGTTTATCTTATCCATCCCAATGAACTAGGATCATTTTGTGAATGTGCACCTCACAAACCAAATTCCACAACAGCTCTTTTGGATACTAACCTCTATAACACAACTTGCACTCTCCACGAAAAGGAGAGGAGAAAAAAGATAAAATTATTCTTTTTTCTTTTCTCCTCTAGGACATGTTTGGGTACACATGTGAAAAATTGGTTTAATAGAATTTCTTTCTCTTTTGTTTTAAAAAAGAATTTTTCGTCCTTCCAAAAAAGAAATCGCAACAAATATGAAATTTATTGTAATGCAGAAAACCTTATCCTCTCTCTACACCGTTTTAATGGAAAACTGTGTGCACAAATGTACCCATAGTGTGAGAGGGGGATAATCTTTGCAGCTGAATTTCCACCTACAGCAGTTCGGATAAGGATGGTTTGGGATTTATGGTTAGCCAATAAATAAATAAACTCACCCAAAATATATACCTTCGTAGTTGTGTATCAAGTGTATTTTTTGCTTGGTTGGACAATGTAAATTGGTTCATGTTACTTGCATAGTTTATACAGGCCATTGCTCTCCATTCTCTTATCGAATATATGTTCTTCAACAACGCAAGAAATTAATGGTTGAGATCACTTGATAAATGGCTTAGATTAATGGGAGGGGCATTTCTCCTCCACATGTACTTCTATATATATATAAAATTTCCTTAAGCTCAAACTTAAGATAAGGTAAGCTCAAGTGTGTGATGAGACCCACTTGGGGACCCACATGGGGATGGAGGTGGGGGGATTTCAAGAACTCCTCAGGATCTTCCTCCCTGCAAAAAATCAACCACAACCGTAATTTCTATCACCTCCATATGGGCCCAAGTGTTTAATGGTCAACAATCCATTCCGATTGATATAAAGTCAATCCAACGGTCCAGTAAATTCGGATCTTACCGAAAGTTGGTGGACATGTGTAATTTAAGGGGGTCATGTGTTTGGTCCATTTGGATGGACCAAAAGTGGCCCCCACAAGTACAAACTTACGAAATTTTCTTCCTAAACTTGAGCTTATAAGGGGAGCCTTGCTCTATATAAATATAAATATATATATATATATTTCACTTCGGTTGGTACTTGAGATAGTCTGTTTAGAACAATATAGTGAAGTGAATCTCAAGTAGTACGGATAATCTCATGTAAATCACGTTATTTTATTGTTTGGACCTCTATTTGGACTTGGAGAACCATTTTTCACCACAATGTTGAATGATTAATATTGTCAAATCAAGTCAATTCTTGACAAGGAAGGAATCAACGGTGAAAACGAATCATTTGACTACATTTGACTACATCGATAAAGATGAGATTACTTTTGTTGTAATCCATATGGATCATTCATTTTTCCCATTCATGGCATGGTTGGAGCAATCCAATCAAGTAACTGTTGAATGCTAATCCAATGTTTTGAACATCAAATAGAGTCTAATTCTAATGTAGCCTCATAGGACTATCATTTCCAATTCAATCATCAGCCTATGGATTATGCAATTAATTTGGATCATTCATTTTGATATCTACTAGGGGGTAAAAGATAACTGAAAAACCGTATAACCGAATAGGACTGTGGTTAATAACCGTGTTTGATGGTTCGGTTATGATTACGGTTATTAAAAAAGAAAAATCGCACTTCACGGTTTGGTTACGATTTTCAGTATTGACTCACAGATATTAACTGAACCGAACTGTAAAATACGATTCGGTTAACCTACACATGGTTAACCGTACCATTATACTAATAAAAAAAAGACCTAAATGAAATATATATATATATATAATTCTTAACTTAAGTATACACTTGACAAAATGATTTTTAATAATTTTTCCGGATACGGTTCGGTTAACGATTTTTAACGGTTAACGGTTGTTTGGTTTTTAATAATTTTATCAAAATACGGTTATAGTTTTTAAAACTAAAAACCGTAATTCACGGTTCGGTTAACGGTTCTCCCAACCGTTACACCCCTAAATTATCTACTACTTGCATAAGTGGATTTATCTAATGATGATGGTTCTCCATAACACTAACAATCAAAGATGGAGAGCACTTGATACAATGCTTAGATTGGTGATCATTAGAATACTTCTTACTTCTACTGTAATGATGATTGTACTGCTTCTACGATTCCTTTATTTCCTTTCTTTAGATTTGATGGTTGTATTCAACCAATTAAATCGGTTTTATCATCATGTGTAATTAAACGTGAGGTTAATATAATTTATTAAATTTTCATAGCAAATCATTCAACCTCTCTTCTCAAGACTCCCCCGAAGGTAGAATTGAGATGTAGAACTCGGTCTGCACTTTTTTTCAAAGTTATTTCTCTTGGGATTCGAACTTATGATCGATTGGAAGGGGTTATTAGTGGCAACGTAAATACTTTTAAATACTCCTTCTCGGGTAGAGCTCTCTCCTCAACACTATTGGACCTATATCATGACACCGTTGATCAGTTGATGGATGATCGAAATTGAATATTGAATCACCTTTGCTGAGATGGATGTGAACCGTCCACCTTTATAACTTGTCTGCATGCTTGTGCATCACATGGATCCCTGAGCGTCACACATTATATACAGTACACATCACTGGAACACTTTCGCACAATGCTCCACGCTCTTCCATACGCATTTGTAAATGATCGATTGGATCATTGATACACAGTATATGAGACAAAGGATCCAGTTATCCAGAGATACCAACAGGCACCCTTAAACTGATTTCGTTTTTGAATTTTTGAGTGAAAGCCCATCTTTTGTGAATCAGATTGTTGGACAATCCATCATTGATCACTGATCATCATTCAAAAATCAGTTCGATCTGAGCAATACTCAGCAGTTAATTAAATTATGTCAAATGTGACTGATCACCTCCCACGGAAGTGAAATCATTCCCAATCTATGTTTTTCTTTTTTGGTGAAGAATGTTGAATATCATGACTTTGATAATGGATACTTCTGCGCCTAATTAACTTGTACATAGGGCGGGCCAGTATTGAACTACTTTCTTTCATGAAAGGTGACTGTGCTCTGTGGCAGTGGAAAGGGCTTGTTTGGTTGAGAGAATTTTTTACGGGAATTTAATTTCCTAGTCATGAATTATTGACAAAACTACAATTGACGTTCTTGAGAATTCTGAATTCCCTGTCTGCTTGGGCTTGAATGGTCAGAATTATTTGACTTTTTTTTTCTTTTAGTGAATAGAATTAGCTTAGTCGTCCATGTGAAAAGTCCCTTCTTAATTGTCAGAATTCATAATTTTAGATTTTTTGAATGCTACTTTGCCCTAGAGCAATTTTGAAATCCCACTTTGGGGGACGACATTTAGGATTCTCAATTTAATGTTCCGAATAAGGTACCCGGCCTAATCCTTGCAACCAAACAAGCCCAAAGTGAAGAAGAGTTATACATGGTGCGTCCAAATGCACAGAATGTTTTGTACATAAATCAATGTAACTTTATGAGTCATTAAAGGAATGATTCACCAATTTTCTTAATCTCGTGGAGCCCACTTCTCGATAATGTACATAGCTAGATCCAAACCAGTCCCACCATGGCATTAACCTTGTATTAATTGTTCATTGGGTTGAAATGATTAGGGGTGAGTGGCACTCTTTAGATGGTTTATTCTGATGACTGATGAGTAGGCCCAACGCCACACATATTATCCTAGCTTGTGAGTTATGATAGACATGACTTAAATCATCATCATCATCACCTTGTTGTATCGACATTCTACTGATTAAAAGCAGATAAGCTTTGACCATATACCTCATCTTTCTAACTGCTTGTGATCATGTGAATACCATTTAACTATGGTGTTATGGTGCTTTGATAGTATTTTTTTATGCTCATTAAAACAATAGCTAAGATATAAGCTATTGGTGTGATAATAATAGTATATGAACTTTGAAGCATGAAAATGTTTCTTTTATCTCTCTTCACTTTGCGTGGGTGGACAGTGGACTTTCATCTTTTCTTTCTTTTCACTTTCAGTCTCAAAGCTTTCTTTCCTATCTCGCCTTTCCATTCTTAGCTATTCTTTATCTTCTCTTTAAGCTACTTCTTTTCTTCTCTAATGGATTATCATCACATTACTTTACATCCACGCGTGTGATACTAATTAATGGTTATCGGTTGCAGGATAAGACCGACCTCTGACAGAAGTAGACGAGATTATCATCGAAGAGACCTCTTACATCACAAACTGCATCAGCTGGTCATTGGCATTCAACTATAAAAATGATATTGCAGGATCTCTTCTATAACAACTTGATCCAACGAATTGATAGCCCTAGTACCGTTGGTCTTTTGAAGTGTCTTCCACTATAGCATGTGTGAAAAGGACACATATGGAATCTACTTTGACACCAAAAAGGATTCCGGCCATGTTCTTCACCACCCCACTAAAAGATTCCTATACTGTCTACTCATAGTGTGGTGTCAACTTGAAATGAAAATTTTCTAGTATGACTAAAGAAGATACGTACCTTCATGGGGGGCCAGGGCCATGGTGCCAAAAGTCTATCCCTTTAATGAGATTATAGTGGAAACGTTGCCAGTCCCATTGGCTATGGAGGGACCAATTTTATTGCATGGTATCATGTAAAAACCAAAGATCGATGTAGGTGCACGAGATCCTTCCCTTTTACTAATTGGAGTAATGAAGTTGAGGTGATCAAGTGTTCATGAAGGAGAAGTGGGTGATATATTTAGCATTCAGATTATTTTATTGACTGTGTAAATTGGATGGACAGGAGTCACACAACACACTTGGTTATATATGTTCCCTTCGTGTACGTGGGAATGTCTGGGCCGTCTTGTTTGCGTAGGGTCAGGGGCGGTCCTGAGTTTTCGGGGGCCCTAGGCGAGTTCCTAAAGTGTAGCCCTATCCGTGTACCCACCGATAAATGATAAAAAAATAAAATATATTTTTTTTATTTAATCGAAAATTAAGTTTAAACTCCTTACCTACTCTTACCGAATCAGAATTGTGTTTCACATTAACCAATTAATACCAAAATTCAATTACAAAAACTAAGCACTACTGAAAAACTATTAGTCTTCTTGCATTTCTAGCTGCGAAATCACTAATCAAATCTTCATAATCAAGCTTTTCTACCAAAGACTTTTCAATAGATAACATAGCTAATCCATTTAATCTTTCTTGGGATATGGTTGATCGAAGGTAAGATTTGATCATCTTTAGCTTTGACAATGCCTTTTCTTTCACTCTTTTCGGGATATAAACACTTTTATAGGTGGGAGAACAAAATTTGCTCTCAGGAGAAATTCATGAAGCTCCCAAGTGAGACTAACCTATTGAATTGTTCTTAATGTTCAAAAGAAATGCCTCTTCATGTCATGGAGCTCCTAAGTGGGACCAATCTATTAAATTTTTTTATGTTCAAAATAAATGCTTCTGCCTGTACAAGCCCAGAAAAGGTCGAGCCAACATCAGATTGATAAAATTGACACAAACTAATCATTGCCAGGCTTGGGTGCATGACAAATGTATAGTAAATTTGAATAAGTTGGCACAAGTTTTTTCCTTGGGAAGACTTAAATCAATGAGTTCGAATGCTAAGCTTAACAGAAGTATGCTTGCTAAAGTGACCGAGTAATCTTTGCTCCTTTTGCTACCTGACCCAGTTTTGAAGATGATTCGCTCGGCCTGAACAGTCACTCCGAAGAAGCCATGGTTAGATCGTGTACTTTGAAAATCATTCTAGTTGGGGGCCCCCATTTTGGGCCAAATTTTGGGGCCCCAGCCGGCCGCCTGTGTGGGCTGTCCCTAGGGCCACCCCTGCGTAGGGCATGTGTAGTTGGGTTCGATAACGGGTGGTTCATGCATGTTTATGATTTTCAGGTTTGGGGTGGATCTGAACTCTGAATCCATATTGGTTTTCTGAATCGGATGCTTTGGGTAATTGGGTAGACGGGGTCTTTTACATTCTTACATGGCATGCAATGCTTCAGCCTTACGACAAAGCTCCTTTTTTCTTTTTTTCTTTCTCTAAGAGGCTATGGGTAAAATTTCATAGAAAACTATAAATTGTATTTGTAGGGCCAAGTCTTAATTGGGTTTGGGGCCCAAAGGTTCAGAGTTTTGAGGATTTTCCTGTTCAGGCATTCCTCTTGTGCAGCTTGTCTTTTATTTTTATTTTAATGCTCATGATTGGGATACTATATATTTCAAAAAAATTATCCTCATCTTTTCACCTGACCAACAGGTGGTTCCAAAAATGGATTCTAAGTCCACGATTGAAAGTGGTTAATTCTAGAGATTATTTGGCTGATACTAAATGAGAAGTGAAGAGCTGCCATTGGATGAATAAATAATTAGAAGAATTCTAGAGGTGGAGATCACCTCCTTATAATTTTTCGCTTTTCTCATGTTTTGGAGCATGTCATGTATGAGATAACCAATGTAATATATTTTCCACCCCCCTTGAAATAGATATCTCTCGATCTCTTCTCCCTCCTTGCCCAAGGTAATTAAAATTTGATTGTTGCAAACAGGAAAAATCAAAAGAGGTTTCTACATATAAACAAGTTGGAAGAATCATGACAAATAAATTAATAGATATTTAATTACATTTTGTTAAAGCATTATATATGATTTTTCAATTAATTATATTATGATATGAATTCTTATTCTAATGATTACACAAATGAATTTATCATTCAATCAATTTATGTATTTTTTTTAATTAACTTTTTATTTAAATATTAATTTTAGTCTATCATTCAATCTAAAGAAAAATTAATCCATGCATGCTAGCAATTGCTTTAACGGAAAAAAAAAAAAAAAAAAAGGGGAGATTTCCATATGAAAGGAATTTTTTTCTCCTTATCTAATTTATCGGCATGGCAATTAAAGGGGCCGGAAGGCTTAGGGGTGTTCATAGCCTGGGTTGAGCCAAGGTATATCCAAGTCTGGCCCGACTTTAGAAATATTGGTGCAGGGCTGACCCAAGCCTGATGTGGGTCGTGAAGTTAGGCCCGAGCTCACCTATTTAAGCAATTGGGGCTGGGCTAGGCTCTCAATCACTTAATCCAAGACCGGCCCAAAGAGGGTTGGGCCTACATCAGGCTCGGGCTATCCCGGTCCATGAGCACCCCTAGCCAGGCTGGACCAATATACCATATGGCCTTTGTGTTAAAGTTGGGCCTAACAAGTCTAATATTAATCCATGCAATCAATTATTAACCTTTAATTTCATTTTCCTCTCGCGAATCAAGACTGATCCAATCACCAAAGTGCAAAATGCATGAAGAAAAGTTATTTATTCCAACAAGGGTTCATTGGAGCCGGAGGGAGCATGGGACTAAGAAAGTTAGAGATGAAATGTCTGGGCAGTCGTATACATGATGATGCTTTTACGGGTTCAAGCATTACAAGGTCTTGCCCCGGCCCAGTACTCAAAATCCCAAATCCAAATATGCAGTGGCGGGAGGCAGGCAAAAGTAAAGTGAAAGTGAAAGTGAGATGGAGCGGTGGGAAGATGCCCTGGACGTGGACGATTCAGACCTTCCCACCCTGCTCAGACCTTCAGCTACCCTCCTTCCTTGTAACAATCGTCCTAAACCTAACCCTAACCCTAACCCTGGCCCTTGCGAGGTTCAGACCCAGACCCTTTCCATCTGCTCCCAATCCCAGAACCCTCAGACCCTCCCAAACTCAAACCCTAACCCGTCCTCAGGCTCGAGTGACCGCACCGGCCGTCTCATTCCCGGTCCGGCGGGAGCCATTCAGGCGTCCATGCACCGGAAAAACGCCCAATCTGGAAATAGCTCTCGGATTAGAGATGATGGAATCCTCGGAAATGAATTCCCAGATGGAGATTTCAACGGAAACCCATGGTTGTGCGCATTGGATTTCCTGGGTATTAGATGTTTCCCTTCTTCTTCCATTGGGTTGGGTGATTTTGCGTTTTACAATTTCCTCTTATGCATCTCTCTCTCTCTCTCTCTCTCTCTCTCTCTCTTACAGGATTGGAAGCAGGGTCGGGTTTGCAGCACACTATTGAGTCGACTCGGAACATGGAAAGGGTGCCCCAGGTAGTTAGCTCCATCTACCGTCTAATTTGGAATATTTTCCTCTTCTTTTGGAAGGTGGGGTGTTGTTTGGGTATGGGGTGGAAATGGAAAGGGAGAAAAACAGGATGCATGTAGAGGAATTGAAAGGTCTTGTCATTTGTTAAAAGATGGGTCCCACACTGGCACAATTTGATCATCGGGACAATCTAATTAAGGGCCCCAAAGTTTAACGGCCTAATATGCCACTGTATAAATCTTTTTTTTTTTTTAACTTTGGAGCACTCTAATCAGATGATTAATACTTACAAGTTACAATCATCAGAACATGCTCATGTAGGGCCTGTTTCTTTGCTAGAATTCCTGTTTGGGGAATTCCTGAATTCTCAGACAATATGGAATTTCTGGATGCCCCCTTGGGCTTGAGCATCCAGGAATTCCACAAAAATGCATAGGGAGTGGAATTCCTAGATTTCCAAAGGTCAAAAGGTGACTAGAATCCAGAAATGTCAGTAAAGAAACATGGAATTCAAAATTTCTAGGAGACAGCTTGTCACATCATGACCTGGAACTCCTGGACATGGTGAATTCCTGGCAGAAATTCCACTAAAGAAACAGGGCAGTAGTAAGGCTCCATCTGCTAATCAATGATTAGGCCTATTAATTTCCCTTACACCGCATGATCTGCATGCATCCGTGTAGGCCCCACGTCAAATATTGCTAA
This sequence comes from Litsea cubeba, assembly GCA_012931725.1. Lineage (NCBI taxonomy): Eukaryota > Viridiplantae > Streptophyta > Magnoliopsida > Laurales > Lauraceae > Litsea > Litsea cubeba. The sequence goes on along the minus strand of CM022950.1, from coordinate 70,975,392 downwards.
TTTCACTTCAGAAGTACTATTTGTTCCTCTACCAAGTTCTATCCCTGAAAGGGATTGGATTCTTATTATAAGTCTGTCTCAAATGGGAGAAGAGTGTTAAAGAGTTGTAAATCATCCACTTTTTTGCTTTATTAACTTTTCAAGGATATTTAGATTGTAGGAATTATCAAATCCTGCACCTCCAATGGCCTCGGAGATCTGGTCGTGACTTTAAAGGTAGTGTACTGGCACCATGTGGTCTTTGTTTTGTATTCCTGTGCTGCTGCATCATTTTAACTAAGTGGCTAAAGGTTTTCACTTCAGGATCCCACAGGTACCATTGGCGCCAGCATCCATCACAAAGTACTTGCAGAAAGCATGTCTGGAATGGACATATCAGTTGACTCTGTTGTTATTCTTAAGCAGGTTGTACACATTTGTAATTTCATCAGTGTACAGACTTCTAATTTGTTTTTCCATTTACATGTTGTTTGCATTGCTGAATTAGTGGACTATGGAAGGACTTTCTTTGACCACAACAACTAACTGATCAATGTTAGCTTTAGTTGCAATGCCTTTGTGCTATAGGACTGATAGAATGTATCTGTTTCCCGTCTCGTAGGTTGTTGCATTCTCTCCTACTCGTTCATCACGTTATCTCAATGTTACACCAAACAATGTGGTGAAGGTGCGTTCCCTTTTTGTTGTTATCCATTTCACTGAATTATATACAATGGTAAAGATGATATTTCATAGTACCTGCCTGCCAATTGCCATATCATCTTTAACACGTTGTCCGGGTATGGGTCACGACTCACGAATAGATTACTCTGCTGGTCTGCTTTATCCAGTCTTCTTATGACATGAGGATGGAAAGTTGTTTGTAATGTTTTTTTATTGTTTCAGTCGTCCATAATATTTCTTCCCAATTGGTGGATCCAAGTATCCAACACAATGGCTGAATCAGCCCTTTTTTCTGAAAAAAAAAATCTAATGGTTTTACAACTGGCAGCAGTTGATAAACTAAGACTACATCACGATCCACACTTGAGGATAGGGATCCATTCTTACTGTACTTTTGTACTACCAAAGTAGTGGCTTTGTGCAGCTGCGGATAGATGGTGTATGTGTATGCTTAATGGTCAATCAGCTAAAGAGTTGATATGTTTCGTATCTTCCTGTTCTACAGTTGAACCAGCCCTCATTTTAGTTTGTTTTACAGCTTCTGATCTTTGGGCAGGTTTGTCAATTTAGGTCTAAGTCTCAGTAAATTGTTTTTGTCAAGATGTGGGAAGGCCCTTGTAGTGGATAAAACATTGTACTGATAAAAGAAATTCTTGTTAACTATTGACAATTGTCTAACTGCTTTCTGGTTACGCTTGGTTCTGCACATGAGACTGAGAGTTTGTAGTTAGAAGTCTGAGAGTGGATAAATTTGTCATTTTCTGTGTGGGCTCAACTGAAACATTATCAGTTTCACCTCTTGAGATATTTTTTCTAGTATACACATTTATTATTGGCATGAGTGATTTTCATGTGTGCGCTAGTTCTGCAAGTCCATGCTATATACTTATATATACACACATGTATTTGATTGGCAATGTCGTAAAGTACAATAAAATTGCATACAGTATCTGTGGATGAAGAGGAAGAGGGAAGAGCCTCCCCTTTCAGTTAGGGAAGTATTCACGTCATGATTCAAAATCGCGGTTCGCGGTCATCACGTCACGGTTCGCGGTTGTCGCAGTCCATCACTGGGTAAATTTTTATTTGACCCCAAAAAAATCAAAAAAAGTATCCAAAAAATTCAGAATATTATAAAATGATAGAAAACAATGTTTATTTTCATTAGTGTACACTTTAAAGCAAAATAACGGTCCCCTCAAGTTATAACATCATGTATCATGGCTGTATCGCTGTATATACTGAAATAAGCTGAAATATCATAAATTTTATATAATGCAACCATAATTTTGGACAAACTAATAATGTTAAACATTTAAAGTCTATAGCCTAGAAATAATACTAATAGAGTTAGTGCATGTACAGTACTCAACTCAATAACTCAATCATCAAGGTGTACTTGCTAACCTAAAGTAGTGGAGTTTGGACAATGGTAACTTACCTTGGCTTGATTTTTAGGACAATAAAAGTATTTAACTCAATAAAAGGCTTAGATAGATGTATTTTATACAAACTTTCAAGCAAAAAAAAATTCGGATTTAAATAAATAAATTCAAAAAAAATAATAAATACCAAAAGTGCTAAAATCTACAATATGGTGCTCCAAAACTCTAGATCTAACAAGCCTCAAGCATTTCTAAGCTATTTTGAGGTCCAATCTTGGAAAAAACTCAAAAGTCACAAAAATCTTGCCAAATAATATCTCTTGACTTCCTTATTTTTTCCGGCAGAGAAATCCACCAAATTCTTGAGAAAGTATTGAGTTTTGGAGCTCGGAGAGGTCGCACACAGTGAGAGGAAGGCTTAGGCTCGGTTTGGAAAAAAAAAAAAAAAACTTGTCGGCCGATATTTTCAAATTATCGGCCATTATAACGGTTACGGCCGATATTTTGAAAATAATGGCCATAACGGGCGATATTTTGCCCATGACGCTAACGTTAGCGTTATGAGCAAAATATCGTCGCGGTTGCGGCCGTTACCGTTACATAACGGCCGTTATGTAATGGTAACGGCCGTTATTTTGAACCATGATTCACGTATCATTAGTGACAATTGTTTAACTTACAACTTCAAAAATAAAATAAGCCCTTCAACAGTAAAGGAAAATAACCTACCGTTCCAAAAAAAAAAACTTAATGACCCTGCAATATAATTATTCTACACACCTTACAGGGAAAAGTACATAGTAACCCTGCAACTTAAGCATTCTACTTATATATCAATCATGCCCAGCTTGCATGACACTATGACAGCTTCTGGAGCTTGATTCTTCCAAGAGCCTTGACAATCATGGAGGATTGGGTTGGCGCTTGGCAGGCAACTCCATTATGAAATGATAGTAGGCCTTAACATGTTTCTTTCTTACGTGGAATGCTGGATTCTCAGTAATATGGAAAGTTGCTTGAGCATCCACCATGTAACTTTGTTGGAAGACTGACTTTGAAACCCAAATCTTTTAACAGTTTTAATCTATCTGATTCTGACCTCACAAACATTATTAGCCATTGCACTATACTCTGCAAGCATACCTGTAGAGCAATGGCCCACTGTATTTTTATCTTCGAAGATACCGAGCATCTCTCGCACAATGAGATTATTACCTAAAGTAATCTTCTGTCTGTTTGGCAACCAATCGGCATCTGTACGAACTTCTACATTTAAATGTCCACGTTGGCATGTTAGGAAAAAAGTAGGACTTTGAGAGACAACTTTAAAATGTAAAAGAATTTTGTAGATGACCTTTAGATCTATGATGTGCAGATAAGGATATGGATATGGCTAGTCGATTTGGCTGGAAAGGAATTAATTGAAAGAGATTTTCAAATCTTTGGGACTTAAATGATATCACACCTCATAAGACCCTTCTTTGAGATAAACCAAAAACTCAAGGACCATTTTGGTTTTCCCTGTTTCAAACGATTCTATATTATGTATTATCATTTAATACAGCAGATGAAGCTCCAAGCCTCCAACTCTATGGGTCTATGACGTTTCAAATGTCACAAACAAAAATCAATTGATTTGTGTTGATGTAAAAGGAACCGCATAGTGGGTCCTTGTTCTGTGCTTCAAGATCCCATTTGCTTGTGATCAGGGCTGATTTGATTCCCTTTCTACTGATTTTTGCTTTCATGCATTTTATGGCCTTGATTAAGACATTATAGTTTAATATCATGATCCTGCTGATGGAGGTTTCAGTTGGTTTTACCTTTTTTGTTTCCCCTGAAGAATGTCAAGGTCCATTTAAATGGTCAATTTAAGGGAAGAAGAAAAATTCCTTGTTCTAGTTTGAAAAATGCTATCCAAATAATCAAATGCCTTTTACAGTGATAATAGTTCTAGCTGTCTAGATTTTTTGGATCCAACTAAAATGCCCTTTCTAGGAATGTAAACTACAATGAAGTGGATATTTCACCACTTCTTAAGATGTTTTCAGTCACGCCCTTGCTTTTAAGAAATAAAGTGGAAAGACTCACTATCGAGAAAACATCTAATTGTTACATAATCAATGCATGCTTTTCAGTTATCAATGAATTATTATACTCTTTTGGAAGAAACATTTGGTAAATCTATGGATGCATCTATCAGGCTCTGCTTGAATGGAAGATGTGTTTACTGAGTTTTTATTCTTGGTCTCTACCAAGTATTCTCTGCATTTTTCCCATCTTTCTTAAAGAGTTTTTCCGTGATTTTCACCATTCTGATGAAAATTCTACAGCTTCCTTGGGTCTTATTATTATTATTTTGTTATTATTGGTAACTTGACTCGAATAGCTTCCTTGTGTCCTAGTTTTTAAGTTTTTACCTTATCAGACCGTTGCTGAAGGTATCGGCCAACATTCCTATTTCCATTTCAAATGCTAGTATTTATGTTCCCGTCCCACTTTCCGACAGATAATGAGCAAAAACAGTGGACCTCCTCCGAAAAGAAGCTTCCCTGCATCTAAAGTCAACTGTCCAGTTTTGGGTATGAACAACCAATGATTTGTTTTTCAGTTCAGTGTCTTTGAGGCTCATGCTTGTAAAATGCTTCCAGAAAAATTGATGATCTCAAATATACAGAGGAACACATGGAAACCAGGCCAGCGATGGCTGAGGTGACTTCATTTAGGAAGGGGGCTGATGAAGTTGCTAATGGGTCTGTCTGGAGAGATCCTGGCAATGGTGAAGGAACGCCTGCTGGAAAAAGACCAGAAGATGCTGCAGGAGGTTCCAACTTCAGCAGCACCATTCTCAGAAAGGCTTCTGTGGTCAAAGAGCCAGTCCTTCATGAAACTTGTGGAAGGAATGGAGTCAAGAAATTGATTCCAAAAGTTTCGGTTGCAGACTGGACTGATGAACAGCTGCTTGAGCTATTTCCTGAAGATGAATGACAATGTACTTTGTTTGTCGTTCATTCAACTTGAATTTTCATATTTCATTCTGATTCTCTGATTTTGTACAGCATCTGCCACTCAGTAGAATGGGTGTTAAGTGGTGATTCTCAGAGAAAAACATGAAAGCTGACATTGTGAGGATTGAGAATTTTTCTTGATATAGGTACAAAAGTAAATCTGTTATAGTCAAAAGATGAGATGAAACATTTGATATCCAAAATTATTGAGTTGATAACCCAATTACAGCAATTGTTGAGAGCATCCACCACCTCCTTGGCATCCAACAAAATACAGAATTTTAGTGTTCATAAGAGCAAAGAAGACCGCCCTTGCTTCGTCCTACTTGGAGGAAAAGGCCTTTCGACCTTGGCATGATTTGCATACACAATAAACCCTTTTTGATTTCACAAGAAAACCATAGGTGGCTTTTACAATAAATCCTTTTGTTTTTTTCTAAGATGGGCTACTGGTTAGGAGTTCAACTTGACGACCCACGGATTGATCCCTCGGGACACGTGATACTGTTGTGCCGACACCACACAACCATGACTGTTGGCGGAGAGACTTTTATTCAATCTAGGGTAGCATGTATTTTTGTATGGCTATATAAGCTCTCAACTTTGCTGTCAATGGAATTAATTCCTTTTTGTTCCCTGGAAAAAACAAAAAACAAGGTGCCAAGTAGCTGAGGTTTAAGAGTAAGATTGTGACACGTCTTTCAGTTTCATGGTTATTTTTGTATGGCTATATAAGCTCTCAACTTTGCTGTCAATGGAATTAATTCCTTTTTGTTCCCTGGAAAAAACAAAAAACAAGGTGCCAAGTAGCTGAGGTTTAAGAGTAAGATTGTGACACGTCTTTCAGTTTCATGGTTGCTTTTTTCTCTTCCCTGAGATATTTTTTAAGAGATTGTACACTTGTTGTTGAGGTTAACGTCCACCATTGCTCCTAAGTAGTCATAATTGTGGTCGAGCCATTGCCCTCATTATAAAACCATTGTTGTGCTGTTTTCCATTATCAATTGATTTTGGGATAAGTGGTAGTTCAATGAGGGTGTAAGATCGTACAAGTGGAATTAGAGCTTGGTAGATTGGGTGTTCGAGTCACGGGATACGCATTTTGTGAGTTGTGCAGTAGGAGTCGTGGCGGGTGTGCCCTTGAGGAAGGAAGTCAACGTCCACCCGCTCTCCTGAGCGGTCGAGCCATCGCCCTCACCATAAGACTATTGTTGTATCATTTTTCATCACCAATTAATTTTAGAATAAGTTGTAGCTCTTTTAGATGTAAAATCCTACACTTGTACTTAACATAATTCAATTTAACAGGATCAATAACATGTTTGCATTTATTGAACTTCACATAATGGTAGACATCTTCTCTTTGAATATCAGAGTGCATTTATTGATAAACGCTGGCAAAAACTCAGTTGATGCATTGGACAGCTCAGCACATTGGATAGGGAAGCAAATTAAGTCTCCTATCAGCTTGTGAGTCGCAACCCCTGTGCATCCTGATTATTGTAAATGGAGCAATGTCTACCATGCCCAAACTTATAGTACTGTCACCTTAAATACTTCTGCTTATAGAATTTATATTTATATGTTAACATTATCAGTAGCCTTTCCTTAAAATCATAAACTTGCATCATTGATTTCTTCCCCATTTCAAGAAAGCAATTGAGATTCTGCATTAGTAGGCATGAGATTTGACACAGTTGATTGGATGAAATAATATCTCCCTATTTATATGAAATTATAAACAGGAGATATGGAATCATTTTCAATTGGATTTACACTTCCCTGTTCCTAGAAGTGATTAATTCTGTTAGTCCCACACAATCCCCTTTACTTAACTACATGCCTGTGCATGTCTGGTGGTCCCATACAAATGACCTGGCTCAGCATCAGTCAAATCCATAATTCAAGGTGGGCCACCTGTAAAATGTGCACTCTTACTCCTAGTTTTTGAACCGTCTATTTCCTCTGCAAGTGGCGCAGCTGATGAGTGGCAGTGGCCAACATCTGGTTCAGGTCATGATGCAATCGATACGCAGCTTGGTGTGAAATACGTGTTCCAATCTGTGCATTTGTTTTGTAGGTAGTGGGTTTAGGATTTGGAACAGTGGTACTTTATCATCTTGTCGTTACCTAAAGACATCATTTTTCATATAAAGGGTGATATCTTCAGAAGAGTCCTGCTACATAGACGAACCCTATGATATTCATAAGGATATCATGTCATATCATATGATATCGCCATAGATATTATGGGGTTAGTCTATGGACTAACTCATTGAGACTTTTTGTCTTCAAAAGAGTCCCTTTCTATTTTTTTTTTTTTTAAGTCGATCTTTTTTATTCACTAAATAATAAAAAAAAACTCACTTTCATAAATAAAAAATAAAAAAATTAATTACCAATTCACTAAAGACAAAATACTATCATAAACCCCTTAAATATTCTATTCTCTTGAATTGATGTTTAACTTTATTTTATGATAAAATTACCAAAGGGGCTTAGGGAAAAAAAATTCTAGGAGTAGGTTTTTTCTGTAGAAAGATTTTTTAAGAGACTTCCAAGCTATGATTTGGTGCATGCCCATATCTAGCATCACCATCCATGGGTACCCAAAAACTATATATACAGTACATAGTTTATATGGAAGACGATGACCATTATCCTGAAAGCTAAAATGATTTGATTTTCTTACTGTGCATGAGTGATGCAAATGATCATTTGTAAGGGAGTCATAGAATATGAAAGAAAAGAGAAAAATGGTTTGTCAATGGGAGAATTTATAAAATGTCTAGGATTGGACAAGAGCCCGTGGCATAGTGGAATGCGCTCATTATTGTGGATTCGATTCACATTACAATCAGATTCAGAGAAAAAAAATAAAGGGCTAGGATTGCTGCTTCTTGGCTATGTAGTAGTGGTCGCTACATTCACACTCCCAATCCTTCCTTATGGGGAGAGCACCATCTCTGGATAGCCTGAAGCACCTCTGGCCATGATGTGGATGGAAGAATCTTAGTTCCAATGGTTTACATCGGAACTACTAAAATGAACACTTCCGTCCAATGATTATTGCGCTATGTGCCTTGCTTTTTTTTTTAATTTCTCTGTAGTTTGGCCATTTCTCCGCCATTAGAGATTATATCTACATGATCTACTTTTGCTGGATCATGCATGCATCTACATGATCTTTTTGTTATGCATCTTGTTTTTGCATTTAACTGAAAAGTCTTGGTTGTCATTTTTTTTTGTCTGCGTCTGATAGTATTCAATAACAATAACCAGTGATATTAAAAAAAGAAAGAAACAAAAACAATGATATTTAAATGATGCTAGTTTACTGCAAGTCCATAGCTATTTTCTTTTACAACTTCGATGTAGGCTTGGTTCTTGGTCCTTTCTAATTTTAGTTTCATTCTTTTATTACCATCATGTATGTGATTGTAGTTTTTCTGGACATTAGCCAATTCTTGGATAATATACATAGTGGGGGCACTCCTGTCAACGTAGGTGCTCTTTTTAAAAACTGCTTCCTTCTCAGAGATAGGTTGTATACGTAGGGAGGGCTGAATATCAGTCCCATTAGATAATCCTTACTCTCAATTTAAAACCCTGATCAGTTTAATATTTTTTTTTAAGTGCATTTACTTTTGTGATTGAATTCAGTGGAGATTAATGTTCAAATCAAATTCAAATTGGGAAAAGTGTCAATTCATTGAAAGGCAAGTAAGTGAATGCCGTCTAATTTCTTATTAGGCGGGTGTCAATGTATAAAAGAAAGGTGAAGAGGGGGCTTAATATAAATTAGAAAAGGGTTATTAATATGAGAGAAATCAGTATATAGACATCAATTAATCAGAAGATTGGATGCTCTTGGGTGTAATGGGCCATCCCAAAAGGAGGCGGGGAACTTATTTTTGAAAAGAGGCAGGTGGTCAAGAAAGGAAAGAAAGAAGTCATCCCATCATCTTATCATCATTACTTGTGATCTAGGTGCATTAAACTTCAACACTCTTGTTATAATCTAACTGGTGAGTATAGGTTGGATTACCATCCAACTATGGTGGTGCCTATTCATGGTTGATAACTAGATATCCGTTATTTCTTTTGACAAGAGCTTAGTGCACAATGAAAGGTTCGAGACATGTTATAAATTCTTTATTAAGAAATAAAGTATAACAGTCTTCTTAATTTCAATCCAAACAGTCATAAGCTGGATAACTAGACTATTCATAGGATGGCCTGGATTGACCATGGGTGGGACCCATTGCACAGGAAAGAGGGACATAAAAGTTTATATCATGGTTTATATTAATGATTTCCCTTCCTATGATCCATCAATCATTTACTAGCGGATGGGTAAAAGACACATGTCCTAATTGTATGAAATTAGTAATATTTTATCTGGAGTTTTATGACTTTAGTATACAAATCAATCCCTTCAAAATACAGTCACACAAGATATATACGATGGTTTCTGTTCTACATCACATAGTTCTTGGCTACTTTCCAGCACATAGTTCTACATCACATAGTTCTTACACAACACACTTACTCGAATGCATGATAATGATTTTTGTCGACCTGAGATGATTTCACACCACGCATTGGCAATGTCTTGTTCAATATTTGTCGGTATATATATGACAATGACAATGACAATGAGCTTGTGGATTGTTTAATACATAGAAAAGATGCATGTATATTCAGGAGAAGCTACGTTTCTATCCATTCAACCTTGATTATTAAGTATGGAGTTTGAGCTACAACCAAGGGCAGGCTTCCATTCCATTTAGGGATATATTGCCTGTCGATTTATAGAGATGTGTTATGTTGCCTGTCAATTTATGAGTGAGTGATGCCTTGTTGTTTTCCAACATATGCAGACTCCAAAATGCACCAGCATCTTGGGTCACCTCAATGCTGGACAAAGGGGTGGGTAGATCTGGATGGGTCAAACATCAAATAATTTTAGCCCTTTATTTTGAGGTTCTTAAAATTTTGTTCCTTTGTTTTTTTTTAAAACAAGAGACTTTGCTTTATAACTTTTTTTTTATTTGCTGGCGAGGTATCCCCATAGCCTATTTGACCGGATAGGAGTACTAATCCCTCGGGTACAGTACACACACAGACCCAATAACACAATGTGTGGGGAGCAAATCTCTATCTTATGTCATTGAACCAATTAATTACTTAATGCAATAGATATGTTTAGTTATTAAATCTTATAATTAGATAATGGTATTGGTAGGATCGATTTCAGACTGAGACCAGTGCTTGATTCCAAGAGTGGTAGTTTTGTCGTTTGGAAGGTCTGACTTCTTGCAAATAACTTTTTTCGGAGAGGTCCAATCCATTATGTCGATATCAGTATTGTGAGTCATGGCCACGAGCCAACCAGGCATGGGCATATCTAACCTGAAGTGCACTCGCGGTTCATGCCAATGCATCTTGTCATATCTTAATCACAACTAGACGTCATGCTATTGGAAAAAGATCTGATAATTGCACGCTGAACAGAAGCTTCAGTTACACTGTTACACTGTTACAGTCATTTCAAGAGTATGTAAAAAATTACCTACTTACCAGAGCTAATGTCAAGGTCCAAAATCATTTACCTTATTCCTTGACCTTTTTTTTTTTAATCCCATTTTTAGCTTTTTTTCCCCCTGTTGTGCTACTGGTCGGACCTAAAGTCGAGGTCTAAAATAATTTACCTTAATCCTTTTTCCCTTTTTTCTTACCATATTGACCTATTGGTCAAGGAGTGATCCTTTAATTTGAGGACCCACGGATCGGTCAATCCCCGGGCATGTACGTAAAATTAAGATCCAACACCGTGCTGACATTGAAAGTATCTCCACAATATAAATTCCTGATCAGAATAGAACTGATAAGAAAATATAGTCTTTCACAAAAAATGGCATCCTTTGGTCCAAATCTGCTTATAATTTTATTATTAAATATGAAAATTGTAGTGCTATTCCTCTTTTCAATTGGAAATCTATCCAGCGGCTGCCTCTTCTTCAAAGAATGCTTTTCTTTAGTTAGAAATGTCTAAATAATAGAATTAAGGTATGTAAATTATTACATAGAAGAACTATTTTTTTATAATAGTCTTTGTCCAATTTGTGAAAGGGCTGAAGAATATATCAAACATGCCTAGTGTGACCATGCCAGAGCCACTTAGTTTGGCTCCAACCTTAGCTTTTTATCTAATTCTTCTCACTCATTCATGATCACGGATTGGTGGAAATTATGCATCAACATGTGTGAATCAACGGCTCCGCCTATACATGGTTCAGCTAAAACCTTGGTGCTAGCTCTTTCGTAGATTCTGTGGACATGTAGAAATGAATTAATATATAGGAGCAAGAGGATAGACCCTCTCTTCCTAGAGTTTACCCTGTGGGTGTTGAATATATAATAACTATAAATCTATATAATAAGGGAGCTCATTCTTTAATCCTTAGATATTTTGGACCCTTGGATTTATGTATATATTTCTGTACATAAATCCTAAGGCTAAGAAGAGATTCAAGATCCTATTACAAAGGACAAGAGGATATGGAAGTGCCCTTAGTTTTCTGTAAAATTATGAAACGTGTCATTCCAAGAGGATATGGGAGTGCCCTTGGTTTTCTATGAAATTACGAAACGTGCTATTATCTTTTCAAAACTTCCATGCTAGTAAAGATATAATTAATCGGTAATATTCTAGTTCTCACATATTATATGAGAACTTTTTGTGGGGCCCACATTTGGGAATGGAATCAGGGGAGATGAAAAGATCTATGTGAGACCACCCCAAGTATCAAGTTTGACCCCAAACCCATGCCCCTAACTCCTTCATCCCTAGCCTACAAGTTTAATGACTATATATTCAAAAAAACATTCAACCCTCGATCCAACGGTTCAGTCCATTCGGATGTGTGTCAATCCTTGAGATTAGTGACTATCAGGGGGTTTCTTATTGGTTGCTAGGTTTGGATGGGTTGCTAGTTGGGCCATGCAAAAAAGATCTTATATAATATGTGAGAACTAGTCCTCACTTGAATATTTTTCATAATTAAATACACGGCTATGATTGCAATTAAGTAATTGAACGGTGTGGAATTTGGGCCCAAAACTTACCAGTTTGTCCATTGACATATACATGTTGTTTTTCACGGATTATGGAATCTGAGCTAATTTGGATTGTTTTTGTAGCAGATGCAAACGTGACTTGCATGCAATTGAATTAGATTTTTTATAGTAGTGGGCCACTCTGGTTTTCAATGGTGGTTAAATAAGGATCCAATTGGTTTGGCTGTTTTACCTAAAAAAAAAATTCCGGCCGGACTTGATTTGAAGTTGATTGATCCGATGGGATACATAGAAAATTTGGGTTAAATTTGTTAAATTATGGGCGGTGTGGATTTGATTTTTTCCATATTTAATTGTGCTCAAAATGTGGTGCGGGCATGGACAATGACTAGTGTAAGCATAAGGAGTCTCATTTGAAGTTGGATAACCCATCTCATGGCTTCACCATCTGGAACCCACATGATAATGTCCTTATTTTACTGGATGCTGTGTTTAGACTTAGAGCAACAGATGGAAAAGCTGGGTTTGACTCTGCCTTTTGGTTAAATGGGTCATTGATGGATGCCGTTTCATTGATAGGTCTCTTCTTCATCCAAAGAAGATGAGGCAGGGGCAATTCCTTTTGCATTGATTGAAGCTGGAGCTCGTGGTTTTCTTTAGGGCACGTTTGGTAAATAGAGAGGATTCATTTGTTCCCTAGCAACCATGCTATCCTATCTGAGGATTTCTAATGGGAGGAGTCATTGCATTCCAGGTTTGGGACACACCAAGGAGTTACTCCTTATAACTCATTTACTTTTTTGCCTTTGTGGATTTGCAAAATCTGATGGGGGGAGGTGGAGACCAACGAATCATTGGAAAATAGGATTTTAGATGGGTTTGGAGGATTTGAAAGATCCTCTCACAGCTTTCCTCTCTTCATCCAAATTACGTGGGTTTTTCTCGGAATTGAGGAAAACCAGAGAGGATTCCTCTCAATGGAAATTATCCAAACATGCCCTAAAAGTTTATCTTTTGTCAGATGGGTAGAGGTTGTGCATGCTATTAATGGATCCTTTGACTGATCTATTTTTCCAATTTTGCAAGATATCAAAGCTTTTGAGGTGGTTGGGTTTTCTTTTATTCCTATGAGGCTAAACTCAGTGGCTCGTAATTTGGTGAAATGTTCTCACTCTTCATGCTTTAGGGTTTGGGGTGTTAGATTTTAATTCTGTCTTTTTCTTTTTCGTGTGTGTGATGTTGTTGTTTGTTCTTGTGTTTGTTTTAATGAAATTAGACTTTCTATTAAAAATAAAATAAAAAAGGTCACAACACCACTCAACTACGAATGTATTTGTTTTACTTTATTCCTAATTTTGTTCTTATTTTTTCTTGTTAAGAGGAATAGAAGCTTTTAAATTAAATTAATCTAGAAAATAAGCATGGTGGCTGTTTTTACTGAAGCTCGCTCATTCATTATGTGTATCTTAAAGTCATTAATTGTAAACCCCTGTTGAGAAGTTCAGGTCTTCTTGAGTATAGGAGACACACACACCTTCTTCAATTTTACGTTGGCACCATATCCAATCAAATTACAATTTGAGGATATACTACGAAGGGGATTATTCATATTCAGTTTATCAGTTTATATCGAACACATCCCACTTACTAAAAGCATATTAGACTATCAGACAGACTACAAGGAAATCTATGGTTATGAGTGGCCAAGTACTGCATGCTGCTAAGAACTACCGCGCGCCCTAGCTAGCATAGATGAATGAGGGAGCAGAGGTTGGCCCCATGTTGAAGATGTTTGGTGCATGTACCTAATTGCATGCAGAGGGGTGCAAGCTCCGTGCCCCTTGGCCTCTTATATGTTATTCAAAAATAAAATAAGTTCTTGTTATCATGTTATGAAGAACAGGTTCTTCTTCTATTCTACTCTCTGCAATCTGCATTATTCGTCGACAGTGTCATGCTATTATGATCATGCGATCAATTATGTTAATAGAGTATCAAGATTAGTGTCGTGCCATTGCGAAATATGTGATCTATTACTCTACCCTAGTATATGTATGGGGCATGGGAGACCCACCAATTATGGGTGAGATGGAAAATCAATAGATTCAAATGGGACCACTCCACACATGAAGTTTTATGAAGTTTTAAATTTGTTTGATTTTCCTGACCCATTGTTGATTCATGGCTCTCAAGTTTAACAGTTTTTTAATGCACCATTTTATTTGATTTTAATGCAAGGGTCAATCCCATTTGGATCCCATTTGGATTGGAGTAAAACCCATTGAATCAACCACACTCGGGGTTGGATTGAATTGATTATGTTTGGCCCCAGGTGGGCCCCACAGCTTGCATAGGAGTATTATCTATAGTATATATTTTTTTTCTGGTTACCACTTAGCATGACTCGTTTTCGGATCAGTGTTCATCTTACATCTAAATATGGTAGATTTGTTGAGCATTATTATACATCAGCTAAGACCGGCCAGTCCGACCAGATTTGATCAGGACTGGTACCTTCACTGTTTCAATTAGATGAAAACTAAGGTACAAATTAATCAAAGTTTTCAAAACTGATTTAAAAAAATGGAGATTGTGTCAATTGAACCCGCCATCGATTTTTTTTTCTTTTTTTAGATCTCATTAGCTTTTACTTTACAGTTAAGGCAGGTAAACTAGGATGAACGACATGGTTGAACAGAGCCCTCCACTCCACCTGTATTCCCATTGATATCCCAATTCCCAATTCTTAGAAAAATAATTATTTTGACTTTGAATTGTTAGGCTGAAGTTTAGGTATAAATTATGTAGGGTTTTTCTTGAACATTCTCATTACTTCTTTCTTTCTTTCTTTCTTTCTTTCTTTTTCATAACTTTCATTTTGTTTCTGATTTTCAGCAAAGAATTGCTAATTAATAATTATCTTAATCTCAGAAGGAATCTCTTGATTGAAAAATATTTTCCTGTGTTAAAGTAAAGTAAAGATGCCAAAGAGAAAGGAGGCTAAATATTAACTTAAAACACTTTCTGATTTAATCCAATGTTAATTGTTTGTATTAGCTCTTGATGTTTTAGCTTAATTTTGTAGAAATGGACGTGCAGACAAAAAAGGAGATCCCCCATTGCCCGAATCTTGCCAAACCAATTAAGAGATTAATTAACGAGGCAAGACTGCCTGCAGATATTTTCACCTACAAGCTGACCTGTATATTGTTCATTCAAATGCAGTCCTACTCTATGGGGAGGCCCACCTTTGATCATTCTATGCATCCCAATTAGAAGTGGGCCTACTTAGACATTCAGCTGACCTTTGATCGATTTTTAATGGAATCTTGAAACTATGTATAGCTGGAAGACCGTTAAACTTTGAGTTTATTAAATTAAGGATTAGGAAAGTTTGATAGGGCTGATTTTTTTTCCTAACCCTTATCCTTTTCATCCCCCAATTTCCATTGTTAGTCATTCATCTATGAGGCCCCATGAGCTGGACTGCTTATGAACGGCCCACTCACAGGAGAAAATTGCCCCTGAAGCAACCAACCTTTGCCCCATTGGTGGAAGGTCCAATCACCAATTTGTAACCCTTTTAGGCCAATTTGAAACTCATAGGTATGGTATAGGTGACCAACTTTATGCCTAAATGACGGTTCATAGGCCAAAAAATTTAAAGTAAAACTCTTTAGTCAATCTAGTTTGATGGAATACACCAATAATGATGGTGATCTTGATGATGGTGAAGAAGTATCTTCAACCGCAAGAAGGAAAGTGATCAGACACTCTCGGGGTGTGTTTGGGATCATGCCCTTCGGATGTTTTCACGTGCTCACGAGAAGAGGCTACGAAAAATATATTTGGTAAGTGTAAATTATTATTTTTAATTTTATTGTTACAGAAAGAAATTTCAAAATCTTGACCCGCAAAAGAAAGTTGGAGTTTTTTTTAAAAAAAAATCAACTTGCTTGCACATTGGGCTCCTACTTATCCCTTGTCTCTTGCCTTAAATATATCATTTAAAGACTCCAAAGCCTCCGGCTAGGGATGTAAATGGGTCCCCAATTTTTCGATTATCCGAAGGTTCCGACCCGTTAAAAACCGGGTCTGGGTCCTTATTTAGACCACGATAAGTAAATGGGTCTGGGTCCGGTTCCACCTTGGTTCAGACCCGTGGACCCGAGACCTGACATATTACCTCAATTTTCAAAAATCACTCCTAAAAATCATATTTTCTTAATATGATTCTTTATTTAGACCCGGACTCGGATCCAGACCCGCCCCATATATGGTTCTGGTTCCGGTTCTGGAGCCAAGAAATAGGTTCCGAAACGGTTCCGGGTCCGGATCCGGATCCGGTTCCACCTTCTCCTTAACGATTTCGGTTTCGGGTCCACCATGGACCCGGACCGGAACCGACCCGTTTACAACCCTACCTCTAGCTTATGTTAACGGAGTAACGTAGGCCCCATGTTCATAATTTCAAAGAAGGTGACCCCACTTTGAAATTTGTAAAAGTGGGTCACATGGTCACAATCACAAAATGAGAACCCATATTATATTTCTTATAATAGTGGGACCGAATTATAAGGCTCAATGTTCTAATTTCTAAATGTGGGCATCGTGTTGTAATTTCTAAATGTGGGTCTCGTGTCTACAATCACAAAAGAGGTGGCCCCACTTTATAATTCTTAAAGGTGGGTCATATGGTCACAATCACAAAAGGTGGAACCACATTGTATCCTATGAATGTAGGCTCACATTGTAAATCCTGTAAATATGACCCCATATTCTAATTTTTAAATGTGGGTACCACTTGTAATTTTTAAAGGTGGGCCATGTATTCACAATCAATCAAAATATGACCCCATAATATAGTTTCTCTAAAGGTGTGCCCATATTGTAAATCCTATAAATGTGCCCCCATATTATAAGTTCTAAAGGTGGGTGCCACATTTCAATTTTGAAACGTGAGTCATGTGTCCACAATCACAAAAAATGTGGCTCCACTTTGTCATTCTTAAACGCGGGTCACATGGTCATGATCGCAAAAGGTGGACCCACAGTATAAACCCTAGGAATGTGGGCCTATATTCTAATTTCTAAAGATGTGTACGATGCTTTAATTTCTAAAGGTGAGTCTCATGTTCACATTCACAAAAAGATGTTCCCACATTACAATTCTTATAAAGTGGGCTCATATTGTAAATCTTATGAGTATGGGCCCCATTTTTTAATTTTTAAAGTCGGTACCACATTATAATTTTAAAGGTGGGTCCCATATACGACAATAATAGAGTGTCGTAAATAATAAAAGGTAGGTCCCACATTGCAAACCCTATGATTCTCTTGATTTCGTTCTTTGGAGTAAAATTTTTATAATGTTACCAAATAAGTCACGTACAACATATTCTCAACAAAATAATTTAATATAATGTTGCCAAATAAGTTTTAGAGAGTATAGTCTCGGCACAATCCGAGCACAAAATTAGGAACAACATAAGAACGATGTTAAACAGACCTTGAGTTGTTGCCCTCTCACTTTGCCCAAAATCACTTCCAACAAAGGACAAAACGACAATCACTCATAACTCAAATTATCTAAATGCATGAACCCTAATACCTTCCTCCATTTACAAAGATCCAAACTGGACCTTTAGGGCACGGGCACGTTTGGCAACTGTCCTTAGAATGAATTCCTCTTCAGTTTTTTTCGCTCTTGTCTATTGAGGAAATTTACTAAATCCATAAAAAGCAAGGATTTCATCAATCCAACCCCCATTAAAACCCATAAGTCCTCAACTTAAAGTGAAGGAACGTATATAAAGACCTTGTCTTCATAGAATGGGGGTATAAAAGGACATTTTCATTCTTGATTTCACTGTGTTAATCAAATATGGAATGCAATGAATCATGTTCCTGATCATAAGTTTTCAGTGATGAAGAAAGCCTGATTCCACGGCACCAAGTAATCATATGAAATGCCTTAAATATTCGTTAATTATAGGTGTCACATGGGGTTCCACTCTACCTTAATTAGCTCCATCTTGACAAAAGCTCTAACACCTATGGTCTCATTCAATGGATGTCAACCTCTTTTTTTGTCCCCCCTCTGATCCAAATTCTTCTTTATGAAGCTATAAATCTTGAGAATGCAGTTGCTCAGGAATGCAGATAGTTTATCACCCAAGCTGCATTGTATTCTAGACGTGAAGGATAAGATATACCACTAATACCAATGGGTGGATTTTAAACAATCCACTTGTTCACGGAAGGAATCTAGCATTTCATCAAAATGGTTTTTGAAACTTACATAATTTTATTAATATTCATTGATTTACATGATCTAAATGGATTGGAATGAAAATGCCGCACAAATGGCATATTGGACTTGCCAATATTTGAACCAAAAGTTCTACCAAGTCTCTTTCGAATATGCCAAGTCTACGTGCCTGAATGAATTAAATGGTCATTCGACGGCTGCTGGAACAAAGCTCTTGCACGCGAGAGAACTATTCCCATATAAAGATGGTGTGGTCCGGTCTGTAGGGCTCACCGGAGGTCATGCCAATCATAGAGGAGGGAAATGGGATATAAACTTATCTCAGTAAAACTTAGGATGTGCAAAATGATAACTCCATTCGATCATCTGAGCCCCCGAATTTATAGCCCCCAAGTTTAATGATTTTAAAAGATATTATTTCTTCAAATTTCAGTCCTATGGTGAGAGACGATTAGAAGAGTGTTAAATTTGGGATTGTGGCAATTCAAAAGGGCTAGTGTATGAGGGCAATAATTTCACCATAGATGGTTAGGTGGCTTCAAAAATAAATAAGACACAAATCTTATGTGCTAATGGTTCTCTTATGAAAGTAACTCTCACTGTATTATGAGAGTAAGAAATCCAAGCCATTAGATCCACATCTGAGTCCAACAGCCTAAAAAGAGTAAAAAAAATAATGAAAATAAAAAGCTAAAAGACCCGTCACCCGCCCATATTTTCACTCTACCACCGAGACCAAAATTAAACATCAACATTTATCTTTTTAGGCAGTTGGGTCAGTATGTGGATCCAGTGGCTTGGATTTCTTACTTTCATAGGAAAATTTTCATATATATATATATATATATATATGTGTGTGTGTGTGTGTACATATATGTAATCATCTTCTTCACATTAGAGTCTTGTCCCAACTATGTTTGGGTCATGTAAATTGTATTTCTCCATTCGCATTATATCTCAAGCAAAATCCCCAGATAGATTCTTTGCTCTTAAATCTAGCTATTCATACTACTTTCATCCATGTTCTTTTCTATCTACTAAGGGCATTCATGGGCAGGACCGGACTAGGCTAAGACAATATCCACGTACGGCCCGACTTTAGAAGTACAGGCCCAGCCTGTACCAAGCCCAAAACAGTCCATAAAATCAAGCCCAATCCCGCTCAAGTAATCAACCAGGCCGGGTGATTTGGGCTTTAATTTGATCATTTTCTGGGCTTTCTAACAAATGTTTGGCCTAATTAAGTTAAATTATATGCACTCCTCATACAAGCCGGGCCGGATTGAGCTTTGTGCTTTCTTTCACTTAATCCAAGTCCATTCCAATCATTAAACGGACCCAAATTTCATATCCCAAACCTAATCTAAAGCAAGTTGGGCTACGATCAGACTCGGGCTGGCCCGGCCCTGAACACCCCTACTGCCCACCCCCTTTTCTTTTCTTTGAGGGGCTATCAACTTTTTTTTTGAAAGATCATGTGTGAGTATAAATATTAGCTCGTGTTATATTAGAATTTGGAGACATGGATAGTGGTGGAGGTTGTGGCGATGATGGAGAATATTAAGAAATACGTTGGTGCTTGACTTTCCAGAGGAAGTGCCTAATCAATCGCACGTGGGTATAGCGACCATCGACGTATCTCAAAGAAGGAATCCCCTCACCACTTCATCTCCCTACTCTTTCCTCTTACATTATTTATATGCACGCACCACATCTTGGCGGCACTGGCAACCCACTCGTGCACAAGAAGGTTTAAAAAAACACAAGGCTAAAGCTTTTAAGAAAGAAAAGTAGACAAGGAAAGGAAATGGGTATTTTAGGGCCTAATCTTGATCATGGGATAATCTCTATTATATTGGAATGATGGAGAGAATTGACTGTGAGAGGTGACTCGTGTGAGAAGATAATGGGATGGAATTGGAAGAACAATGCAATGGGCCTACAGACTACTACGACGTCGTTTCTTATTAGCCAACTTGTGGGGTCTGCTTTGAAGTGAAAGCGAGCACTTTGCATTTTTCAATTGAAGTTGAGAGTAGAATCGAACTATCACTGCATGCGCATCAAGCAAAGCAGCATATGTAATTGATTTCTTCCCTTTCTTTTAGTCTGCTTTTTTATGTAAGTACTGTTAAAGGCTTGCTTATCTCTTCTCTTCCGGGCACTTCCTTCACACGACTACACGAGAGAGAACAAAAAAAAAAAAACTCTCTACAGTGGGATCTCTTTGATGACTTTTAGAGGGACACTAAAAGGGTCAACTCTCATTGACTAGTACCGTTACATCGGCAGAGTCAACAGTAAATCCCTCTCTCAGACATGCGATAAGTCTCGCAGACATGCGATAAGTCTCGCAGACATAAGAAAGATGGCAAACAGGGTCAACTCCATGCTGCAAGCCCTGCAATGGCGGCTTCATCAGCACTAGTGAATAGTGCGATCTAGAGATGTCAGAAAAATCTGGCCTATAAATCCACTAATAGGGCGCTCTTATAAAACTCAAACCATTAAAATAATTGTTCTGGATTGGTGTCTATATCAAATCTCACTCCAATCAAATGGCCATCATTCAGTTCAAACTAATGAAAGAAGGAATCAATCCACGGGTACCTTGGAGGTAAGGTACCTCCCCTCTAAAAAAAAATAACTAAGGATTAATCCCTGACTATCGAACTGTGGGTGAAGGACTTTGGAAGCATGTATGACTGTGTGAGTATTGAAAAAAAAAAAAATAGAAAGCCTATGATTATTGACTTGAAAGGGCAAATTGACTATACTTTTATTAGAGTGAGATTTTGTCCCTGGATCTTAACAATCTTTTACTACAAGTAAATTTTTTTGTGCTCTTTAGTCCATCAAAGTGTTATTCATTCTATACCTTTCCCAAAGAAACATGATCAAGAGAAGATGAAATGAAAGAACCATAACCTAAACAGGATTGGGCCGCAGTGTTGCCACATGCTCTCAAATAAAAAGAGGTTGGGTGAATTTCAGTCAAGGCTTGAGAGGTTTTAAGTAGATTTGAACGCCATGTTTGGGCCTGAGAGTGAGGACACTGACCGGCGCATGGCGATAGCTTTTAGATATGGTGAAGCTGAAACGAGAGAGCATCATGGACAGGATGATCTTGGCTTCCATCAAGGCAAAGGTCTGGCCGACGCAGTTTCGTGGGCCGGCAGCAAATGGAATGAAATGGCGCCCGGGCGCAAAGGACTTGCCTGCAAATCGATCGGGTTTGAATTCGTTGGCATCTTTTCCCCATAATTCCTCACTGTGGTGAATGGCAAGCACAGGAATCCAGATGGAGAGCCCCTTGGGAATATGGAGGTCTCCCAATCTAATATCCTCAAAGACCATCCGAGGTAGAAGTGAAGCAGGCGGGTACAGTCTCAAAGACTCGTTCATTATCATGTTCAGCTGCAGAACAAAGTAAATGTTCATTTTTAAGTAAAATTGAAGAGAAGCCCAAATCAAAGAAGATGAAGAAGAGCTTATGCTGATGCTTGCTTTGTTAGGAATCATTGTTAAGTGGAAGATGCTAGTTTAGTATTTTAATAATTTTTTTGTAGGTTTTCAATTGTTGCTTTGTGTTATAGTAGAATAAAAAAAAAAAAAACACTCAACACTACAAGTGTGTAATTGTTTTTTAAGGGACAATTATAGCCATTGTCTCTTTTATTTTTTTGGGGATATCAGTGTGTTCTCTTTTACGAGAAAGAAACAATGTTTCGTCTTCTTTCCTTTCCTTTCCATTCCTAATTCCTAATGCAATTTATTTGTGAATGCTCCACTACTCTATACGTACAATACTTGATTACGATGGTAAATTTATCTAATGTTGAAAACCTCACTCATCTCACTTAGTAGTTTGACTTGAGTTGGTGGAGATTAACAAGGAAGATGGTCTTTTTATGGGGTCTTCCAACGTGCTCACCAGAGATAACTTGGGCAGGTGATCTGGGGAGGGAGGTTCTCTGCCGCAGACCTGAAACACCTCGGCGCGAGCCTTCTCTTGCCATGAGGGGTTGGTGGCAAGGAGCATGGCTGTCCAGGTGAGGAGGAGAGCTGTGGTCTCGTGGCCGGCGAAGAAGAAGGTCTTGCATTCGTCCATGAGCACTTGAAGGGTGAAGCTGAAACCTGCTCTCTTCTTCTGGCTTTCGGCCAAAAGCATTCCTAGAAGGTCGTTTCCATAAGAACTGCTCCTGCCGACCTCCACACAGTCTTTCCTGCTCTGTATTATTTCCATCAGCAATCTCTCCACATCCATCTTCAATGCTTTGATTTCTCTGTTATACTTACTGGGGAAGAACCTGCCACAATTTGAAGCAGATGGGTTGTTATGAACTTTGAATTGAATTAAATATATAAAACCATCTCTCTCTCTAGAAAAAGAAGAACTGGGTGCCCAACTGACAGTGACACGAGATTGAAATAAGACGGATACCAGAAATTAAAGTGGCAAAAGAAACAAAGAACATTGAAGCATAAAGAAGGCAGGGAAGTTAAGTAGCAGATTAGTGGCAGTGTGTTATTTCTTCCTCACCTGCTACCAGGGAGCCATAAATGGCGACTGGATTGAGCAGCGAGACTCTGCAACGACGTCAAGAGATGAAAAATCCGCTTCCCCTTTTCATAGCTGCTATCAAACTCTGTTCTGGCTATGATATCTCCTGTAAGCTTAGTGAAGTAGCTCCCAATTTCCACTTCAGTTCGGCCAGACTCCACTTCCGCTTCTAATGATCTTAACATCTGTTTTGTACATTCCACCATGTAACGAACTTGGCCCTGTTGATCATCAAACAACCCATCCAAACCATTCATGCATTAGAACTAGGGAAACCCAATTCATTTCCAGCCAAAAGAAAAAAAGAAAAAAAAAAAACCAACAACAACAACAAGAGAGATTGGTGGTAACCTTAAGCTTGTCAGGCAAGAATGCAGGGGCGACTATATGGCGCTGGTGAAACCAGTTATCTCCATTGGCCATCAACAAGCCTCTACCTATGAAGTGCTTGGACCCCTGTTGCTGGAGCCATGACTTTCCTGAAAGATGGCTGTACTTGGATGATAGTAGCTCTTTAATCATATCTGTTTCTGTCAAACACATTCTCGGCTCGCTCCCGTACCAGTATATGAATCTCTTACCTGCCCCACAACCAACCATAGAAACCAAATTCAGCAAAATCTCTCTCAAGTCTCAAGTCCTGCTTCTATCAAAGAAAGAAAGTAGCAGAGCAACAAACAAGAACAACAAAACCTCCAATTCCAATTAATTAATTTACTAATCCAAACGTGTTTGTTCAAGTCAAATCATTTTCCCAGGAAAAAAAGAAGTGTACTGTTTCATTTTCAGAGATGACCCTTGTGATCAATTACAGATGATTTTAGCGATGATGGTGATGATGATGATGATGTGTTGTCATATTAATTACCGTATCGCTTGGACCAGAGGACGTAATGAGGCAATAGACGGGTGACGATATCGTGGTGTATGGAGTCCATGTCAGAAGAGGTGGACTTGGAAATGAGAGAGGCCATGTCCCTGAGATTTCCAACAAGAAAACGAGGCTTTGGTCCATACACTCCTTGCTTCTCCATCACCTTTCTGATGCGCCTTGGCGTCGAATAGTAGCAGGAGATCGTTTCTATAACTGCATGCAAAACGCAGCAAAAGAAGACCACCAAAGCCACATACATCAACAACAAGGCCATCGCTGAGACAAGTTGGAACTACTTCTCTAACGACGAGTACGAAGAAGAAAGAAGCCACCACGACGACCTTTTATAGAGAGAGTTGCCAGAAATTAATGTATTGAAAAGAAATGAAGCACCGAAAATACAATAAAAGGTTTAAATTTCGAAAATAAAAATAAAAAAGATCGGATATTATCAAATGTCCAATTATAAATCTAAATGATTCTATAAATAAAGATATTTTAGATTCTCAAAATTACTCTTATATACTAAAAATAGCTTCAACCTCAACTAGGCTCATGGAGTAGTTATGGATCTCATCAAGATCTCGTGTATTGTCAACTTAAGAAAAACTCTTGCCCGTGCAATATTGAGTCATTATACTCAATTTTCGGGGTTTGGGGCCATTTTGAAACTCTAATCTAATTAATAAGAGCTAATCAGATCAAGAACTAAAATAATAATAAAAAAATTAATTTTAAGTTCTAATTTACAATTAGTGTCTTTGGTAAGATTATGGGAAAAAAACTCTTATTTCATTAGGTGACTTTTAGAAATCGTGGAAATTGGAGCTGAGCTTCTAAAAATTACAAAGTAAAATCCACCATGTGTGTCTTTCTGGAAAAATTATAAAGTTATTTGCATCCAAAATACTTCTAAATTTTACATTGTTTCCATTTTAATTAAAGAAAAAGATAGCCCCCCTCTTAGCTTGTTTTAGAGGCAGAAAACTTTCATTTGTGAATAACCTCTAAAATAAAAAAATACAATAAAATATAAAAGCTTAATTTAGAGTTACCAAACACCCCCTAGTTTTCTTAGGAGAACATGCGGGTATCCAATATTTCAGCTTTCTCCGTGACATTACATGCAAAATGTTGAAAATTCTAGAAGTTAAGATTTTTATTATAATATATACATATAGATTGGTTATCAATGATAGATAATTAGAAATAGATATAAAAGAGATAAAAGGTAATTTGAGTGATTCAGAATAAAAGGCATTTTGTATAATGTCAATGATAATTTGAACCTGAAAATCATTTTACAATTTAAGTAAATACTTATTATTAGTTGAAGCTACTTTGCAGGTTGGCAAATGGGTCGGGTTGAAAATTTGTGATTAACCTTTCAATGATAAAATGCTTCAAAAAGACCTGAGAAGGTTATTCATGATTTGTCATCCTACTCAGAGAAGTTTTCGAGTAAATAGCAAGAGCAAGAGATGCATGATAATGAATTGATAACCTCATTAATCTTCATTGATTTGTGATATCTTCATGCATTCATTTTGAACATAAAAACAATGGAGGGCTTTTTATGAAATGAAGGGAGCACAATGAAAGTTGTACTCTACATACCTCTTGAAGATAAACAAATGGATATGAAAATCAAGAAAGAAGAAAAAGGCAGTTTTTTTTTTTCTAAGGTGAAAGAAGAGATTGTATTTTTAGTATGGAGTACTATACGGGATATATATGTTCAAAATTTCATCCCTCTTAACATTCATTGGAAGTTCAAAACTTATTTACAGGTACAAATCTTTTTTATTAAATATGATAAGGTACAAAATCTATCTATAACGGACTAATAATAGAAAAGGATATCTTTCATTGCCTCATTCGCCAATAATAGTGAGTTACAGAAAACCTATCTGTATCGACTGGTAATAGTAGTAAACTTTCCAAAACCTACTGCCAAGGGCTAATATCATTTGACAAATCAAACTCCTTTGCTGTGCCTCTCTTCCAAGTGGGCCTCACAAGTGTGGGCATCTTTTGCTTCCTTTTGTGCTTTTCAACGGAGACCCACAGACCAAGGGCATGGTCAGAAATTTGGCCCGGCTAAAAATGCAGACAAACTCCACCTCCAACCCTACGTAATTCTAAGTAGTGTTGCCAAACAAGTTCGTGACAATTCATTCTCAAACAAGAAAAGTATCAGTAGAGTTCATTTCCAGTTGAGCATAATTTAACATAAAAACATACCAACCTAGGAGAATACAAACATACGTAAGATCAACTGACAGGGGCAGACCCAAGTAGAAAGAGTCCGGGGGCTGACCTGAAAAAGTCCAAAAAAACCCCTTCAAATTCTAGAAATTAATAGATTTTTTAACATTTGCCCCCTCTCCTAAATTATCTTTATTTTTCTTATTTTCTTTGTACATTGAACTCCCACAAGGAAAATTCCCTGAGTCCAAAATATGTTTTCTTTTCGGTTACATTACATTGCATTTGGGAACCCAGAAACTCAATAATACACACATGTCCTTTGTCAACCGAGCTACAGCTGCAGGACTATTTCGATAATGAACTAAGCTATACATTACTTGGTTTGGGTGGGACCCCACGAATGATTTTAACTGATGTATGGGTCCAACTGTGATTCTCATCATTTAGGTGCGCTGAATTGGTTATTGTCATCTTTGATGGGTCTTGATGTTATGATAACCATCAGTAAGCAAGTCAATTACACCTAGGTTTGATTTTGGGGACAAAGCGGTTTTCACGACTTCGATGGAGACTACCTTGTTTGGGATTGATGGGCTAGGCCCAATGTGAGTTCCATCTATAGATGACACTACTTTGATAACCCCATAAGGAGACCTTTTCATCTACTCTTCTCTCACTAGTAGACATGCATCTAAGCCTTCCTCATGCGTAAGAACGCATATCAACATATGCAATCTGCTCATCGGAGAGCATTTTCCGGTGGAGAAGTGCTTTCCTCCAAGGCGGCCCACTTGAGATGCATTCAGTTCATAAATGCAGGAATATTGTACCTATAGGAGACATTGAGTATATAATGTGCCAAATTGCAAACTAACCAGATAATGTTAACTCCCAAATTTAAAACTTTACAAAGTTTAATGATTTAAGTATGAGTTATGTTCTACTAAGAGGTATCTCTCATGGATTGGGTGAGAGGTAATCTTTTTGCCACCACATGGGGGCCCTAGATAAATCCAAACCTCTCACACTCACTAACCTAGCTTACATGAATTAGCACTCATTCTGATTTAACAATAATCTAAATTATTCTTACTGTTAAATTAAATTTCATAAAAAATATAACTTAATAAAATGTTAAGTTTTAAGGCCCTTAAATCAAGAGTTATGATAATTTGATTGAGACAATCTTTGACCAATATAAAATATCCATGATTAGACCTTTCCATTCCACTATCCTCCCATGATTAGCATACTTTCAAGTTGATTCAAGGGGCTTAAAGTTTTACCTCTCATACAATCCGTGAGAGGTACCTCTTGGCAAAACATGGCCCTTTAAGTATATTAAATTTTGTCAATTAAGTCAAGGTGGGTGATGATTTGGATCATAGCTAGTCAATTGAAAATCAAACCAACTCATGGATGTTGGATGGTATGGGTCAAGCCTAACTGCCCATTTATTAATGAATTTGGAGTCTTGATCCAGACCCAAGCTAGAAGTCAGAAAGGGCCAACCCAATCCTTAAGTACTTGGTTGGGCTGGAGCTGGATAGGCGGATCAGTTCAGAATTTGCAACCACTACTTTCCCCTGGGAGCGCATCTTGGAGCTGGCCAAACCTGGGGTCCTGAACGACCTGGGTACCTGAACCAGCCACTACTTATCCCTTTGGAGAGCAACCTAAACCTATTGGGAACCTGAACCAACCTGGGTCCACCTATTTAATCAGAATTAGAGTCAAAAGCAGGGAAGTTACAACTCAGGTCGGATATGTTTTTGTTTTTTGTTCTTTCCTTTTAACTTTCTTCTCAAGCTTCAAATTGGGTCCTCCAAACAGTCATTCTGATTGTAGACTAGTGTGTTTATTATGCTTTTCTTGAGCTTATCACTACTCAGTTTTGATGTCAATCTCTACCCAACTTCACTTCTACCTTTCTCTGACTTTGAGATTGATGGGAAAACCTCTCCCCATTCCCCATTTGCTGGTTTGTTTTTCACTAAATTCAATTAATGTTGGCAGCTTTTAAGTATTAACGTTGACTTAGTCTTGACTT
Source organism: Litsea cubeba (assembly GCA_012931725.1). Lineage (NCBI taxonomy): Eukaryota > Viridiplantae > Streptophyta > Magnoliopsida > Laurales > Lauraceae > Litsea > Litsea cubeba. Next base: position 70,947,283 of record CM022950.1, on the reverse strand, counting down.
TTTGAAGACCGTGCCGTTGCATTGTCGGCATTTTAATCTTTGACTTTTTTATCTCGGGCACGAACACAAGTTAGTGGAACTCTTGAAAAGTCAAATGCCTCTTTCTATGGAGTTTTTCACAAAAAAAAAGGCTCATATATCTTTGCAAAACATTAAAAATAAGGGTTTTTATCAAAAAAATACACTTTATATAACCACTACACGTAACAGTGAATTTTAGCCATCTATGCACCTAACAGGGAATCCGTACGGGATTTTCATTTTTTTGGGTGGTCGAATTCGACCTTCATTTGCAGTATTAAAGGTAGAATTCGACCCTTATTTGCAGCGTTAAGGTCGAATTCGACCCTGAGATATAATTCACTATATATCCAAATTTAAGACTTGCGTCGAATTCGACCTTCATAACCAATTTATCAGGTCGAATGCGACGCTGTGACTAATTTAAATGCGAGTTCATCACCAAGTGCATCCTTCGAACTTGAACGGTGACGGCCATCGTAGAGAGCGATCGTCGGGACAGCCATCCAATCAACCCTTCAAAAGCCCTAATTCTTCGATCTCCCACAGATCCCCAACCACCCTTCCAACACCTAAGTCTACAACCATTCCAAAACTAAATATTCTATGAAGTAAAAAAATATGAGGATTACATCCATTCATGGAGACTTACATTATTAAAAAAAATGAAATTTGCACCATTCATGTAGAATTACATTAACAAAGAATATACATATTACATTCATTCTTGGAGAATTACATTAATAAGAAATATGAAGATTACATCAATTCTTAGAGAATTACATTAACAAAAAATGTGAAGATTACGTCCATTCATGGAGAATTACATTAACAAAAAAGTTGGAAGTTACATCTATTCATGAAGATGCTAATTACATCCGCTGGTTTTGCTCTTGAGGATTCCATTGATGGGGCCGCTGGTTTTGATCTTAAGGATTCCATTGATGGGGCCCCTGGTCTTGATGATTTGGAGGATTCCACTAGTTGGGCCTCTGATTTTGGGAATTCCACTGGTTGGGTCTCTGATCAAGAGGATTCCGCCGGTTTTGGTTGCCGATGCCGGGCTGGCGTTGGAAGACGCGGGGTCGGACGAATGAGATTGCGGCTGTTGTGTTTGCATCGGTGACGGAGTCGACGTTCCAAAGAGATAGAGCCTTAAGAGAGGGGCACCCACAAGAGATGGTCGTGAGGCCAAGATCAGTAAGCCCACGAGTGGAATTGCTTCCACGGACCATGAGCTTGCCCAAACCCCCACGCGTGGAGGTGCCAACAGCAATAGTTGCGAGTCGAATATCAGTAGCTTTCTTCCCTTCCAAGCACCTTGTAAGGAACCCATCGCTCTCAGATTCTTCTGCTTCCTCCTCGGAAGGAGAAGACATTACCACATCATTAGCACTGCAGATCTCGACTCTACAGATGCTACTCTGAAGCATGAGCCAGCACTTGGAGACACGCGCGTAGGATCTACGCTCTTGGGCGCCAGGGAGGCATCTGAAGATCTCGAAAAGGCACTCATCAGGAAGGACATCGATCGAGCTGCGCTTCTCTTCTTCGATTTTGGGTGATCTGAGGACGAAAGGAGCGCTGATGCACGATCTCTTGCGAGGAGGGCAGTAGACATCGACGTGAGGGCCGAGAGAAAGTATGAGGCTCGAATCCATGAGGTTCGAGTAGAAAGACGAACCAGAGAGGCGGAAATCCTCATCACCTGCCAAGAGAAGCGTTCGTAAACAGATTTAGCCTTTTGTTTTTCATTCAGCATATGAGATTGGAAACTGAAAACAACGTTATATGCATAGATGATGAACTTTAAACAGTTCTCACCACCAAATCTAAAGAGAAAATCGAACAAATCATACAATCAGGAATCTTTCGAAGGAAAAGGGGGAAAATCAAAGAGATGTTCATCAAATCCAAACACAAGAGCGTCCCTGGAATTACAAAATCATCTACAGAATCTAAAATCAATGAACTCCCCTTTATCACACACGAAATTAACACCCTGATAGCCAACTTACAAAGAATGCACGAACATGAAGGGATTGAATATATAATGAATTATATCTCAGGGTCGAATTCGACCTTACCGCTGCAAATCAGGGTCGAATTCGACCTTTAACGCTGCAAATGAAGGTCGAATTCGACCACCCAAAAAAATGGTAAAAAAAAAAAATAGGAATCATGTACGGATTCCTTGTTGGGTGCATAGATGGCTAATGTTCACTGTTATGTGTAGTGGCCATATAATGTGTATTTTCCGGTAAAAACTTCTAAAAACAATCTTTCATTTTGTGTTTGGACTGAAACTTCCAAATGAACGTGAAGGTTTGAATGCGTAACTTTTACTTTACTTTTTCTCTCACTATCTCTATTTGATAGAATTACCTTTTACCTTTAAAATTTGCTTGTCAACAGAGAGGATTCTGCTCTTTGAAAGATTTTCAAAAGCGAAGAAAAGGTGAGAGGCAAAATCTAAGGAGACTGAAAGGGAGGGGAAATTAGGTTTTCTAAATGCCATTTTCCTTCTTAAAGAGAAAGAGAATCTTAGATAATTGAAAACAAAAGGCTAAAAGGGTTGCTCACGACGAGTAATTTAGCTAGAAAGGACCCAATTGAAACAATGCTAGAAAAGTTGGACCCCATTTTGAAACAAGAGAGTAGTATCCTTTTTTTTAAATCAAAAAAAATCACGTAGGGAGTTTTTGAGATTTTCTCTTTTCAATTTGACCGAACCCCACTGTGGTTGATCCAATTTCTTCATATTCATATTTATATACATATACCGATCTTGAATTGACTCTAACCCCGATTTGACATTGGTTTCTAAAGATATAATGTAAAAGCCAGAAAGGTACTGTATACCAGATACACTCATAGGGACATAAGGTCAATAAAGATAATTGTTGTAGATGTGGCAAAAGTTTTACGTTGTTATTACTGACACAACCCTTTTCCTTTATTTAGGCTTAATAGATGAGACAAATTTTGCGCTCACTTATTTAAAATGTCTCATTCGAGTGCACTATATGCTTGTCAAGAATAATGATTGAATCTTTTACATAGTTTTGAGTCACAGAAAATGTCAACACTACCATTGGGTGAAGGTCAACCAGCTGCATTTGACAAAAAGATATGGAATATTCATTTGTGTTTTGCTGTTTGTGGAGATAAAGAAAGAGAAATCTTTAAGGAAAAAAAAAATGATTAGCCTCTTCTAAGAAAAAAGGCACACCTCTAGAAGTGCGCTGATGTTTTCATAGTGACTTTCTCATGTACGCATTTCGTCTCAACCAACATATGGATATTTCTTTGTGGGTGTAGATCAACCAGTTGCATCTATCTGAAAGATATATAAAATTGACTAAATGTTTTCAGATTGAAAAGAGAAGGAAACAAAAGAATGCATATGAGTAAGCAGGAAGAGTGGTCAGGCTCTTGCTAAACTTCCCTTTGTTCAATATCATGGTCATGGGCAGTACGGCGTCACCATTCTCCAATGGGATATACATTTGACATTTCCATCAGTTGACATTAATTGCTAAATCAATGGATCCCACTAAGTAAATTGCACAATCACCAAGATTAGAAAGATGAGACAATCAATGGTTGCCAACAGAAACTGACGATCCAAAAAGAGATTTCATAAATCTCCAAGGTCAAAATTAGATTTAGTAAATCTAAGGATAGTGCCTTGACTTTTGAGAGGTTTAGAGATAGTAGTAGTAGTAGTTGTTGAGGAGGGGTTTGTGGATGAGTTGGATATATAAAGACTAACAGGAGGTTGAAATTAGCAATCATAATAAGGGCTCAGACTACTGGGTTGAATTTGAAACAACACATGCTAATTGACATTATTCAGATATGACCCGAAAACTCCCTCATCAGATCTATGAATGTATTTTTGTGTCGAAAAGGCAAAAAATAAGCCCCTTGAATTTTGCTACCTAACGGCCTTAAAAAAGAAAAAAAAAAAAAAAGTGGGCTCCAATCAAAAGTGCCTATTGGAGTGTGAAGGGTCCCACATAAGAAATATAAAGAAGATATGGGAAGGAGGTGGGCGTGAGGAGTGGAGTTAGATGGAACATTTTGCCGCATGCTTAGTGGACTAGTGCGAGTGTAATTGGATAGGACCCACACACACATTGGTCTTAAATTTTTATATGCTAAGATATGGAGATCTTCCTCTACACTAATTGATTGGCTAATGACTAGAAGTACTGTTTATGATTGGCCGTAGATTTTTCGAATCTAATGGATGGGCCACCTTTGGAAAATAATGACGTGGATCACTACCATTAGGTCCATTACCATGTCCTGGCTATAAAGCTGATTTTAGAATCTTCTAGAGTTGTATCAAGTATCAACTCCCTCAATTTCTGACGTCGCCGAGGCAATAACATACACATGACTGGTGGTTTCCCTGACGGAAAGAAGGTGGCAATGTGTGGTCAAAAGGCAACCGATCTTATGGACCAATGATCAAGATATGAAGCAGCAACAACTTGCAGGGTCAGTCCACCATCAGAGCCCAAGATGGACATGGCAGGCAGGGACTCTAATCAAGTTGCTGCTCTCTTCTCTATTTCACCTCTGCATCACTGCAACTGCCTTTACTTCATTAGTTTACCCACAATTTTTTATGTTTTGAAGGATGGTTACAGGTTACCCCTCTTCCTCTTCATTAATATCTCCCCCCCTCTCTCTCTCTCTCTCTCTCTCTCTGAACAAGTCCATTTACATTTGAGGAGTCGAAGCCCAGGTTGAGTCCATTTACTGGTCGGATTCAATTTGAAAAATGGATAGCATAGTTTAAATCCTGCTATTACAGTCAGAACCACATCCAGGTCTGGCCGATGGATCGGACCCAAATTATATCCATGCTAGCCTAAGTGGACTTGGAGTGCAAGTGGGACTGGGCCATATCCAGCCCATTCACAGCCTTAGCCTTTCCTCCATTTTAAACAACCTGCAGATTCTATTTAGTTCTCTTCTATCTTAGTGTGTCCTTTACCAAAAATGATAACGTGACTTGAATTTGTCTAGGTCTGATGATTCTAACCATTGATTTAAGGGCCCCATGTTCAATTTTCAAGGCCCGGCATGGGTTGACCCACATAAGCTGCCTAAAACCCGTGTATACTAAAAACCTATATGATGAACATTTAATGGACAGTATGGATCACTAAAAGAGAGAATATGCTTTAATCACTTTATTCTATGGAAAAGAGCTGAACCTGCCAATTGCTATTCTTACTTAAAAAAAGGTGGGGGCCCACAACGCGCACACACACGAGGAGAGAGAACCCACACACGTAGGGAGTGAGTACTTGCTTATGTGGGGGAGAGATAATTTGCCCATGAGAAGAGTGGGGCTGCACCAAGGATTGATCCCTAGTCAACCCGGTGAGAGGTAGCTAGGGTTGCACACCAACTGAGCCGCCCCTCGTTCTCAGCTATTATTTGACCTTAATCATCACAACATATATTGTCAACCTTATGTAGTCGCTCCCTATAATCTATTCTCATATATATATATATATATATTATAAACAATAATTAACTTGGGCGGGCTTGACCCAACTCAGCAAATCATGTACCTTCATCAAGCGTGGCCTGATTGAAATTTGAGCTCATACATTTAGATCCGAACAGATCCAGGTCAGAAAGATCCCAGCTCTCATTGACATCCTTCATCTCATCAAGGTAGTCAAGGCACCTAAATTGTGGGACCCACACACAGAAAGAGATTAGAATCTAGATATAGAACACTGAGCTGACATGGTCCAAAATATAAATGGAAGTTTTAAAAGGGGGTGGTTGGGTTTGGACCCACTGAATTCGGACAACCATATATATGAGAATTAGATGCTGGGGCTGAGTCTGAGTGAGACTGAATTGTTGCATGCGACCTGAAATGGAAAGATTGAGGGGGATGAAAGAGGGAATCCTCGTTCAAAACAAAAGTTTGGAAAGAAAAAGATGGTTTGAACTGCATCAATCTTGTTGAAGCTGTTTATGGCAAGTGGGCTTTACCAACTGATGTGTGGTCGTAAAGATTGTAAAATTCCTTTCTTTAGTACCCCTTTGGATCGTCGTAAAGCTTGTAAAATTCCTTTCTTTAGTACCCCTTTGGATCCTTGGAAGAACTCTTCTTTTTTTTTTTTTTAAATCCTTAGAACTCAATTCTCTTGCGACTTCATTCCTACTTTTTTCTTCTTTCCCTTTTTTGTGCGGGTCACTATTGGATCAGGGGAAAAACATATGCCCTCATACTAGGGTTAATTCATGATGATGAAAAAAAAAAAAAAAAAAATTGCCTACTGGCATGTGTAGCAAACAAAAATTAAAGATTGAAGGTTTGGACTTTGGACTTTGGATTGGTGTACAGGACTGGCATGCCTAGCAAAAAAAATTAAAGATTGAAGGTTTGGACTGGTGTCCAGGTCCAGACGCTTAATAAGTGCATCTTTTTATGGAGTGTTAATTAATGTGTGTTTATTGATAGTAATTGTGGTGCTCTAGAGTTTTGGTCTTTTACATTTGGGTTACAACTAATATTAATATTCATTAATTAATTTATTTTTCCTTTTTTGTACCTAGACAAGGGGGAACTAAGAGAGAGCCCGCACATGAGAGAAAACAGCCCATTCACGTAAGAAAAAAGCCCGCACGTGCGGAAAGAAAGTTAACACAAGTGGGAAGGGAGTCTGCACACATAAGAAGAGGCGGCTGAGAGAAACTATTGGTCCCACATGGGTGTCGAAATCGAACACGCTGAAAACCTTTGTAAGTTCTGTTGTGAGATAAATCATACGAACTCGCTACGAGAATTATGTCAGACCGGAAGTGTAATCTTTATCCAAACTCTACGGCCAAGAATTTGATCCTTATCTGACTCTACTAGATCAAGATTTATTGGAAGTTCATCCACGGTACACCATTATACTTGATCTGGCGTGGGCCCCATTGCAATCGGACCGCCTAATTTTCCTAACAACGGCGTACTTAGGGTTTAAACCCTGAACACGTGGTTTGCTAACCAACTGAGCATATGCACATTCTCTTTTCATTGATTAGTTATATATATATATATATAGGATACCTAAGGTCATATTGTCCAAAAGGCATCATTTCTAGGGCTGTTTTCTTTATTTTTTTTAAATATAGAAGCTCACTTATAATTTCAGCTATTCACTTCAAAAAAATTGAAGCAGCTTGCACCTCTTGGTTGTTATGCATCCAATGAGCCTCATTGAAAGTTGGCAATTTAAAAAGGACAATGTTTATGCACCCTGGGTTTGCTTAATATTTAAGCAGATATTTTATATGTTATCCTCTTCCCCTTTCTTATAAATAAAGTGAAATTGGAGCCTGCAAGAATAAATGGCTCCTTCTTATACTAAATATAGGAATTCGTACAGACATGGAGTGTGCAATTGCATAGATTGAGGCAAAGCATTAATGTAATATATAGAAAAACTTTGGATCCTAGTGTAGTACTATTAATTTTTAATCATTTTACAAGGGATTCAAGCTTACACAATCATGCACACTTCAAAGATTCCTGGTCCTTATGCTATGTGACCTAACTCAAAACTGATTTATTTTCATCCCATTCTAGTTGAATTGCCCACACTTGATATATATATATATCGACCCAAATCAAGCTTTGGATAAATCTATTTCTAAAATCTCAATTTGATAAAAGAAAGCTCCTTAAAATTATTTTAGGGCTGTGAGCACTGGGGCTTCACATGCCCAACCCAATCAACTTTGAGTTGGATATGGACTGACCTTTTCCAGTATGGGCCAGTAAACAAAGCCTCACAAGGCAACCAAGCCCAACCAATTCATGAGATGGGCCAGATACTTCACTGATGATCTGGACTAGGGCCTGACCCAAAGCTACATCGACCGTTAGTATCCGACCAGGCAACTAAATGGTGGGGATTGGACTGATGGGCCAAGTAATTCACTAATGGACCCATCAGCTAAATGGTGGGGATTGGACTATTTTTAGTCCAACCCAGACCTGCCAGCATGCAACCCTTGCTTTAAAAAATATATATATATACAAACTAATTAGGACACCACTTTGGGGTGGGCCCAATCAGACTGAAGAATCACTCCCATGTCTGAATCAGAGGGTCCACAACTCAGAAACTAACCCAAATATATTAAACCAGATATGGGTCTGGCCAGCAATTACAACCTAAATGTATATATTAATGTATAGTAAAGAATGAGAAGAAAAGGTAAAGAATGAGAATCCAATCAACGATGGAGCAATATGAATGAATACTTTGAAGGGATCAAAGTATGTAAAAGGGCGAATGGACGTCCATGCAGCATTAGTTGAAGAACATCTTTTTTTCTTTCTGTTTCTCCCTGGGTTGGGGTGGGCCTGTGTGCCCATTGGGAAAGAAGTGTACTCAGAAAGAAAGAAAGAAAGAAGTTATTATAGGTACGTAAAGGCTAATGGTACTCAAATAGGGAGAAGCCACGTAGGTCTTGGCATCAGATTCAGGCTTCTTGTGCGTGCGAGAACTGATACGCCTTGCCTTACAAAACAAGGAAAAAAAAAAAAAAAAGAAAGAAAGTCAGAACCGTGGACTAAACTCGTTTCAGAATCATTCATTCCTTTCTTCTTCTTCTTTTGAATGGTTTTTGTGTTTTATGTAAAAGAGGTTCTTTAAAAAGCCCTGTTAGGGCCTCTTTGCTAGCATAGAATCAGGGAATGGCAATGGGTCCCGGGAGAATCTACACTAGCTAGGCTCTTATCAGGGCCGGTTCGAGACAATTCGAGGCCTAAAGCGACGATCGTAAATTAGGCATTTTTATATTTTAATATTATTATAAATATTTTTTTTAAAAATTTATTTTTCTTGCTTTTTTATGATGCAAATTACTAATTAATTTTTTATATTCAAGTTTTGCTAACCTATCTTAAGCTACCTCCAAAACCCATATGAGAATTTTGGACCCAGTCGAAAACTCACATGAAAATTTTGGGTCACAAAATCCAATTACCTATTTGGCTCCCCCCCCTGGCACCATGAGTCAGGACCATCTAAGATGGACTTCAGAGGTGTGCCACACGTATTAGATGTTTCAGATACACAGTACTCATATGCATTGTGGGCAAGTGAATAAATTACAGCGGGGGCCCATTGTTTATCTTAAATTTTAAGATCTATTATTAGTGTTGAAACCCCAAGCTATAGATTTATTACAACCACATCATGGATCAAATCTGAATGAGCCCTATTGAAATGGGATGCACAAAAATAATGAGAAACACTTGTGAAATAAGTTCATGACTAAATGTATTGCTGAGATTTGATACACATGGACTGCTAAAAATATAATGGTGTGCTAAAATCAATTGAACTCCTGGCCATAGAAATATAAGGGGCAGATTTGGAAATATAATGGGCATAAATGACACTTTAAAGGCTCCATGAAAATCTTGGTCGTATCTTCTCAAATTATTATGGGGCCTTATATTTTGGGGAGAAAAAAAAGGGATGGCAATTAACGAGTTTTCTCTTTTGGAATTTTAAAAGATGTCATTTGCTATTATGGGGCCTTTTTTGTGCCTTATTCTTTGGGGCCTCAAGCAATTTCTTTCTTGGCCTTATGGTTCGGCCGGCCCTGGCCCTTATCCTATCTTCAAAAGCCAAGGTTAAGTCGAGACTCGGTTGAGGTCTATCTTTACCCTATCCTCAAATATGTGGGCCAGGACAAAGACTAGCTAAACCCCCCTTGGCAAGGGTGCACTAGTTAGAACCCTTATCCTACTTTCAAAGACCAAATTTGAACTAGGGCAGAAGAACATGATTCTTTTGAAAAAAAATTAGGCCGACCATCGATTGTCAACCTGATTCTAAACAATATAATTGTTGTTGGTGATTTTAACATTCCATAAAATCATAGAAGCTTTAGGACTTGGGGCAAATTAAGAGTCTCAAAGGTTAGGCGAACAATGATTAATTCCAAATTGAGGACGACTTTTTTGAATAAGTTCCATGAACTTGGGACCTGTTAAAAGAAGATATTCTCATTTTGAAAGTAATCATAGCATATTAAAAGCAATGGGAACTTCTTCTTTTCTTGCTTACAAAAAGCTATCGGATCACTTGTGCAGTTGTGCATGTACATGTTTGTTTCAATAATTTGTATAGATAAATGATTCACATGTATTCATTACACTTCCATTTGGACACCAAAGTATTACAGAGCATGTGTGACTCCCAAGTAGCAGCTTTGCTAATAATATTTTTTTTTATTTTTTATCTATCATACGATTGGGCATGTTTGTACAGCAATGGAACCTATGTATTCAAATGGACCCATGTAATTTGCATGAAATTAGATATGTTAGGATTCATTGTTGTCTAATCATCTATTCATTCACATAAAATTAATAATAATAATTCTTACTATCAAATGGGCTCATTTATTAGCATAGAATCAAGAACAGTTTTTAAATGGAATTGGAATACATATGGATTCATTTACGAAATGGGCTTATTTGTTTGAATGTAAGTTGGAATTACATAGAAAGTAACTAATTCAAATGAGCTTGCTTGTTTGCATCACACCAGAATACATAGGGAAATATTTGACTCAGATGAATCTCTGTGTTTGCATAGAATTGAATTATATAAAAATTCATTGTTAAATGGGCCTATATGTTTGCATGAAATTGGAATACATAAACATTCATTCATGGAACATGCAAGTTTGTTTGCTTGGAGTTGGATTATACAGGACTTCATTGTCAACTTGGGGGCCGGTTTGTTTGTGTGGAATTGAATTAAATCAGAATTCATTATGGAATAAGCCTGTTTGCTTACATGGGAAATTGATTCAAATAGGCATGTTCGCCCACATAGAATCAAAATACATGGAAAATCAATTCAAATGAGCATCTGTGTTTGCATGGAATTAAAAGACTGAAGAAATAATTGATTCAAACGTGCCTATTTGTTTACATGTAATTAGAATATATATATAAGGATAATATTCATGTGAAAACTTTTTTGTGGGGCCCAATTGTGGACCCCATATGGGGATGAGACTAGGGGGGATGGAAAGATCTTTGTGAGACCACCTCAAGTATCAAGTTTGACCTCAAACTCATGCCCCTAACCCCTTCATCCTAACCCCTTCATCCGTGACCCACAAGTTTAATGGCTTCATATTAAAAAAAAATATTCAACACTCGATCCAACAGTTCAGTCCATTCGAATGTGTGTTAATCTTTGAGATTAGTGACTATCAGGGAGTTCCCTATTGATTGCTAGGTTTGGATGGATTGCTAGTTGGGCCCTGCAAAAAAGTTCTCATATAATAGATAAGAATTAATTCTCACTTGAATATTTCTGCAAAAAAATCAACCTCATCCGTGGTTTCTATCATCTCCATCTAGGCACCAAAAGTTTAATGGTCAACGGTCCATTCGGATCAGTACACAGTCGATTCAACGGCTTAGTAAATTTATATCTGACCAAAAGTTGGTGGGCATGGGCAATTTAGGGGGGTCGTGTGTTTGGTCCATTTGGATGGACCAAAAATTGGCCCTAGAAGCGTTAGCTTATGGAATCTTATCATAAGATTAAGCTTAGGAGAGCCTTCCCATATATATATATATATAGAGAGAGAGAGAAAGAGCAAGGCTCCTCTAAGCTCGAGCTTAGAGAGAAAATTCTGTGAGCTCGTGCTTGTGGGGCCCACCTTTGGTCCATCCAAATGGACCAAACACACGACCCCCTTAAATTGCACATGTCTATCAACTTTCGGTAAGATCCAAATTTACTTAAGGTTATAAATGGGTCCCCGATTCTCCGATTACCCGAAGGATCCGACCCGTTAGGATCCGGGTCTGAGTCCTTATTTTGGTCTTGATAAGAAAATGGTTCCGGTTCCGGGTCCTTTTTTTGGAACCGATACATAAACGGGTCAGGTTCCGGATCCACAGTGACTCAGACCCATGGACCCGGGACCCGACCCAATATACACTAAAATAAGGTAACTTTAGTATGTGAGAACAAAACCTTTTTTACTTTTCTACATTATGGTTTTCTACTTTCTACATCTCATTGCCGATTTGAATGTGATTTCTAAATTTTTGGTTAAAAATGCATGTTATTGATAGACAAAATGTCACATTAGTGTTTGCAAGTACGTGATCCAATTGAAATGTGGAAAAAATATAATTTTTAAAAGAAAAAAATACAGGTATTAGTTTAGACCCGGAACCAGAACAAACCCGCCTCACAAACAGTTCCGGTTCTGGTTCCCATTAATATTATCAGTTTCGGTTCTGAAACCAATTTTCTGATTCCGAGCCGAGTCCGGTTCCACCCTGGACCCGGACCGAAATCGACCCGTTTACAACCCTAAATTTACTGGACCATTGGATTGACTATATATCAATCCGAATGGATTGTTGACTTAAACTCTTTGGCCCATATGGAGATGATAGAAATTACAGTTGGGGCTGATTTTTTGCAGGGAGGAAAATCCTAATGAGTCCTTAAAATCCCCTCATCCCCATGTGGGTCCCCAAGTGGACCCCACCACACACTTGAGCTTACCTTATCCTAAGCTTAAGCTTAGGAGAGCCTTGCTCATATATATATATATATATATGGGAGGTGCTCCTATGAGAGACACTCTCACCAAGTTTATGAGAGATGGGTGGGGGCCCTCACTTCCATATCCACTCTCACCAACTTAAATGCAAGGACCCCCAACTTAAATGTGAGGGCCCCCACCTATCTCTCACCAACTTGGTGAGAGTGCCTCTCACTAGAGCACCTCCCTATATATATATATGAAAAATATTCAAGTGCATCCATCCCTCACCATTTTTTGTGAGGGGGTACATAGGTGCTCTTGTGAGAAACACTCTCACCTTACTATGAGATATAAGGCGGGGGGCTCTCACATTTAAGTTATTGACATTGGATGTGGATGTAAAGACCCCCACCTTATCTCTCATAGTAAGGTGAGAGTCTCTCACAAGAACACCTCCCATATATATATATATATATATATATATTGGGGCCAGCTCTCCTAAGCTGAAGCTTAAGATAAGGTAAGCTGAAATAAGCTCAATTACGTAGTGGGGCCCACTTGGGGGACCCATATGGGGATGGGGGTGGGGGGGATTTCAAGGACTCCCTGGGACCCTCCTTCCTACAAAAAATCAGCCCAAATTGTGGTTTCTATCATCTCCATCTGGGCACCAAAAGTTTAATGGTCAACGGTCTATTCGGATTGGTACATAGTCGATCCAACGGTCTAGTAAATTCGGATTTGACCAAAAGTTGGTGAGCTTGTGCAATTTAACAGGGTCGTGTGTTTGGTCCATTTGGATGGATCAAGGATGGGCCCTAGAAGCGTTAGCTTACGAAATCATATTATAAGCTTAAGCTTAGGAGAGCCTTGCTCATATATATTTGCAGCAGCAGCTCATTATCAAATGGGCATATTTACTTGCATGGAATTGAATGCATGTAGATGAGAAATATCACACATGTAATATAATGAAAAAGATTTAACTTCACACATTTTCATTTACACAGCACGTGTCATGTCAAAAAATTGCTTCTTTCATATCTGCTTTGGGATTTTAGACAGCCAACAGATCCGATTGGGGGCTTGTTTTACTTCTGTTTTCAGCTTAGTATCCTGGAAGGCGGTAACGCCACTACTTAACTGTAGAGATCTCTACATATCTCCCCTCTTTTATTAATCAATCTCCACATTCTAAGGAAAAAAAAAAAAACAGATCTGATTCGTGTTGAATTTCTTTTTTCTTAATTTTAATTTCACACATACATACATCTTTGAGCAATTTTGAGATTTGGAGAAACAAGATTCGGATAACCAATCCCAATATAGTTGGAACAAGGTTTTGACGATGATAATGGTGGTGATGGTAGAAAGGTGACCAACTACTCCCCCACCCACCAAATATCCAGTTCTGCAGTTAAGAGTGCAACAAGACATTTGTGGTTGGGTGGGCAATATAACTTGCACAGTGAATCTCAGATAAGGCTTCAAAGTTGATGTAATAGAAAATCTCGTTTTGCAGCATGATAGATTGCAAAAAAATACATTAGTTTCTGATAACTAAGAGTAACAAAAACATACAGCTGCACATCGATCAACAGTTAACAATTCAGTTCAGTTGTCATATGAAAAAGAAAAAATGTTCGTCTTGAATAAAACATTTGCCGATCGTAACAAATATCTTGTACAAGGTCTGCATCACCAAGCACCCGAAATTGATATCATGTGCCAATGCGTTTTGCAGATCCCTTGGCCTTCAACCGTAGTCCACCATAGAAAAGATGGTAGATCGACTTCTTGCGGCCCCATTTCCACCATATCGGTATGTAAATCCGTTTTGTTTTCTTGATCTTGCTTTCTAAATGCACCAAAAAAAAGAGGGGTACAATAACTCAATAACTAAAAGATAATATCCTTCTAAGATTCTTAAAAGCCTGCCTGACACCAATTGATGGGATGAGATGCAGATGACAATTACCGTTCCAAAAGTGGGAAAGAAGAAACATATAATGTTAATAGTAGCACACTAGACCTTATCTTCCATTGCAGGACTGCTGTTAGATGATATTAGACGAGAGAAATAGTTTCGGCATTGGTCCATCTGCATGTTAAAGTTTTTCATGAACTGCCAAAACAAGGAATAACCCGGCTTGTGGGGACCAACAGCATACATGCATTTGGATGTGGCAGGAGGTGGGAAATCAAGAACCCTCTGATTGACCCAAGAGTGTACAAAAAATTGAAACCATCCGATCAGAAAGATGGTTTAGAGGGCGGCCCTGCAGTTTGATGAAATGAGTGCATGCATTTTTGCATGATCAAAATCCAAGGCCAATGAAAACTCGGGTATGGGTGCTTAGATTGATTATCAGGATGCCCGGATGGGTTCCAAAGGAATGTCAATCTTGACAATGCACACATACACATAAGACAGTTGACAACTTTATCAAGAGACCCAACTTAGGTGTAATCCAATTGACACTTATACTTTGACACCCATCCAACTACTTACAGTTGGAAATGTAGAGTGGTACAAACTTCAGAGAAATCCAAGCCATTCACAGTCAGCTATCCCCCATGAGTAGGGATCAGTCCCAATTTAACACTAAAACCATTAAGATTTTAGGCTTAAAGTTATAATGGGGGAGGGGATAGAAAAGTTTGTGTCCTCTGTGTGCAAAAAAATGCGCGCAATCTGATCAATTCAGCCCTTGGTTTAAGCCTCAAAGTTGGACAATTTGCTTAACCATTAGATGAACTGCCTGTCTGCGTGTTTTCTGCATAATTGCGATTAATTGTAACTCATGGGGAGGTAGCGAGTATGCTTCTATGTCAATAACATAATAAACACAGTATATAACATCAAAAAGTACAAAGGAATGTATTTCAGCGAAAAAAAAGAGAGGGAGGAACAGAGAATCCTTAATGAAATGTGGCTTGAGCACAGTAGATCCAATTTTGGTGTTTAAACTAAAGCTAAAACATGGTGATGCTATGGAATTTAAAGAACAGAACAAGTGTACATGTTACTCACTTCTGATTTGAAAAGATATAGCCTTCCACTGCGAAAGCAGACGATAATAACTCGATTCCAAGATGGGCCAATACTTAATTTGAACTTTCATGACTTCCAAAACGGTCCGCAAACAATGTTTGGAAGGCTTATCATCCAATTCATATCTAGGACCTTCACCAAGTAGTACCTTTAAAAGAAGTGACTCAATTGCATTAAGAATTACAAGAGAACCATATTATAAATATAGAAATGCACCACAGCCTCTGAATTTACACAGTTGTGAGTATTGCTAGATAGTATAATTCATGTGAATATTGGAAAGAACGGATTTGGTATCATTACTGTCCAACATTGAACTGCAAGAAGAGTTTTCTCATATGAACTTTGGCAGTTGTTATTAAGTGAAGCATGTCATAAAATAGATAAATTTTCCAGTATAAAACAAACAAAAAAGCATAATATCTTATTGAAAATTTTAACACAATGACATCACTACTGCATCGATACAAAACAGGCATGTTTGTCTAGACTAAAACACAATAATCACTCTATATAATATTAATATACTAATATTAATGGTTTATTTGTCATTATTTTGCATGAGTTATGTGACAGTCAATATTTGGAAAACTAATAGATTGACAGTCAAAAATACACCATGTATATGGCTTTTACACCATTTATGCAAATCACGCCACCCAATCCCATTAATCTCAGTTACCAAGATTAGAAAGTTCAAACTCTCTATACAATCACTCCTCTCAATCCCATTAGTCTCACTTAGTTATTGCATTACATCATTTATGCAAATCACACCTCCCAATCCCGGGGGGGGGGGGGGACTTGGCTACATTTTTAATCACTGATCATAGGTGCAGCCACCTATTATATCAAGAGACACAATTGCCAGAAGCGGACATACTAATGACAAATGCATTTTTCTTGTGCTACAAACATTAGTATCTGCTCTAGTTCACTAGTCCTAAACCACAGGCACGAGAAAAAGTGAACGGAACAATTGTTTTCTAACAAGTTGACCGGAACAATTGTTTTCAACAAGTTGACCAGCTGAATTAGGATTTGTGAGCTGAAAGTCAAGCTTAATGTTGCCTTCTGATTTTCTGTTCTTTCTGCCTTCAGAGGTTTCTCGATTGATCTGCTTTTGAGATATTGGAAAGAAGTCGCCTTTTCTTCCTCCTTCAGTGTCCCGATTCTTCCTTCTTGGAAGTCGCCACAGCCAGGTGTTTTAAAACTTAATTTCGATGGGAGTGCTTTGGGTAATCCAGGTCCTTCAGGAATTGGTGGTTTAGTCGGAGATAATTTGGGTGCTAGTCATCTTTCTTTCTCCAGTCCTTCTGGCTTCCATCTGGTCAATGAGACTGACCTGCTTGCTCTACGGACTAGTCTTCGAGAAGCTGCGAGGTTGGGTTTTAGTAATTTTATTGCTAAAGGACTCTTTCTATGCAATTAGACGGGCTTCTTGTTTGGCTGCTTATCCATGGCATATGGCGGATACCTGTGAGGTGTTAGAATTGGCGTCTTTTCCCTTGTGAAGTGTTCGACTAACGAAGTGGCATATGGTTTGCCTAAAAGCAGCGTTGGGAGAGATAATCTTTCTATCGAGATATGTAATATTTTAATTGATTGCTTTGCTTTTGTTTGTTTGTTGTTTGCTTTCCTGTAGTAGCTTCCCAGTATATGTCTCTCATGCTGGTTGGCTTCTAATAAAATTGCATTACCATTAAAAAGAAAACAGAACCTTAGGAACACAATGAACATTGGGAAGAGAAAGATGTTGACTGCTGCCAGTACTGAGATTGATAGACCCAGTTCTAGAAGTGGGGAAGTGTTAAGCCATCAGCAGCTAGGATCTGCTAGTTACTAGCATAAGAATCTTCCACCCAAACTACCTACTTCTCAGACAGACCCATCAATTTTGCACTCGTTTTTTTTTCTTTTTTTCTTTTTTTTGGTTGGTTTGGTGACATGACTCCAACTTGCAATGTGGTAGCAACAATGAGCACCCCCCCAACTGTGGTATGGACTCTTGTCCAAAGCCCACTATTTCACACCACTTCCATTGCTAAAAAGCTGTCTTACCATCAATCTGTTCTCCAATGCAACTCCCAATATTGAATGGTCAAATATTCTACCTCTTTCAAAAATATTTTCCTGCAATTACCAATTTCAAGATTCTGTCTGAGAGATACTCTTTCTCAGTTAAAGATAAAATGCAGAATTACTAATTGAAATGGAAGCTGATTGGAGCTTTTCAAATAAATACAAGCCTAGTTCTCGTAAAAGGCCTAGCAGAGACTCCAACAGTGTCTCCATGTCCAAGTTATATAGGCTGAAGAAGACTGTAACTTCATTTTCTTTTCTTTTCCTTTTCTTCTTTTTTTAGAGGCATTACTTCATAACTTATTCATCATGACAACCAGTACAATCAACACAAACTTAGGTGACTTGGTGGTGCTGCTGATTAAAGTCCAATGCATACAACTGATAACATATGCCTATTTTTAACAACTTAAAGTTCAACCTCTCATACAACCACAACTCGAGGACAAAAATTAAGGACTGCTCAGGCAAGTACTTACCTTTACCACTGCCGTAGCTGAAGATGATATTGACCGAAGATTGTAACTGCAAGTGATAAAAAAGGATTATGTAGTCTGAGATCACCTCAATAAAAGATTATTCATATCTAACATTATAATTAATGTTTAGGGGTAAACCACCAACCCTCCTTCAAGAATAACAAGCAGTTTTCCATGAGAAAGCCCACTCAACATATGGGTCATCTGAGCAAAGCCAGCAGGGGTTACCTGCATTAATGAATCTTGTGAGTACCCAAAATGGGAAGTAGAATGAATTTTACATTCATGCGCCAACAGCATACAAATATAAACTTAAGGACCACTACTGAACAAAGAATATCTAGGTATCTCGACAGTAAAGATCTCAATAAAATCAAATGAACCAAAAGTTTCACTTACTCAAGAAAGAAAAGAATCCTTACATCGCAGCAACCAAGAGGATCACCTCTTGCAGCATCAAATCCAGCTGATATAATGGTTAGATCAGGAGCAAACTCTAAAGCTGCCATTAAATGCCAATTCACAAAACATAACATGCTAAGGCTGTGACCCAAAAAACAGGTAATAGGTAACATGCATTGAACCAATACAATGCAACTGATCATGGAGAAAGAAATAGATAAAACAGCTACTGATACTATGCATTAAAAGAAGCAAATAACCAAAGTAAAAGCATACGCAATTGTAAGGTTTTATAATGGAAAACGTTCATAACGAAACACAGAAAATTGAGCAACAGATGGAAAATGCAATCATATTCATGAGTTGTGACATCCTGCAAGAAACACATTACTTCAAAAACAGCATTAATAGCATGTTGTGCTTATTTGTACATCATATTGTGCTTCACATATGACAGAAGACACGAGCCACTGTCAAAAAAATCAACAATTAATGGGTGAGAGTTGACACAGGAAACACCAAGAAGATTAGGATAGAACACTTAAGAGCACAGCATTGCCTAGAAAATCTAAAATATGCCTTTCAAAAACAGAGGCCTCCAATTAGAAGCAGACTATGGTAATGCACAAGTCACCCTTTAATTCCATTGGGAATCAAAATGCAAATTGTAATTGATCTTCAGTCAATTCATCTTGAAACAAATTTATGGGTAAGTCATTCTCGTCACAACCAAGAGTATAGGCTATTAAGTATGATGCTTAAATTCAAGGTGGACAATTCCTAGCCATTGGATAAAGTGATTATATGGACTTTTGCATCATAACTTTGAAGGTGCACAGAACTCAGGTGATAATTCAGGAAAACGGGTGCATCCCTTTATAGAGAGGTGTGAGGGGTTCAGATCAATCATAAGCGGCCCAGGTGGGCTCCTGAGGCCTGGCTATTCAAGTAACAACCAGTACATTCTTGAAAATTCCTGTGAGTGTATATGGATTCCACCATTTAAGTAGATGGATATTTCATAGTTAATGTGCATTTTTATAGCAAATCAACTTATGTAAACACACCAACGCCCAAGACCTTTAATTGTATAACAGAATCAAGACTTTCACTATCCTACTTGATTCATATAGACTCAACCTTACTCATGCTTATTTCAGCCCCAAAACAATTTTCCTCAAAACGTGTGAGAATTTTAAGTTTTAATCACATTTTATTGGCAGGAAAAGGACGAGAAAAGAACCTATAGGAAGCACGACATGACGAAAAGCAAAAATGTAGTCATTATCCCCAACACCACCACACTTCCAAGGAATATTAACACAATATCCTTCAGCACCCATAATCCCAACCTGCATTAGAAGACAATGAATTAAGAACATTGATTTGAGACACCAAAAACTACTGATCACAAATATATTAAAGAAGAATCATAAGAGATTGAGAACACCAAAAATTATCTAAGCAACAGATAACAACCCCCTCACTCAATAGATAAATGCATCGTCCAACCAAGGAATAGAAAAAAAACTATAAACATAAGATTTCTTTGAGGCAATTACTACAAAGAGATTCCTTGCGATACCTTGGCTCTATAATTAGGAAGGATGGAGAGATTGAGGATGCTGTCAAACATAGGATAAGAGCTCGATGGTTACAATTTCCAAAAGAGACTTGCTTATGGGGTGCTTCGAGGTCGGCACGTACCAACAAAGATTGCAAAGAAAATTTTACAGGACAATTGACAATGGTTAGACCAAATATGGACTACGGAGCAAAATGTTGGCCAATCAGGAAACACCACATGCAAAAAATGAGTGTACCAAAGATAAGAATGTTGAGATGGATAACTAGTAAAATAGGAAAGAAAGCATAAAAATGAGTGCATTCGAGAGCATTTAGAGGTAAAGTCAATAGGTGATGAATTAAGATACTCGTTTGAGATGGTTTGGACATGTCCACCGTAGGCTAGCAACGGTGCCGGTGAGGAAAAGTTTTTCTATGTAGGTTGATGGCCCCTCAAGAAAAGGGGTAAGTCGAAAAGAGCATGGATGGAAGTAGTAAGAATAGATTTGAAGTGCAACCTATCCATGGATTTGGCCCGAGATAGATCGGAATGGAGAAACAAAATTCATATAGCTACCACTAAAATAGAAGAGACAACGCCTCGGACCTAGATAGACTGGAATGGAGAGACAAAATTCATGTAGCTAACCCTAAAATAGTTAAGACAAGGCTTTATGATGAAGATGATGATGATGTGGAGGAAGTTCTTTCATGGATATTTACAAATGATGTGGTGCTGATTAGTAAGAAAGCAAGTAAACAAGAGTCCGGAACCTTGGTAAAGTAGGCTTTTAATTCAAATGGTTAAAAATTAACAAAACCAAAATATATGGAGGCATGTTTAGTAGTTCTAGGATTAGGGAGGAGGATCTAGTCAAAATTGAAAACCCATAAGTGCATAATGTGTTAGGTTTGGTTACTTTAGAGTACCTACATAACAAAATGGAAGCCTTCATAGAGATATTGTGAATAGATTAGTGCAAAAAGGGCAGAGTGCAAGCCAGATACTAGATTATTATGTGATGGTCGAGTGCCACTTCGATTAAAAGACATTTTCATAAGATGACATTTACACTAAATATTTTTTATGAAGCCAAAGGTAGGGGAATAAAGAAATGACAGAAATCTACGGCTGCCTAACAAAGAGTGAAAATGATTTCCTCTAATGCAAGCCTTAAGTGGAAACTTTAGGCAAAAAACTACCCTATATATATATATATATATATATATATTCTAAACTATACCATGTTCCAATACTTGATCGATGTTTCCAAGCACAGGATAGGAGCATGAATCAAAATAGCGGCCACTACAATATCGGGCGTAGGGGTCTAAATTGAATTTAGCGCCGCTCTCTTCCATAGCGGCTGGTACGGACCCCTACAGGGCCGCTACAGAGTATGACTGATAGCTACTCTCCAATTTTTTTTGAAATACATATTAAATCTTATTTCTTTCCTTTTTCTCTCCAAATAGCATTTTTACGCAACTCTTCTAACCTTCTATATGCTTAAAAGAACACCAAAACATATAGGATCTCGCTGAATTGAAGCTGTTGAGCTCCTAAGCCCTAACTCTTAAAGGCTTGAGTCTTGAGTCTTGACTTTGGTACATTATTTATTTCAATGGTATTTCTTCAGGACATTGTTTTTTTATAAGCCTTTCATTAGTTTCTAAGTTAGCATAACTAAACAACATGAATACATGTGAAAAAAAATTATCATTACTATTATTTTCAAAGCGATACAGGACCTCATACAATGAGGAGAACGCTACACCCCCTTATCTTAGTTACTTTTGTAAGAAAAACACATTCTATTGTCCCGCTGCTATTATTGACTGCATTGAGAAGCTTCAACGCGATTTCCGTTGGCAGGGTCGTGAGGAAAAGAAAATTCACCCGGTCAATTGGAGAATTGTTTGCTCCCCGAAAAACTCTGGCGGGCTAGGTATTCGTCCTTTAAAGAATATGAATCAAGCTTTGCTAGGAAAAGGACTTTGGAGACTAGGGGAAGATTCAGATGGTTTGTGGAAAAGCATTTTGCTAGCCAAATACAAAGTGAGGAGAATGGTTAGGACATCTACCCTCCTTCCCAAAGCTGCTCTACCAAGGATACCCTTGCTCTACCTTCAATTGCAGTTGGGTTCTTCCGGAGTCCTTACCTAAGTTGTTCCAACAGTGGATTTGTCCGATTAACACCTCCAAAGGGAATACCATGTGGCACTTATCTTTTTTGGCTTGCATATGGACGCTACGGAAAGAGAGAAACAGAAGATGCTTCAAAGGGATCAATTCCACTCAAGAAGACTTAATCCTCAAAATGAAATTTTGTGCTGCCTCTTGGGTCTCCTATCTTCCAGACTTTTGGGGCATAACCATCGATGCAATTATGTTCAATTGGAGGGAGATCAAGGCTTTTTGATTTGGATCTCTTCTCCTCTTTTTGTTTTTGAGGCCCTTCTGTCTCTATGTATAGTCCAGTTAAAGATTTTGATCAATAAAAATTACCATATCAAAAAAAAAAAAAGAACACATTCGATCATTTTCCAATATTCTGGATTTTCTGGAATTTTTTTACATTTTTTTGATGATTTTTTCAAATCACACCGCTACGTAGCATTTCAGCGACAGGCCGCTACGCCCGCCGCTACCACTATTTTCATCCATGGATAGGAGGGTTGTGCAAAATTGGCTGTCAAGTGTCAAGTATTAGAACTTTGCCAACTCAAATTTCCACTTGTCCAAGCCCCCTTGACACTTTGAAAAAGCGAGTAGGAGAACCATTAATAAATGCCCAAAAAAGAAGTGGAAGAGATTCCTATATCCACCCTCTCCACTTATCACAAAACACATCCTGCACATCATCCTAAAATTTCCATTCAACATGAAGATACACCTTATTCAATTCAATTTTGGAAATGATGCCCTACTTAATAGAACGCTTCCTCAAGTCAATCAGCTCATTGGCTACGAGAACCCCATCTAAAGTATGCATCGAGTCAATCAGCTCATTGGCTACGAGAACCCCATCTAAAGTATGCATGTTTTGCACCAACACCTCTCAAAAAGGACTGATAGTGTACAAGCACCGCTCTCATCCAATAAGCTAGGATATCCGACAAAAATTAATACATGCATCCCATCAAGCTAATAGGAATAAAACCTCTTAATTCCACCGGGTTGGAAGCTTTACTAACAAGAGTCAGGAAAGTGAAGGTAATGGAATGGAAAAAAAATATACAAACATACATACACACACACCTCATTAATTGGGCTGGGAACTTTAGGGATTATCTTTCCTTATTTGCACCAATATGCAGGCGAGTAAAAAAGAACAGATCTCCATAAGAATATGACAAAAAAATAAGGTAAAATGTATTACCTCATTAACTGCTCCAGTGCCAGGATAGAATAACCCTTCTTCGTGTCTATGTAAAGATATATACAGTACCTAAACAAGCACGGGACTTATTTAGCATGAATTGATTAAAAGTAAATTGACCAAAAGTAAATACAAGTTCAAAAGTTATCCATAGCATTACACTTGCACAAACAAAATTGAACAATGTTATAATAGGAAAATATTTTTCAGTATGCAATTAGAGTAAAAGAAAAAATATTGAAAGTGGTGACATTGGGCAAAATATGAAATAGTATAACTTTCTCTTTTTAAGTGCATAAGAGTGAAGAATCATAGCGTACCAACTTTTCTTAAGATTTCCCCTCTAGATATCTCCATCTTTCTCCACTAAAGCGGATTCCACACTCTCCTATTCCCCACGTAAACGCTTGTTGTCTAACAATTTTGGGGAACTCTTTAGAGGGGACCTCAATCCTCCTTAGATACCCTAGTCACCTCCTTAGCTTGTTTCTGAGACTGTTTTTAAGAATCAAAGTCTACACACTACAGAAATGAGTATTCATAAGGAAACACTCATAGGCTTCCCCAAAGGAGAGAGGATCCAAATGACTTAAAGTCATCATTGCCTCACCATTTATACTCCAAAAATAGGTAATTTGATTAGTATTAACTCATACAAGTTCAGTCTTGTTGCAGCCAACATATATCCCTAATGTGAAACTAATATTTAACCATTTCAAAGGCAGTTTGTAATTCAGACCAAAATACCCTTATACACAGGTGACAGCAAGTAACACAATAAGCAACTAAACAAAAATAACTATGCACTTCTTTTATCAGAAACAAAAGGTATCATTGATTTGAAAAGGGGTAAAAAAAAAAGCATTATTAATATTAAAAAAAGTATTTACAATAATTTTGTATAGTATAAAAAAAGCAACTATAATTGAGATTTTAAGATGGGATGAAAAGCTCCCCATAGATACACATTGAATTGCGAGAGGTTTCTATTTTAACTTGGACATATGTAATAAGAGAGTGAGGATGACAAGCTCTTAGGAAGTGGACTAACCAACCAAACTTCGTCAGAAAATAGAAGCCCAAACATAAATTCTTCCTGAAAAGCTGATGAGTGGGTAGTTTCATGACGCTTCTTTCATGGAATGGGAGGATTTGGATCAACCAACCAAAAACGCCATTGCATTTCCAAGTCCAACATAGGCCAACACTTATCAATCATGACATTGTACATTAACAGAGAATCTTCCTGACATTCTGACTTTACCAGACGACTTGTTTCCACATGAAGATAGACTTCGAAACACCAGACACTTTACATCTGCATCCTGTATCAGGTCCACAACCCACAGGTTGAAATTTAAAAAAAATAATAATATATCTCCAAAAGGTTTCTTCTTCCTCTGTAAACCACCACCATCCACACTCTCTTCCCAAAGCAAGACCACCCTCCTTAGACTTTACTTCATCTTCCCATTTGATAGAATGAATCTTCTATTCGTTTCCTTCCATACAGAAATCCCTAAGATTTTTTTCCCATTTTTCCGAACTAATGGCAAGTTTTAGATAAAGGCATTATACAGGAAATTTAGCTAATGTGGACTTGATAAAACCTGAATTTGACGCCAACAGAGAGACGTGAGATACCTACATTTTCAACTCTCTAAAAAATGAATTCAGGTACCTCTTTCCTTTCCCATTTTCTTTTTTTAATCAAGGAAAAAAAAAGTTTAGACAGAGAAAAGAAGCACTTCAACCAGCATCTAGTGACACCTACCACTCCAAAACACAACACAAAGATAAATACAGAATTTTGACGTGATAATCTTAAATCTCACCGATCTGTTACCCTCAAATATTTCTTGTGTACCGTTTCCATGATGTACATCCTGTCAAGAGAATAAAATAACTTAACAGAACTTCGTTGTGCCTAAAACCAAAGCACTCCAGGTTTACCAAAAACAGAAAAAGAAAAAGAAAAGTAAGGCAAAACATCAAAACCAGTTAAAGTGAGCAGGCAAAATCAATATAAAGTAACAACAGTGGTAATATTACCCAATCAACAATTAACACTTTCTTAGCACCAGCAGCCTGAGCTGCCAACGCAGCTACCGCAGCATTATTGTGAAGACAGAACCCCATGGCTTGCTTTATGCCCGCATGATGACCAGGAGGCCTAACCTGATACATATAAAAAAACTAAATAGGACCAAACCGTCCTTCCCTCTAATAGAGATAGCAATTTTAATGGTTGGACAAAAGAAAGGAATAAACGTACCAAAGCAAAACCATTCTTGGCTTGTCCAGACAGAATTGCAGAAGCAAGATCTGCACACAATCCCGCTGCAAGTCTTGCAGCACGTGCTGAATGCTCATTCGCATACGTGTCTTGAGTAAAATAGCTGTCATTGAAATGCAACAATGTACCATGCTCATTTTCAGCCACACACGAAAACTGAACAGTTACATCTCAAGGTAATCTCCAGAAAGAAAATAATAATTCAATGTCATGCATGAACATTCAAGTATTAAATAACCTACCATATCTGAAAAAAAAAAAAAGGAAGGACCTCTATAGAGGTATGTATAATATAGTGAAACACATGGCTGATATGTTTTTTTTTTTTTTTTTTTGGGTAGGTACACATGGCTGAAATTCATAATCGCTGCAACTTGGCCCTGAAAACCAACATATTGCAATACATCATGGTTCAAAGGGCAGCTTGTCAAGCATGAGAATTTTCACATGTCCTGAAAAAAAAAAAATCCGTGCCCTGGGACATGCTGGGCTGAGCCAGCAGCCTGATCACGGCACGGCCCAGGCACAGCTGGGCCCACCCTTAGCTGGGCCGTTCCGTGCCAGTTTTCATGCCTAGGCTAGCTCATCCAAATTCCTTTAAAAATAAAAATAGACATTGAGGAAATTATGAGACTACAGTAATTTCGTTGTATGAGTAATACCAACTAAAATTAGACACATGGTGAAGTTTGTAGGGCCTACTAGTACAAGAGGATGCCAGGATCTAGCCATCTACAAAGAAATCAAGTCCGTCGAGGTTGTTGGCTATCTAATCAAAGATTTTTAAACACAAGGTCAAAATAAAAACCATGCTTTTTTTTTTTTTTGAATGGTTGAAACTTAAAACCATGTTGACCATCCATTTGATGGTCTTAGAGGGGGGAATTGGCAACATCCAATGGACCTGTTTTTTATAGATCTCTATAAGAAGAACCTTGCTAACCATCCATTTAATGGCCTTAGATGGGGCAATCGGCAACATCCAAGGGACCTGCTTTTTTTTTATAGATCTCTAGACCCTTAAAGCCCTCTTGCATCTAGTATTCTACTAGGCCCCACAAACTTTACTGGAGGTAAGTGTTGAGAAACGAATAGGGACTTTTCAGTTTTCTCTAGTTTTTTATAAATTTCAGGGACTATTTTGTAATTCTACAAAACACGGGGGCCTATATTGTCAATACAAAAAACTATGGGATTAAATTATGAGCTAGTCTCCCGACCCTAATTCGAACACCAATGTCTTCTTTCACCTCTTTCTTCTTCTCTCTAAAATCCTAGTTTTCTTCTTTAATTTTCCTTCTCTTCTTTCTTCTACATAAATTAGGTTGCTTCAATTTTAAACTTCACCCAGGAGAAGGGTGCTACGATGATACACCCACATTAAAACCACCAAAATCAACCCTTTACAAACCCTTCCCTCTTCAAAGGAAACTAAAGGAAAAAAAAATCTCTAAAAAGAAGAAAAATCACGAAAGATAAAACCCAACAAACTCATCAATGCTTTGTGCTTCACAATACTTTATACCCATATATTAAGAATATCCATCATGGAGGGGTAAAACCTGTGGAAGAGAACAACCCAGAAAGACTACAAGCGGAACACAGTTGGGTGGAGAGGGACATCTTGTTATAGCATATGCAAGAAAAAATCATTTTACCTCAACAGCATGGAACTTGTGAATTCGACGGCTTCTATGTGCTCTAGAGAGTGGACCTGTAGAATAGGGGTTCAAATCAATTGTGCAGTCAAAAGAGATTAAAAGTGCCTTTATGACATCATAACAGTTCAAATTACCGTGATTTTTTTCAGTAACTAGTAAATCATATTAAAAAGGAATACAAGTTATAGGAAATAAACCAACAAGATAAAGAAGCATAGGCATAAGAGAATTATACCATATAAAATATGAAAACTAATTTAAAAAAAAAAAGAAAGAAAATAACTGTAAAATAGAAGCAATCAAAGGAAATTCTTGTCTCAGCAACAAGTCTGCCATTTCATTAGTTGACTGCCTCACATACTCAGAGACCACTTGAGAAGAAGATATTCATTTAATTTCAATGAGATAAAAAAGGAATTTCCATGGCCACTAGATGAAGAGACCCCAAGAAATTGCCATGATAATCACCATTAAAAAAAAAAAACGCCATGATTATTGATCTCCAACCTTTTTGTCTGGAGGAAGAACCTCCAATGAGAGCACAATGCAATCATTCATTCCATATAAGACTAGAATTAAGAAATTATTAATAGTTGGCTTGGCATTCAAAAACATCCACAACTTTTGAGCTGCTAAACCACTAAAGAACTCTACCAACAATTGGAATGCACACACAGGCATAAACACCATTCCAAAAAATAAAATAAAATAAACACATTAAAGACCTATTGGCTTTACTATATGGGTGACAGCTTACCATTTGGAGCTCTTCTTTAGTAATTTCTCGAGCAAGAATCGGAAAGCATTTCCCAGGAAATATACCTGTTTGAGTTGAAATTTTAGCTAAATGCTTTACGGATGTGCATAAAAGCACCTACTACCACTGTAACAATACCAGATCTCTAAGAAGAAAACAGCTATGTAAATAAAGAAAATAAATTAACTCTGAAAAAATGAAATAGAAGCAATGACTAAAATTGAAGAGCGCACCAGAAGTAGCTAGGCTGGCAGCAATTGCGCGAAGGCGATCTGGCCTTTCAGGGTGTGGGCGTGACTTCATTTCAACCTGTTTTAGCACAATAAATACCTAAAACAATTTGAAATCCTTCGAGATATGCATAACTAACTTCAAAACTTGTGTGCTACACAGAACAGTATAATGCGTGGCAAATGGTAATTCTACCATTACAATAAATCAATCAGATTCCAATGGATTTACATGGTAAAATAATTATATATTGAGCAAAAATAAAAAACACATTGATTTAAGTGATTTTCACTCAAATAACAAGTTTTAGCAAGCTCCCTGACATCTTCATTGAAAAAGAGAAGGTAGAGCAACCACCCTGCACCAAGGTTTTTTTTTTTTCAGAACTTTCACAGTTCACCACATGGTAAACTCAGTTTAAGGAAGCCCTCATTTTCACTAAATGATCAGGGTTCCAATTTCAAAAGAAAAAAGGCAGTCATATTAAAAGAATAATCATCATCATCAAAGCCTTATCCCAAATATGTTGGGGTCGGCTAAACGAATTATGCTTCTCCATTCCAATCTATCCTGAGCCAATCCTCAAATAAGTTGCACTTCTTCAGATCTATTAAAAGAATAACAAAGACTAAGAATATATTTTACTAAAACTTCCATAAAATTTGAAGAAAATAAATAAGAATTAACAGAAAATGCCTTAGCACCAAAACTATAATGACTCAGATGAGTGAATGTGGTTTTTAGACAAGTCTTGATTTCTTGTATCCACATCGCAGAGCATGCACCCACATTCATCAACACAGTTTCACCCCCAACAACTCCTTTTGACCAAACAACATTTGTTTTCTCAGCTCCAGCAGAAATTAGCAAAAGTGCTAAATACTGATTTTCAAACAGGATTATTGAATTGCTATCAATGGATTAAAAACACATACAAAGACACCTATCAGATACAAACATACGAAAAATGGTCATAGATTGTTCATCTGGAGGGAAAAGAAAAAAGAGTGAATGCACCGGAGTACCTCTGAATGAAGCAACATTCTCTCATCAAAACCAACTGCTGTGCAATTGCTGAAGGCTACTTCCCGTGTGCATGAATCTACATAATTGTAAAAAGTATATTATATATGTTTATATTCAAGTATGTTAAAGTACATGAATCTACATAGTTGTACATGAAGACGGTGGATATTATAAAATAAACAAGGTCATGCTGATATTGAAATCTATGTAAATGGTGACCAACCAAGGTGACATAATGACAGGAGATCTACTATTGGTTATTGTTCTTCTATAGGTATAAAATTTGTTACATGAAATAGTAAGAAACAACAAATGGTGGCTAGATTAAGTGCTAAGGCGGATTATGGGCAATAGCTCATGGAGTTTGTGAACTTTTGCAGCTAAAGAATCTGTAGACAGAATTGAGTTTCTTGTAATCTCTTCCAATAAAGTTTCGCTATGTCAATATGCCAGCCATTTATATTTAACCTAATCCAGTTTATCATGAGCACATAAAACATATTAAGGCAGATATTCACATTGTTAAGGAACGAGTTGCATCAAAAGAAGTTATCATATATTATTAATGTGTGTCTATTCGGAAGATCAATTGACAGACTTTTGACTAAGTAGAGGTCAACTTCAGCCTGTATGTGACAAGTCGGCATGATTGACATCCATGCTACAATTTGAGGAAGAATGTAGGCAGACTAATGAATGCAGGGTAATATGTGCAATTATAAATTTATAATTAGTAGTGATGGGGTCAGATGTTGTCCTCTTGAGCATTAGATACACTGCAAGATGCTAAAGCAGTATCAGCAGTGCTAGAGGCATTGCATGGTTGTATTTGGTTGCAGATTCCCATTTTGATAAAGTGATCACTGGTTTAGTTTTATCCTTAAAGAAATTAAGTTATTGTCTTGTCATCTTAAAGTGGAGTTTAAGCATGTGTTTCGTTCGGGGAATAAGATGGTGGACACGTTGGCAAAGTTAGGGGTGGATCGCTCGGATCCTTTTGCCTCCGGTTTTTCGTAATTCTTTCAGTTTTCTTCTTGTTTTGGTATAATGTTGTTATACCATTTATTTCAATTTATCTTTCTTTGTTTCCATGTTGAAGTCAACAACTGAAGTGGAGATGTAAACAAGCAGTAAATGGCCTGCACCCAGAAATTCATACTTATCTTTCAAGCGAGCTATGATGAACATTTAAAATGGATCAAAATTCAAAGGTAGGATATCTGCATGGGCGGCGCTACATGGATCCCAGTGGGGTCAATTGACCCCACTGAGATCTGGAAAAATATTTTAAATAAAAAAAAAAAAAACTCTTTAATGAATTGAAGTTATGGGAAGCTTTTGACCCCACTCAATACCTAAGTTAATGGGCTATTTGCCTACCAAAACAAAAAAAAAATAAAAAAATAAAAACTAATGGGCCCAATTTTTATTTTTTTTAAAAAAATCTATTTTTTAGATATTTTGTCGGTAAGTCTCCATTTACCCTAACTTAACCTATAAATACGGTATTCTCCCCGTATTAGAAGGAAAAAACCCTAATATTATCAATAGTAGATGACAGATGTTGATAAAGGTAAAAATAAGTTTATTCGATTTGTGGAAGATAAGTCTTTTGTTGACCCCACTGACTTGAATTTTTGGAGCCGCCACTGGATATCTGAGCTAGCTTCTTCTAGACTCTAAAGGACCTCTAACATTGTTCACTGGAATAACTTGCTACAAGAAATTTTTTATGGTAATCATTCAAAAAATAATAAAAACTGAAAGAAAAAAGTGGTAGAATCATGTTCAAGTGCTTCAAAATACACGGCACTTCCTTTAAGAAGGAAAAAAATACATTCAACCAGAACTGCCAATGCTTTCATTTTTACCTAATTTTCCTTAAACCTTTAATTACTAACCATTACAAACACTCACAGCACTGCAAGAAATAAAAGAAATCCAAAAATGGCTTTATTTTCTTTTTTTAAGACAAACAAAAGAAACGGAAAAAGAGAAAGGTAAGGCACAAGTGAATGTTTAATAATTCATAAGTCAAACCCGCTGTTGTGCAAGCCATCTAAATGCTTAAGTCTATAAGCACAACCATGGTGGTACATAATGTCAAAAACATTGGTCATAACCCTCAGAAAATAAAGAGATGGAGAAGCTTCAACCACTAGGAAAAACTGCCTGTTTGGATATATGGTGAATTGAAGTATGGTGAGGTGAAGCATCAAATCAAGAGATAATAAAATATAAGGTGTTATGATGGTGTTTCGTTTTTAGTTGTTTGGTATGAAATCTTTTTAACTTTTTGTATAGAAAAGTATAGCTCTTTTTTTTTGTCTTTTAGTGGATAAAGGAGGTTGTTTTTTTTTTTACTTTTTTTGAAAAATTCGGAGGAAATTTTAAAATTGTGTACTTCTGATATGACCCCATTGTCATTTCTTATCTGGATTCACTTCACTTTAACTTAACTAATTAATTGCCAAACACACAATGTACATCCCGTACCCTGCAATGACCTCTTTACAACAATAGGGTTGGCTTCAAGATTTACCAAGATAAGATTGCAAACAACTGGTGATGCTAAAACTGTCTAAAGAAAAAGATCTCCACAAGAATAATAACCGAGGACAAAACCGTCCATCAAATAGAAACACAATTAACTAACATGTAACAACCTTCACGTCTGTTTATTAATTCTGACTGAACGTGGCTGTAACCTCCTGGCGCGAGCTGAGATGCAAAAAAACCAAGCCTAAGGATCTCTGATTCCTTATATTCTCCACAAACCTGCATTAAATGAAAGTACACAGAACTATCTCCTTTCAACAACATCACCCGAAATAAGAGGGAAAAGGACACCAACAATTTATCATGCTGTCACTTAAATGAAATACACAACAACAAAGATTATAAAATTCTAATTTTCAAACAACAATATCTGAAAAGAGCAGATACAAGGCCATACATTACAGTGCACGACGTCGTCATAGTTTGCCATGGTACAGTTGGTGCAAAACCACTTCTTTCTATCTGCATGCTTTTGCAGAGGTTCCCAGTCACTGTCATCATCCTCGTCTTCATCATCAATATACTCTTGCTGGTTATACAAATCCTGCAAGGTTTGGGCATTCTGCTGCCTCATACATCTCTGTGATGAAGATTCATGAAAAGGGTGTTCACCATCACAATCAGCATGCCCATCATTTACACCAACACTATTTGTCGATGATTTGCTTTCTGATCTATTATCACGCCGAATCCTCTCATTTAGACTTGTCATTGTATTACCATTGGCCCGCATTCCTCTGCTGCACATTCCTTCACTCTCCAAACATCCCTGCCTTTCTGATGAACACCCAACACTGCTTTGGCATTGAGCTCCATTAATTCGTTTACGACGCCTCTTCTCCGTGCCAAACTCAGTATCCTTTAGATGACTCATATGCAGGTTTTCAGAATCCAAAACCATGTGAATACTTTTACTCAGCTATCAATCACGCATTAGAGAATGCTCTGTGAATAATAGATGAAACCTCAAATTAAAAGACTTCCAAAGCAACTACATGAACAAAGCTTTGAATGTCTTTGTTGAAAGATGGATTGATTTTTCTCATTGGAACCATATAAAAGTCTTTGCTTTAGCAACAGATCTGTGTTGCAACTCACTTTTTAGGGTTTTTGCTATTAGAA
This sequence comes from Litsea cubeba, assembly GCA_012931725.1. Taxonomy (NCBI): domain Eukaryota; kingdom Viridiplantae; phylum Streptophyta; class Magnoliopsida; order Laurales; family Lauraceae; genus Litsea; species Litsea cubeba. Next base: position 70,914,058 of record CM022950.1, on the reverse strand, counting down.
ATCAATCCACTCTCTATCTCACTTTTTAGGGTTTTTGCTATTAGAAATCAATCCACTCTCTATCTGGTTGAACAGTGAAAAAAAAAAAACTTAAACCCTAATTTGTGATTTCGAAAGAAAAAAAGGGAGAAGAGAAGGAGAGAATACCGAAAATGATGAGATGAAGAAGGAGCTTTTGGTGTCGACCGTCAGATCTTGCATGAGAAAGAGAAAGGAGTGAAAAATGCCCTAATTTCGAGCGGCTGAAAAGTGAAAAGTACTCTGATATGGTCGCCCACGGTAAAGTAAAGTAAAAGAGGGAGAGGACGGTCTTTAAAAGTTTAAACTGGACTTGATGAATGGTGAGGTCCGATCCAATTAGCTTGGCCCAGTGGTTGATCCACGGGTCCTATCAGCTGCATTTTTTTTTTTTTTGAACTCCCCTGCTTTTATTGGTCTGGGACTGGGAGGGCCCAACCACCTTTGGCAGACACGAGAAGAGAGAAAAATGACCATTTGAGTTTAGGGGTGTTTATGGATTGGGCTAGCCTGACCCAGACCAGGCTCATTCCGCTTTGGGCAGGGCTTGGGCCCAAGGTTTTGTACTAGGGCTGGGCTCGGGCACTTTATTTAGGCCCGTTTAATAGCTAGGTTCAGTGGTGGAGAGCCTAAGCTTGGCCCGGCCCGAATATAAAAAATATAAATAGAGAGTGTTAGAGAGGGGGATTTAACCATTGCCGAATGGTTGGCATACATTCAAGTGAATTCATTTAGTAAAAAATATTAGTAGAGAGTGTTGGGTTCAGTGGCTGAAATCACTTGGAAACGGTTGGGAGATTTATGAAAATTTTGTAGATTTGAGAATTCCTCGCTACAAGAGATATGAAGATTTTTTACTGAGAGTTTTTTATTGATGTAAAAATATCATTGCATATAGTTGAAAAAAATTTATCTTCATTTATAAAGCTACAAAATTTGAGGATTTTAAATCTCAAGAAGGGATGTCTGACTTGAAAATCCTCACAAATGTGAAATGTGGATTTCCACCGGCCCCAATCTACCGGGACATTTTAATCATTTTGGGAGAAAAAACAAAGGAGAGAGGTCAAGTGGCTTAGTGGATTTTGACAGTTGACAGTTCAATGGAAAGCTTAAACCCTATTTTTGAGAAACTAAGATTTCTCACTTCTTTTTTATAACTGCAACAACAAATTATGTAGGGATCTTTTTTGTGAGATTTTCCACTTTTTTACTATATATTAAATCAAAACATGCACATCACAAAATAAGGGTTCTCCCAACAATTGTGTTAGGTTGTAAGTGATGCCAAAATGATGGCTTGACCAATATTAAGCAATTATCATCTCTCTTGTAAGACTCGTTTAGAATCAATCCAACTCGCCCTATTGAAAATTGTCAAAACTTTAAGGACGTCCAAGCAAAGGTTAAAAATTCAAACTGACATGGTTTTTAGGCAACCTTGCATTGAACTCTCTCCTCTTCCTCATAAATCACAATTGACATACATCCAAGTGAATTCTACAAGTTTCATAGTAGTTACTTCATAGCGAACTAGCTATTGCGAACCCCATATCCTTCACTCCTCACAGCATCCTTCGTCTTTCACCTCTTTAATAAAATAATGCCTCAATGGAGCTCATCAGACCTCTAATTTCTATGTACTAGTGATTGCCCGTACCTGACGGCACGGTGCACCACGTTCTGAGCACAACTAAATCTAATTACACTTCTTTTAACTATTTAACAACTAACCTGAAATTTGGTACAATATGAGGAGTAATTCGATCCACCCTATTTAACGATATCCTGATTAGGTCCTAGGGCTGATCAACCGGATTTCCGGTCCGGCCTAAAATGAGGGACCGGACCGGACCACTTAAGTGATCCGGTCCGGTCCAAACCGGTCCGGTTGGACCACTTAAAGTGGTCCGGACCGTTTTCCTTTTTTTTTTTCTTTTTTTTTCAGCTGGAGCCTCTCTTCGTGGCCGTAATGAACTTGCTCTAAAGAAGGTGCTTAACGATGTACTTATTTGTAAGACATTTGTACACATGAGTGGATTTTGTAGTGCTGCATCTTTCTCCTTGTAATTAGCAACAGCTTGCACAGCACTGAGAAGTCCTCTTGTGGTCCGTCTTCCAAAACAGAGAAATTTCTGATTGTGTGATATGTCAAGTTTTTCTTAGTAATTGATGGAGCATAAAATGTCAAGTTTTCTTAATGTTTGAAGGGGTGTCAAAAGAGAAATACAAGACCATTCTTTATTGGTGACATTCTTCAGGATCAAAGTGGGATGATTCATATGGGTCTCTTGTTTTCAATTTGCTCCGACACATAAAACTGAAGCACGCATAATTAGAAAACCATTTTAGTGCTTCAAGAAGTCTTATTTAGTGTAATGTATCGTTGAAGGTGTCAAGGTGACTCCAGTGACACAGTTTCTTGAGCATTGTGATCTGTGAATTGACTGCAGTGATTTGCTTTTATTTCCAAACATGTTTGGGTTCCATGTTCTTCCATTATGGTCTTGGTTAACCAATAAAAAAAATGTTAGTCTTCCATGTTGATAAATAGGCCAATTGCATTGTTTTTTTTCATTTTCACCTCACATCTAAAAAATGGGTAAACGTCAAATGAATAAATGATGGATTTTACAAATGGGTGTTCGGCTCATTAATATGAAAAAAAAATTATTATTTTAATAAATCTTTAATAAATCCGGTCCGGTTCCGACCGGACTACAAATGGCCCGGACCGGACCGGATTTGGACTACTAAGACCGCAAATCCGGTCCGGTCCTGTGCAGCCCTATTAGGTCCCGACTGATTACACTAGGAATTGGCTCATTGCAATCTATTCATCGAGGGCTTTCCATCTATATATAGAACTTCGATATCCGACGGGCGGATCAAAAATTATAATAACAGGTCCCGCACCCCCGGTGTGCCCACCTAAAAAATCACATAGCACTTCTAGACCCCTGATCGCCCCGAAAGCTGGCTCATCGCGATTTACTTATCGATGGCTTTCCATCTATATATAGAACGTTGAAATCCGACGAGCGGATCAAAATCTGCGAAACCTGTGTCACAGTGATTATTGCCCAGACCGGACCCCATTGGGGCAAATCCAAATGTCCAAAATATCCCTAGGATTTATGTACATACATCCAACCAAACCAAACCAAACCAAGCCTTTTCCCACTAGGTGGGGTCGGCTATATGGATTTGACGACGCCAATCAAATCTGTTTAGGGCCATGTCCTCCGTTAGATCCATGTAGGCAAGATCATGTTTAATAGTTTCTTTCCAACTTCTCTTGGGTCTCCCTCTCCCTCTCCTACTCTTGGCAAACTCCATGCTTTCACATCTTTTAACAGGTGCCTTTGTTGGACGCCTTCTAACATGGCCGAACCATCTCAGTCGATTTTCTCTCATTTTATCTCCAATCGGTGCTATTCCTACTATGCCCCTAATCTCCTCATTCCTAATCCTATCTCTCCTTGTGATCCCGCACATCCATCTTATCCCTAGGATTTATGCACATAAATCCAAGGATCCAAAATACGGAGAATTCAAAATATGAGCTCCCTTATTATATAGATTCCAATCCTTTGTGATCTATACAAAGAAACAGACCCTAAAAAAAAAAAGGGGCAGCAAATCCTCCATAGCCCGGCATCTCTTTTGGGTTTTCACATACAAGGTAATTCATGAGTAATCCAATTTCTTTACAACACCATCCTACTGCTCCTAATTTCCAGATGCATTGGGTTTTCACATACAAGGTTATTCATGAGTAATCCAATTTCTTTACAACACCATCCTACTACTCCTAATTTCCATATGCTTTGGTCATTGGATTTTTTGGTCATTAGACACCATTGGATTTCATGGCAATAAGTTTGCCAGGAAAGGCTGTCTGTGAATTCCTATCAGAAACTCAATATTAACTTATTGGAATTCCCAATATTTGAGTAGCACTTTGAAATTCCATTCCTCAAGCATTTACGAATCCAATCATTCCGAGAGGCCTCATTGGAACGGCTCTCTCTGTGACCGTGACCGTGAGTGGAAGGTCATCTTCTTCGCTGTACTTCTAAAAGAAAATCAGATTTGGTTATCTTATTTCATTGCACTCCTTTCATATATCATACATCTGGTCATATATCATATATCTGGTACCATGAATCCCAAAAACCCACAAACCCCCAAATCCACATCTTCTATGATTTGTGTATTGGTTTCAAGTTGTGGCCTGGAAATTTGTGGAATTCAAGTTGCATGAAATTCTCAATTCAAGAGGATTTGTACTTTGAGGCAAGCGGCTCCTGGATCTTGATGATGACGATGGAGATGTTGGGTAAGGAAGATGGGAGTGGGACGAGGATCATTGCTATATACATTGCTATATACAGAAGATGCTGATTAAGTGAGAGATGATTTGTGTCTATTGGTTTCAAATATTGATTTCAAGTTGTGAGAGATGATTTGTGTCTATTGGTTTCAAGTTGTGGCCTGGAAATTTGTAGAATTCAAGTTGCATGAAATTCTCAGGCAGGAATTCTAGGTATAAAAGAAACGGAGAATTTAGAAATGCTAGAATTTGTAGCATTTTAAAATTTCAGCTTCTCAAATTCTACAAACTCCAACAGACATGAATTCCAAGAATTCTTACAATGCATTTAAGTGGATCACTCAGGTAGATTGGAGCCTTACTAAACTTTTCGCCCAGATCCCCATCAAAGGCCTGATGATGAATATATATATGAGAGAGAGAGAGAGAGTACCATCAACAGATTGCCGTACTGGTTCTGGTCATGCCACAACTTATGTAACTAAGAAAAATAAAGTAACAAATTCCTTCTATTCTGTTTTGAACTGTAGAAACCATGGACTCTAATATGAATAATTTAGGTTTTGCATGACAAGCATGCTCTAAGTTGGCCCCATGAGCTGAATGCATACGAACGATATGCAGTCTGCTCACAGGAGAAAGTTTTCCATTATCATAAGTACTGGACTTTAATTTAAAACATCATTTACTTCACTCTGTTTAAGAAAATCCAAAAATTTAACATCATTATAATTAGAAAACAGCCAATGAACAGGTAGCCCAAAAGAAAAAGAAAAACCCCTCGTCCCTGTTACGTGGACAACGACTAGTGAAGTAACACTACATCATTAATGATCAAAAGTAATCAAAATTCTAATTATTTAACCTCAAACAGAAAAGGAAAAGAACATAGCCAAGCACAGGTTGACCATCACTGTATCAAGAACTTCTTTTGAGAGCCTTTGAAATAGTTTGTATGGTGCAAGGGGTTGTCCTACAACATCCTCCAATAAGGGTAGCACCTGATTTGTGCCATATTCTTACTAAATCCTCGAATTCTTCTTCACAACAATCAGATTGCTGTCAATGAAAACAGGAGATAAGATGCATTAGCAAAAAGAAAATAACAATGAATTGGAAGCCCCACGACCACGAGAGCATAAAATTAAACACCATTATGGAAATGCAACAAAAGAATCATACTTAAACTAACGAGAAAAAAGGCCAGAAAAGGCCATATTCAACACTCACCAGCCATCTTTTAGCTCTACCATCCCATACTTCACCACTATTTGGATAAACGGCAATTACTTTTTCAGTTAGCTGGAAAATGTAAGAACAAGCTATGGTTAGATGTCCGAGATTAAAAATAAAAATAAAAAAAGAATGAAAGAAAGAAAGAAAGAACAAAAGAAAGAAGAAGAAGAAGAAAAAAAAACCTTCCACCAGAAATTTTATCTAAACCACAGTAAAATTTCTATGATGTTTCATCATTATGTTACCTTCTTAATCTTGCAGATGAGATTTTCTATTAAGTGTGGTGGTGAACAATTTATTCCAATAATATTCACTTTGTCACTCTTATTTAGTAGGTCAAGACATTCCTTTAAGCTTTCCCCTGAGGATACATGCTCACCATCTACAGAGCTAAAGCAAATCCAAGAAGGTACTAGGATATTTTCTTCATCAAGTAGTTCAGCACAAGCCTGTAAATAGCAAACACAGAGAGAGCATTAAGTAATACACCAAAACTAACAAATCTGGCATGCATTAAAAGATTAAAAAACTACCACAGCATTTGGAGCAGAAAAGGAATTAAAAAGAAAAATTAAAGTGTGATTCTCTAAAAGTTATTTCAGATCTCATAAAATTTCCATGTCTTCACAATTGTTTCTACAATAGAAAGAAGTTTCGGTCTCTCTGATCACTATATGTCAAGGAAGCAATCATAATCCCTACAAAGTAACAATGATCAACTTTCAGAGCTCAAGAGCAATTGATAACCTGTTTCTTTCATCCATAACTACTTCTATCACATGATTTCCCAAAACAGAAAATATACAACAGCAAACAGCAACAAGATCGAACCTGAGCTTCGAGTTTATTGGGGATGGTCTCAAAGGCTAACAAATCTGGCCCAGCCTCTACAAGGACTTGCAATCGCTGTCTATGAAAGTCCTTCAGCTTATCCAAAGTCACGTCCAGTCCATAATTCCCACTGGATGCATTAAAAAATTAAAGAAATAAATCTCAGATGCCATTCTGATGAATTAATCGCTACTAGTATCGACAAAGTTGTTTGTTCAACTGTAAATTTGCCAGCTAGTTTTAACTGACTAAATGCATCCTAGAGTGTCCAGATTGGTACGGGGAGATATTGTCCAGTAGCACCTTAAGAAAATAGTGTAAAATATAGGATTACCAGGAGAAAAAAAATGCATCCTACAGTATCTCATGCTGTCATGCATAAGCAATTATCAATAGGTACCTATACTCTGAACCATCAGCAAGATATGCTCCATAGCTTCCAATAGATGCAGCCACCAAAGCTCGATTGTACCTGTGCTCAGAAGTATTTTGCACCGCTTCCCAGAAATGATCTCGGGCTTCAAGAGCCAGTTGGACACTTCTCTTAAGTAACAATTTTCCTTTTTCAATGGACAGTCCTTTCGACAAGAATCCTGGCAGCGTTGCCTATGGAAATATAACCAAAATGAATGAATATTAACAAAACAAACAGAATTCATACTGATGGAGCAAGGAGAAGGCAAGCCCCCTAATGACAGGAGAGACTACCGAGTATATAAAAAATCTAGCGTACATAGATAGATCACTTCCCATTGCTAGTTGGGCACAAACAAGAGTGAATACATTGATGTTGATGCAACTAAAACAGAATTCCATGTGTTGTCGCGTAATAATCGTCAAAGTATATGTCACCTGGCCAAAACTGCAAGATCTCCCAAGACAACTCATATGCCCTGGCAAAAAGTACCTTTTGTGAATATGTTTTAAGAGTCAATTCGAATCTCCTTCGCTATCTTATAGTACTTAAATATATGGGTAACTTTGGGCTTTATGGAATGGACTAATCAAGACATAGCTGTTAGGTTCTTAGATTCCAACTCGCCACACAAGGATCATTAGTACAGGGCAATCTAAGCAAAAAAGCTTCTTTTCACTTGCAATCAACATCCTAATGGACTATGTTCCCAACTTCAGTATTTTTTTTTCTTTTTTTTTTTTTTTAATCCTGTCAAATTTGCACTGGCATTGGAAGTATTGCAGTCAACAATTCCACTACTAGAAAACTGAAATGCACCACATCACATCAAACTATCCTGGGAAAAAAAACCCATAAATCATTGTACTCTGAATGAAACCCAAAATCAATTTTTTCTAGATTTTTAATTGGTCAGTGAGGAAATTCACCTAAAACATGTGAAACTTAAAAAAAAATTCTCAACTCCAGATATTAACGATCCTGTCGAATTTGAACTTGCATTGGAAGTATTGCAGTCAATAACTCTCCTACTAGGAAACTGAAATGCACCGCATTGAATCAAACAATCCTGAAAAAAAAAAAAAAAAAAAGGGGGGCAAAAGAACAAGATCAAGATTTTCTAGAATTTTAATTGGTCAGCGAGGAGATTCACCTAAAATTGGCCCAAATATCTTCAAAAAATCAATGAAAGTATCCACAATCATAACAGTTCATAACAAATAAGCACAAACTTAATTCCCTTTATACTGGTTATATGAGCTGTTGATTTCCCATTAGAACTAGTGATGTCAGCAATCGCATCCATGGAAAGATCACAATCAGATATTCTGAGTTTAAGAGATCTTACTCTGGTATCAAGTTGGGAAAAAGGGGGAATTTTTAAAAGGTTTTGTTGTGTTAGTGCCCAGTCAATCACTTGTATTTTAATAAGATACCCACATGGTGGTTTTGAAAAATACAGATACACAAGTACTAGTTATGTCCCACAGCATACATGCCATACAATTCGCAGTATATATGATAATCACAAAGCTATCTGGAGAAGAGAGTTGAACCTGATATGATGAAGTTACTATTATATCTGCACCTGCCTCCAGATACTCCAAATGAACCTGCAAATAGAGTCTTAAGATGATCAGTTATAAAATTACAGTTAACAACCTATTCAAAACATTGGGTATGTATTAGCCCAATCTGAAACAATGTTCTATTCATTCATTTGATCGGATTCATGCCAAAAAGGAAGAAATGGATAACCTTCTTTACCTAAAATAATCTACACTGCGCCAAATCCTCATAAATCAATTACAGATCTAATTAGACAAATCACTTGGTTCTTCTTCTCCTCCTCCTTCTAAGCATATAAATAAAGAAACAAGAGAAGAAAGGGAAAAAAGGAAAGAAGAAGAGATTTTGTAGAAAAACGAACCCGTTTGATGAGTTGGGGGTTGGTGATCAAGCAGAGGGCGCTCCAAAGAGGGTCGTTGATGGAGGCACCATGGGACTCCAGCTGGGTGGCGAATCCACCGTCGATCACAGCGCATCCTCCAGCATTCTTGATCAGATCCTCCACCAAATTCGACCTAGCTTTCCCCAGACCCATTGGATTGATCTTCTTCTTGCCGATAACAATAACAGTATATATATGGATTGGAAAGAGAGCAATTGCAGCAGATTAGATTGATAAATATTGGATCTTGGGTGCCGTGTGAATGTGATCCTGACGAGAAGGGCAAGATCACGTGGGATGTGGGTGTGAGAGAAGAGAATTGCAGAGAGTGGGGGGATTTCATTTTCAAACATATAGAGAAGAGAGAGAGAGAGGGTTGGTGGTTTATTATTTTGAATATGGTCGTTTTTACGGTCCTGTTCACCAACTCACCAAGACACCAACAACAGAGGGAAACTGTAGGCAGATTCTTACCTTAGGTTTTGGGCTTGGAATCCGGTCGTTTTTACGGTCCTGTTCACCAACTCACCAAGACACCAACAACAAAGGGAAACTGTAGGCAGATTCTTACCTTAGGTTTTGGGCTTGGAATCCGGATGGGATCCTCTTTTTAACCCTTAAAATGTACATATAATAAACCCTAGTTTTTTTTTTTTTCGCTATCAGAGGACAAATCCCTCCGAGTACAGAGGAAAGCCGGATAAACTCCCCTGCAGCCCCAGTGTGGTAGTGTAGTTTTGAACGTACAACCTCCAGGTGCAAATTGTAGTCCTAGGCCAACTGGGTTTATAATAAACTCTAGTAAATATTAGGAACATACTGGATTCATTGTGTTTTAACTATTGGGATTTACCAAGTTGATGTTTTTGGCTCTCAAGGCATTGGGTTTGGATTTACATTTTACAACCATGGAAAATGTTGAGTTTTGGTGGAATCCACAACTGAGTCTAAAAATATGGACTTGACCCTTGACTTAGTGGTAAATTCTGCCCAAAACTAGCGTCTATACACTAACCCAGTTAGTCAAATACAGAGTTTGGAAAAAAGAAAAAAAGTGGATTTCAAATTTTATATGTAATAAATTGGGCCCGGTCTTAGTGATTTAGACCAAATCTAACTTGATAAATAATCGGATTACACAAGAAGCTTGTATTACACAAGAAGCTCGTATACCTAACCAATTCGTTGACAAATTCAAAACGTAAAGAAGACCCTGATTTTGGACTATAGGTTGAGAATGTGCCTCCCCAAGTCAAGGGTTACCAGATATATTCTTTGGTCCCCTAAGTCAAAGGTTCAATGGTTACCATTCCTTGTCTCAGTGTTACCATATATCCGTTTGGTAACTTGACTAGTAAAGTCAAAGTAAAGTTAAGTCATCTTAAACATCACATCAAAAGTACTTTTTCTCAAAATTTACTCCAACTTTTCTAACAAAAAATCAAAAAGTAACCACACTTACTAACTAAAAGACAAAAAAACTCCATTTCCCATATCATATCAAAAGTTAACAATATTTCATCCCAAACAATTAAAAATAAAATATCATTACCCACTACATATTTTATTCATACTTTTCATTTCACTTCACTCCACTTGACTTTAATAGTAAAATGACAAACGGCATGTCATATATATTATATACTCTTTGGCATTATAGCAAATGAGGTGGATCCTCGCTCATTCATAAATACATAAATACAGACAGCTGTAGTGATATTTTTTTCATCGACATCCTTAACAAAGTGTATTACATTTTTTTCTTCTTTTAAATAAAATTCTAATATATAAAATTTAAAAAATAATAAATAATGTATCACTTATATAGAATTGATGTTATTCTCAATAATATTTAAAAATTCTAAATTCTATTATTTTTTTAATTTTTTCCACTTCTTTATTGATGCGGGCCAAATTTCACTCTAACTGGACCTGATCCCATTGATGATTAATTACTTGTAAAATACATTATTAGAATATTTTAACTGAAGGGTGTGGCCTATACACTTTTTTTTTTTTTTTTTTTTTTGCTATCAGAGGGTTTCCAATTGGACTGAACTAATCCCTCCGGACCCAGAGAGAAGCCGGGTAAACTTTCATGTAGCCCTAGTGTGGTAGTGTAGTTTCGAACCTACAACCTCCGAGTGCCAACCGTGATCCTACCCCTTGGGATTAGGGTTGAATTGAAATATCAAGATTCATTTAACCCACTTATGAAAGTTACTAATCTAATGGTTGGCCCAGATAGAATTGGAGTTTACTTTGGCCCGTGATTTTGAGGGTTTGGACTTTATAGGCAGTCTATCTAATTGATTTATAAGACTAGGAGATAATAAGAGGTCCCAGGCAGCCATTATTGCTATCCCCTGTTTTTTCTATTGGTAAAAGTTATTTGAGCACACAGTCTCAAGATTGCAATAAGAGATAATAAGAGGTCCCAGGCAGCCATTATTGCTATCCCCTGTTTTTTCTATTGGTAAAAGTTATTTGAGCACACAGTCTCAAGATTGCAATAGTAGCTACTGTGCCAGAGGCTCCTGCATTCTGAAAACGATATTTTGAGACCAAAAGGTTGAAAAAGAAGTTCACAGCAAATCACACTAATAGCCACCAGTCCACGCGTATTCTGCTGCTGCAAAACACGAGTGTACTTGGAGGCCAGATCTGCTGCATAGCACTTTTGACCAATGAGACCAATTCCCATTGATTGAACTAACACCAATGCTAATTTTCCATTTCAAAAAGAAGATCAATACAGGTGCCAATGACATGGCAAAATAATTTTGTTATAGGGCGTATGTTACAAGAATAAACTTCTCCAAAGCAGATGCCGCAGTTTGTCTGAGCTGTAAAGAAAATGACTTCTAAAATAAATGCAAGGACCGCGGTAATGCTGCTTAACCTGATTAATCATATTGAATCCATCAAAACATACAAAGTATACTAGTACTACCACACATAAATCAAGATAAACATGATCCTCCAAAACAAGGAAACAATTGGTTTCATTATTGAATCTGCTTTCATGGCCAACTTATCAAAAAAATGAAGATGAAACAATAGCCCATGCATCTATGTTAAGATCTCACAACAAAACGGACGAAAGCAGAAATTACAGGCTCCATCTCAAATCAGTATAATTGGATAGCAGAAGAGAAGCAAAGTAGATGCGCTGAATCTCCCAGCTGGGTATGTATTAAGTTCGAAATTTTCGGGATAAACTACGTGTCCCCTGGCAAAAAATTTAGCAGAAGTCAGTGCGGCAAGAACGTACAGATGAAAGGCATTGCCCTGCACTCAGTCCTCAAGTCGGTGGTTGCCATGTTCCTGGTTTGAAGGATTGACCAGATCCTGATGGCTCTGAAGAGCTGAAATAATGTTTGAATAAAGTAAATAATATGGAATAGGCATCATACTTCATTTGCAAATATTACTAGTAATTCACCATGATTTTTTCAAACAACAATCACATGGCTATGGAATATGCATCATACTTTCATTTGCAAATATCACTAGTAATCACGGTTGATTTTTTTAGACAACAATAATATGCATCATACTTTCATTTGCAAATATCACTAGTAATCACCGTTGATTTTTTTTAGACAACAATCACATGGCTCTCTCTCTCTCATGTATAAAAAGGTAAACCGACACTCATAAACAGCCTATAACTAAAGCTGGTCAAGATGAACCACAAATTTCTTTCATCTCCTCAATCTATTTGCAGACCAGAACCATTCACCATATGCATACATATAATATATACACATGCATATATATATATCATATATCATCATCATCATCGCCGCCATCACCACCATAGAGCCCTGTCCCAACTATGTTGGGGTCCGCTATATTAATTCTGCTTCTCCATTTTAGTCTATCCTGAGAATCCACACACACACAGGAATTTAACCATGTGTATGCGTGTGTTTATATAAATACCATTTATCTTGGCCTTTATTACCCATTCATCTACAGATCATTCATTCATCTTGTTAACAAAACCAATCCATCAGATGGCACTGATCGCAAAAAGGTGGGAATGATCTCACCTGTCATCATTACACTTTCCCATCTTCACTAGAAAGAACAACTCAAATCTCTCAAGAAGGGGAGAATCATAGGGGAAAAGAAAAAATAAAAAACTGATTTCAATAATATGACATTTCAAATTTTCTGAAATCACCAAATGCCACATCAAATCCACTGATGAAAATCAGTTTCAAGTGTCATTGTAAAAACCCATCAGTCGAGATGATGAGTTATGGTGCATGCCCTAAATCTAAAAGACAAGAAGAGTAATCAAGAGCTACATAAGGGAGTGAGAGTTCCTAGGTAAGGGTCCTACTGTTGCAGCTTGGGTACAAAGAAGATCCACAGAACTCGAATGGGCAACTGATACAGTGAGATTACCATTTAACAAGCAAGCTCTTGAATCTAGAATTGATTTTATCAACGGGTTGTGATAAAGGAGAAAAATGTAAATGGGTAGCATAGGGCCCGTCAAATGCTTATCAAAGAAGTGCAGTGAAGAAAAACAAACAGCAAACCTCACACACAAGCTGGAATCCCAAAATGGGCAATAACAACACTCTTCAAAAGCTAATCCGCATTATCTGAACAGAGAATATAATTAATTCTCAACTCCATGTTATAGACTCAACCTCATCCAACGAATTACTCATTTCCAGAGATGAGGGGCTCCCACTCGGCCCATGTTAATAACCGGAAACACCAAAAGCTCAAGCTATTAGAGAACGACACAACAATGTGAAGGTCATTCGAATTCAAAACCCAACAGACAAACGGAACAGACCAAACAGACAAATGGAGGTAACCATGCTTCCTAGGGGTTTCGAACTCGTGACCTCTGGCTCTGATACCATGTTAATAACCGGAAACACTAAAAGCTCGAGCTGTTAGTGTATGGCACAACAATGTATATCAACAGCCCATAGAGTCACCTTCAATAATAATAGCCCCACATGCATGCTTGACATCTCCTAGCTTCACATGACAAAAGACAACTCCATCCTCGTTCTAGTTGGCTCTATTCCATGGACCACAAAAGGAAGAAATCAAGGCACTGTCGTGATTTCTAGTGATACCATCAATACCTGTTAAACCATCTACCAAGAGCGCTACCACTGAAGTTTAGATTAAGCCCGCCATTGGACTATTGGCCGATCATGGACCACCCTACCATAGAAGCCAGACCAACACCTCTGAGTGTCCGCCATAAAGATGATAGCGATCTTCATTCAGAGCGGTTGCCCAAGAGGCCACCCACCTAAACTTGACGCCTTACGTAACACTCCACTTAGCCGACATTGTCATACAGCCAATCATTTCTTTAAGCCAAGATTGCCCACACAATCACTAAAACAGCAGGCTGCTGGAGATGATGCCTACATCGATGGCCACATCTCCAAGCATCAAATAATTTGGCATCTAAAAATGGAAAGAAGCGGATATTGACATTGCTAAATGGATGGAGAGCAGCAGATATTGACATTGCTAGTTGTGATCCCATCACAACACTACAGTTATCCACACAATCATGCACTCAGAAGCACACAACAACTCACCCACATGCACACCCAATAAACCCATACAAGGCCTATCACGACACGTGCAAGAATATAGAGGCGCATTATTGTAACATTTGAACAGTATTTTTTCCCCTCGTTCGTTATCAATGATAAGGGGTATCTGTCCATTTCAGTTGTTACATATTAAAGAGACCTAGAATTGTGGGATTTTCACTTCTTAAAGAAACACAGAAAAATTAAGGTACATCTCACCTATAGTTGTCTTCACATATTAGGAAGAAAAATCTCATTTTGGTTTCAACAGTACAGCCCCTCGCAAGTCACTTTCTATGCGAATAGGCATCTTGTATGACTTGGGCCATTATGTGAACCACCAAGGTTGGTCCAGATTTTTCGACTTGGTGACTGGGGTAGAATAAAAAAACTAAACTAATTAAAAGCATTAAAAGTAAGCATCTCTAAAGTTCACACTGTAGAAGAGGCAGACTTACATAGGTTCAGCTTCAGGGGAAATCACATGTCCTTCATCTGTTGCTTCAGAGTCCCTATAAACCCTAAATTTAGTTAATAACCACCACTCATTTGTTTAAAGCAACAAAATTTTTGCAGTTGCAATAAATTTTAGTTGGGCAATGCTTAGAAGCATATGAAATTATAATGGTAAGGCATCATAATAGTCAATTTCAGTTCATTTCAGCTACATTGGCTGAAAGTAATAAGTTTGGTTAGTGAACCAAACTTAAATACAACATATTTCATATTTGTATTAAGTTCATCCAAAAAAGAAAAAGAAAAAAAAAACACTAAAGGTGTTATAAATGGGGCAGGGTGAAATGCCCAAAACTTGACCCCACCCTATTTTTTTCATGGATTTGTATGGAAATGGACAGATAGAGTACACTTCCTGAAAATGGCAAAATAACAGAGCCAAATTAAAAAGAAAAAAAACCCCGGATGTGGATCCAAATCAGTCTGAAGTACAAACTTTACATAATGGTCTTACTCAAAATGGACTTGGAACACAGAGCTGAATCCAAGCAGTTTATCACACACTCATGGCTTAAAACATGTGATTGCGAGGACTAAGGCTTCTTGGAGTCGCATCAGCATCTTGATCGTGTCAAGTGGCGTGACGTGCATGTGAGAAGATGGAGGTGTGGATCTTAATGGGTTGATGGCGACCTTGAAGGGTCCAAAAGATTTTGGAAGACTCTAGGATAGTCTTTGAGTTGTATAGAATTATCTAGGACGTTTTTGTAAAATATGTGGAGTGTTCTAGGAGATCATCATCATCATTATTTCAAAAATGGGAGTGTTCTACAAGATTGTGGATAAGTGTAGGATTAGGGTAGATAAGTATGGAAGTTTCTGGAGTAGGTTCTGGAATGTTATCATCATCATTGGGTGGGCGACAAGTGGATGGATCTTGTTCATTGATTGCACAAGGTAGAAGTATAAATAGGGTTCTTGGCTTTCATTTCTAACAAAGCAAGTTTGAGAAATCAATAGAAGTTCTGATTTCTCTAAATGTTAATTTCTCTTGCATCAGGAAAAACTTTTAAGGCACTACTTTGCCTTTGAATATAATTTGGTTTATGCTAAACTTAACGCTTTGACTTCTTAAAGCACTAGGATTTACATTATATATGGTTTTGAATTAGTAGACCATTTCATCTAATTATTTCATGACATGTTAGAAGCATTCCTTCAGTTCACTTTATGAATCAATCTTTACAGATGATTTGTATGGAAACTATGCAGCTACGTGATATGCATTATGAATGACTTCATCGAGTTAACCTTCGATACATCATTTACGTTGATTCTCATTCATGTTGTGCCTAATGTACTATCTTGAAATGGCTATACTACACTTTAATTACACTTTTTATTAAGCATGTGTGAATTTGTGAAGCTTTTTGTTATATAATGTACGTTTAGGTATTAAATGCTTAATTGTTTCTATCAACAAATGTTTCTGATGTATAGTTTGTGTTAGTTGCTTTTTCTTTGCTGTTCGGTAGTTGTTTTTTTTGTTCTTTTCTTTTTTTGGTGGAATAAAATTTAACCATTATCGAAAAAAAAAATGTTTCTGTTTTCCAGAGGTCGGAATTCTCTGTCACATGAACAACACCAACCACCCCCACCTAAAAAAAAACAGGAAAAAAAAAAAGAAGACCCACACGCCTCAGAAATCACTTGCCATAGATAATTTCTGCACCACACCCTCGATGAAAAATAGTTTTCTTTTCCATGGAATGGTGCCTTAAAAATGTGCCCTACATAAGAAAGGCTAAAAAGTAATAATGACAGTTTATAGGAGTTAAATAGTACAGATTATTCCAGTACGAGAAAGTTTACGAAGCATTATAAAAATCAGCTTTACATTTAAGCTCTGCTTTATTCTCATCTGACTTAGAATCAAACAATATTTACCTTGAACTGTCGTTGGTGATGTCGTCGGTTGCAAATGCTATTTCTTCAGGTTTGTTACCTAGATACAATGCCATAGGAGTGCAGTACAAAATTTAGCACGATATATTGAATCCAATTTAGGGATGCAATATAATTTTAGAAACACATGCAGTATAAATTTAAATGCCATAGGGATGCTACCTAGGGCCCATGCGGCAAAATATTAGCCAATCAAGAAACAACACATGCAAAAAACGAGTGTAACAGAGATGAGAACGTTGAGATGGATGAGAAGTAAAAACAAAAGATAGAATTCGAAATGAGAGCATTTGGGAGCAGTTAGTGTTAGCAACAATAGGTGATAAATTGAGAGAGACTAGTTTAAGATGGTTTGGACATTGTCAGACATTATCTAAAGTAGGCTTATAGTGGCGCTTGTGAAAAAAATTTCTATGAAGGTTGATGGCTCCTCAAGGAAAAGGGGTAGGCCAAAGAGGACATGGATAGGAGTAGTAAAGAATAGATATGAAGAAGTGCAACCTCTATGAGGACTTGGCCCAAGATAGATTGAAATGGCAAAACAAAATTCCTGTAGCTGACACCAAAATAGTTGGAATAAGGCTTAGATGATGAGGATGATGATGTTGAATCCGAATTTTGAGAGCAATAAACATGTCACTTGTGACAAGTAAAAGGTCCATGACTTAGTCAATGTAATAGGAAAGGAAAGAATTTGTACAAACATGTCAACAGGGAGTCAAGGACACATGTTTCCTACACTCCAATTCACAGATCAATCTATAAAATATAAAATTAGTTATTAGAAAAAGTGCTAGCAATAGCACAAAATTATAGTAAGGTGTACGCATATACAAACTATCCAGAAAGGGCAGAATTCTTTTAATAGCTACAAGAGCTCCATCCTGTAATGACCACATATGATCAATCCAATTTTTTTTTTTTTTAATTGATAACATTATCAAACCAACCCTTCATTCACTAGATCCCATCCATGATCAATCCAACCCTTCATTCACTAAATCCCATCCCCAACACATCCCCCTCCCCCACCCCACTTTCTCTTGAACTGTGATCCACGCCAAATTGACAGTCATCCAAGGAGTGGAAGGGTGGGATTGTATACAGGCCTGGAGCTCTTTTATAAAGATGTAATTGGGTCACCTAAGGTCAGATTCGAGTCCAATTTAGACTATATTCTTGGACCTAGGCCCGACTACGATGAACTGACTGGACCTGGACCCAACTCTAATCCATTTCTGTATTATAAGGTATTTGGGTATGGACCTGGCCCAGACCAGAAGCCAATTATCAATTAGGGCATCAGATTGAATTAAACGAAAATGCAGTCTACCTAAGGGTTAAATATTGTCGAACTCTGAGGCCTTACAAGGGTCAGAATGATCTGATGGACATAGAGAACATTTTTGGGCCACACCTAGTCCATATCAAGATTTGTCCATCCCCTTCATGAATGGCATTCATCTAGGTAGGCCCCTGACTGATGCATCCAGACCATTGAGGGTCTATCGAAGGAAGGGATAGGTCCAGCTAGACCCATTCGCCCAACAAAAGTCCACCATGCCAAGCTGAGTTCAGCCCAGGCCTTCAACAAGTTGAATCCAACACAGGCCAGGCCAAAATGCATATTGCAACATAATTAGATAGGTTTACCTCTCCTGTTATCAAAGGAAGCGCCTGGAAATTGTTGAAGGAAACTTTTCAAGTCAGGAGATCCCACTTTGCCTGTTTGAAGAGCAAAGAGAGAGGTTAATCTGGTTCAGCTGAAAATGTAACACGTTGAAATGAGAAACACAGCTACAAAGATGCATTAAGATATAATCCTTTATCTATCTATTTTCAGTTTCACTATTACAAAAAAAGTTTGACTAGATCAAAGTATTGTTCTTTATCTATTTATAATTTTACCATTACTGTTATAGCCCACACCAAATAGATGGGATAAAGCTTTGTTGTTGATGATGATGATGATGTACTACTACTTTGTTGTTAGAGTCAATGTCATTGTTGTTGCTTTTTTGCTTCAATTGTTGTTGCTTTTGTTTCATTGTCATCATCGTAGTTGTGTAAACAAGGGATTTCTAGAATGGAATGGAGAAGTGAAAAGGCTCTCTCAATCCAGGAAAGCTCTTGAGAAACAATAGAGAAGTGCAGCTACATATGCTACGCACCCAAGAGCGCATCAAGAAGAAAACAAAGACAAATGGGACAATATCTCACATGTTAACAAGTGCAATATTACAATTTTGAACATTCAGTTTCTCTTGTACGCAAGAGAAACAACCACCTGTACATAGAACCTAGAAAATACTCAAAACCTGAAGCAGATTGTTTCCCATTCACTACAGAGGGCTTCTCAAGAACTTCAAGTGTACATGTGGACTTGTATAAATCTTGCCCTGATTTATATCTGTGAGACCACAAAAGAACACTGTTGCTTTTTCCTGAAACCATAAACGAGTTTTTAAAAAAAAGACAATTTTTTTTTCTTTAAAGTCCTTAAGATGAAAAAATATATATTAGGAAAGAAGAAAGTAGCTGTGAAAGAATTTCCGTCTCCAAAAACAAAGTAAAAAAAAGAAAAAAAAAACTGTGAAAGAATTTTAATCAGTCTTTCCTTTTAAGAGACAAGAGGGTCAATGACTAACAAGATATGAAGCAGTCAAAAGTCAAAACAGCCTTAAACAAATATAACATCAGAAAACACATCTCAAAAAACACATCTCAAACAGAAGTGCCCCAGCAACTTCATGGATACTGGTTTTCTTTTTAACTACTACATCCCACTGGAAAGTTCATGGACATGTTTAAAACTCAATCCCCTCCAACAGGTAATTTGTATGTCTATGATAAACATAAACAGCCCCATTATCTTATCAAAGTTGTTTTCACATTGATGCTAATTAATTTAAATTTTAAGATATTTGGTGTGTTCATATTGTCTGGACTGTCCAATTGTATCATAGCAGTGAAAGATTAACATGTTCCTCCAAGAATCTTGGTGCTCTGTTGGGTAGCGCGCTTACATAAAATTCTTACTATGGATCAATTGAGAAGGAGAAATTTTTTTGTTGTTAATGGGTGTCCACTTTGTTTACGAGATGAGGAAACGGCGACTCACCTTTTGGTCCATTGCAACTATGCGCATACAGTGTGGGCGTCTATCCTTATAATTTTTTATATGTATTGGGTTATGCCTTGCTCTATTAAGGAGTTTTTTTAGCAGTGGATTTTCCGGGGTAAATCTGTTCGTGGGTGCATTCTGTGGCGGTTATCCTTATATGCTGGTCTATGGAAGTTATGGATTGAGAGGAATAATGCAAACCTCCAGCGGAGATTGTTCGGCCCGTTGTTTGGGTTGTTTCGGAATGGGTAATTAGGAGGGCTGAATTTGTTGGAGTCTCCTTAGAAGCTCTTAATAGATCTTAGCCAGCCCATTTTCAAGGTGGAAGGCGTTCTATTCTCAGACAAAATCTACTGTGGGAACCTCCTCGAATTATTTTCTTAAGCTAAATTTTGATGGCAGTTATTTTTCGCATATTCAGATGGGTGGAATTGGGGGTGTTATTCGTGACTTCTCTGGAAAAATTGTCAAAAACTTTGCGGGTCCTGTGAATTGTGTTGATTCTAATGGAGCTGAAATGTATGCTTTATTAGTGGGTTTCCATGAACTACATCAACGGGGAGGTTTTCATGAAATTATTGAGGGTGATTCTTTCTCTGCGATTCAGTGGGGTTCTAGGAAGTCTTCTCATCCGTGGACTTTAACAGATTTGGTGGAGGAGGTGCAAGATATTTCGTCTCAGCTAGGAGCTTCTTTTCTTCATATTCTTCGTGAAGCTAATGTCTTGGCTGATGGTTTTGCTGGGGAAGGAGTTTTTCGGCTACACATTTATTTTGATGTTTAGTTTATTTGTTTGTGTTTATTTTTAGTCCTCTTCATTGTTCTTTTCTTTGTTTCTCCTTTCTTCTTTGAATAAAATTTACAGTTATATAAAAAAAAAGATTAATATGTGGTATGAGGGTTTTCTCAAAAATGTTTGCTCTTGGCCTGGAAACTAAAGTATGCAATCCAAATGTAAATTAAGAACAATGATACATCATCATCATCATTGAAACCCTATCCCACTGATGGGATTAGCATGATGAGTTCTTCACTCAACCCTATTAGAAGCGATGTTCTAGATAACAAGTAAAACTCATATCAAAGTATAGCAACTTTTTTATGTAGAAGATTACAATCTGGCAAAACCCTCCTTCACACCGGTATGGAAAAAAAAATTAAGAATGATAGATTAACATAGAAAATCTAATAGATGGAAAACAGATACCAAGTTCTAATACAGGATCCAAAAAAGTGATTCTGTCAGAAGTTTAAGAAGCACTGCTAGAACTGTCTAGGAATCTCCAATCATAAATTTCCCTCGACTTCGCTAGCAATTTGCTTTTAATGGAAAGCAGTACCTCTTCCAAGTTATGCTTTTAGAGGATGACAAAGTAAATGCAGAGCTATGCTGCAAAACTTTATAGGCAAGAAAGTTAGAAATGTTGCAACTTTTAATAGTTAGGGGCAGGTGTAATCCTGTAATCCATTGCAAAGTCTATAATTTGCCAAAAACTTCTGATAGATGACTGACCAGTTGTCACACTTCGTCGTACACCTTCTTTAGACTTCCTTTCCTCCTCTTCTTTCTTAAGAACTACAAGAAAAATAAAAGAAAATAAATGCTACATAAAGTCTACCTGATAAAGATAAAATCAAGATATTATTTTCAGAACTAAATTGGAATTATCACTCTTTTTTATCAGCAATGATTCTTACTTAAGCACATTCATTTTTTTTTTTTTTTTTTTTTGGGGTAAAAGCTTAAGCACATTTGTTAGAGTCAACATTCCATGCACATAATCAAGAAACCTCAACGACTTCAAACCATTAAACTTCTGTATAATTATGTGGAATAAAATATTAAATATGTAATATAAGGTCAAATGCCAACTCTGGATGCCACTACAAAAACCTCCACTTCAAGACAACACTTCTTGGAGACCAGATGATTTAAAGGCAACCACTCAACTAGTCATGCATATAACCCTGGGATTAATTTCACATAATCTATTTTGTCTCAACTCTCAAGCAAATTTCAAAAGTGATGCCTTGGCAACTCCATGTGGTCTCAATAAAAATTTATGATAAGAAAGATCACAGGATGACTTTTTCACATTCATTAGCAAACATTTTGAGAATAAAATGAAATTGCTCTTGAATGTATCAGCCAAACAAAATTTGGAAGGGGAAAAAATGCACAATTGAAAAAGGATAACATGATAGATGTTTTACGTGCAACATTAAGTCTAACACGTTCACGCCTCGCCTCCAGCTCAATCAGTTCCTTGAAAGAAAAAAAATCAGTGCAAGTATGAGATAATTATGAATTTACAGCCCAAATATGATAAAAATTATCATTTAATAACATATACTCCAGCTGAAGCATAGCATGGCATAATGAAATTTCAAAAGAAAAGCCTTCATCCATAAATCCACAAAAATAATAAAAGATAGGAACAATAATAACCTTAAATCAGAACAATGAAAGAAAAAGAGCACGTTTCGGGGAAGTAAAATCATTAGACTTTTTTTTTTCAGCAATGATTCCGAATTTGAGGAAAGTAAAATCCAAAGACATTTTTTTCACTAATGATACCGAATTTGAGGATATACAACTGTTCAGTCAGTTTTTGCTCAGTTCTACTTTTCATGTTTGGTGTGACAATTCTTTTTCCTTGATTAGTTTGCATTTCCACATTTAGTGAAGCAAATTGAGGACAAAATTTCCAATTAAGAAATAAATTTTCCAAAATCTGTTGAAATTGAAACGTATACCCATCATTCAAATGATTTGTCCCAATCCCTTGATATCTCCCAATTCCACTATCCATTTTCTATCAAATGGAACTCACAAGCAATGTCCCAATACTAACAAACTCAACCAACCCCAGATCAATCTGATCATGCACACATAGTTCTAGAAATCAGAAAACCTCATCTTCACGGAGCCACCCTCAATCTAACCAATCCAACAACCCATTTTCCCAAAATTGGTCCCACTAGCAATATTGCCATCCACAATCCATCTCCACCAATAGCCATCCCCACATACTCCAATTTTATCAAAATTGGAAAACCCAGGCATGTAGGGCTTCCGGTTTTTCCACCAATCCGGCCATCCATCTTTCATCGATGGTACCTGAAGGGCATACACCAAGCACCATTTTTTTTTATCAATTTGCTTACACTGATTAAGGTGCATGAGCACTTATAACATTCACATATCCTTATCTAATACAATCTTAACCATCATAACCCTATCATTATTTCAACCTTTTTTTTCTAATGAAACAACCAATATAACTGAGATGGTATAGCAAAGAAACCCAATAGATGTATGAAATAGATTGAAGAAAGCCAAAGAATGGACTGACATGATGTATATAAATAGGTGATGCCCAGCACTAAGTTCCCTGATGTCCGATCTGATTGCTTCACCATGGATTTGGAAGGCCTCAAACAACTCCTCCAGAATGGACAAAGATTCAATAGTCACCTTGAGTCTTCCCATTCACCCATTTGCCCAAACTGTTGTTGTACCTATTTGCCAACCGTCATTTATGGGCCAAAGACTCAATGGTCACCTTGAGTCTTCCCAACTGGTCATCATCATCATCATTATCCAAACTGGTAAAATTTTATCCAGACATCTTCGGATCAATGGTCCGAATCACCAAAATATGAGCCGATTCACACATAATGGAGCATCAATGCTATAAATGCCCTTAACCCTAAATCCTCTAACTCATGGAACTAAGAATACAAACAGAAAGAAAGAGACATCAATAAAATAAATTGATACATAGTTAGCTCCAATTCAGATAAATATTGATGTAGCCTGTACTACAAAAATCAGTGAAGGGATTGCTCTGTATACAGGGTTTCCTCTTAAAACAAGGAGTTTAAGATGAGTTTAATCTTGTAAGTCATGACATTCTCAAAACTAAAAGGCATGAAATTGGCAATCACTAAAAACAAAAAAAGGGGTATCAGCGACAACTTAAAAAAATAGAGTAAGCAATCAGCAACAGCTAGAGAAGCAAAGAAAATCTTCTTCTTACCTCAGGATTTGGAGCTTTCTTCCGCTGGCCACTTAACCAGCATATCCACTCAACTACAATATCCAGGAATGACAGCAACTAATAAGCATTGATGAGAAGGAATTTCAGTATTTAGGTCTATTGATTCCAACCCACTCAATGATATTACCAATTCATAGGCAAGTTGAAAAATGACAAAAGATAACCAACCCCACTTTGAAATTTGAAGCACAACCACCACACTTAACTTGGATTGAACAAACAAATGCAATTCAGCTGATTGTGCATTTCAAAACACTCCAATCTTGCACTTATTACAAGTGCACACATGAATCAAAAGGCGAAAAAAGGAAACTTTTTGGAACCAAATGCAAACCTGGAATGGAAGTGGGATCCTCCTCGCCTTTAAAGATTACCCATCTCTTCTCTTTCACTGGTATACGAGAGAGAGAGAGAGAAAGAACAACATGAAGGTGTGAGAAACGTTAAAGAGAGGGATTTTGCCCAAAGAAGGGAAACAAAGAGCGCTTTGAAATCCTTGTAGCTGTGGGATTAGAGAGAAATGATGATTGAAAGGGGGAGAAAGAGGACAGACTGATTCCATCGACCTCTTCGTTCCTGGTGAAATATCGATTGCCATGCTTGTCCACTCCGACCATATTCCGAGAGCTCAAGAAACCCAGAAATCTAGACAGAAGCTTTCTCGACATGATTCTTCAAATCACTCTCAATTCAATTGAAAATACATCTGGGAATGGAATTATGGAATGGGGGTATCAGGTTCAGGTATGAATGAGAGGCACCCTCTTTCTATTGGACTCGGGTCTGTGTCTGGATCCATCATGTTCGTGCCCAGGTGTCAAATTAATGGGTTGTAAAAAATCTCTGGCATCTTCTTCTCTGTAAAAAAAAAAAAAAAAAAAAAAAAAAAAAAATCAGTTCCAACCATAATTTTTATCATCTTCATATGGGCCAAAAAAAATTTAATGGTTAATGGTCCATTTGGATCGATACATAGTCGATCTAACGGTCCAGTAAACTTAGATCTGATCAAAAGTTGGTATGTGCAATTTAGAAGGGTCATGTGTTTGGTCCATTTGGATGGACCAAAGGTGGGCCCCACAAGTACGAGCATACGAGATTTTATCTTAAGCTTGAGCTTAAGAGACCCTTTTTCATATATATATTTTTTTATTTATTTTTTTATTTTACTATCGGAGAGTTCCTAATCATTTGGGTTGGACTAATCCCTCCAGGTCCAAAGAAAAGCCGGATAAACCTCCCTATAGCTCCAGTGTGATAAGTGCAGTTTTAAACCTCCTACCTCTAGATGCAAATACCCCTTGGAGTTATTGCATTTATAACATAGAAAATCAATACATAGGAATCTTCTCGTGTGGTTAGAATTTAGAAATAAAGACCAAAGTCTAAGTAGTCATTTCTCATCTTTTTTTTTATTCCAATGACAAAATGCTCATTTTTAAAGATTTATCTTTAATTTATAATTTTAACCACTTCTAAAAAAACCTATATATTGAATTTCTATGTATTTTAATGTGACTAAATAGACATTAAATTTGATGATGCCAAAATTGGGTTTCGGACACCACCGGTCAAGTAATAAATGCAATAATAAATGCGGTAAATTAATGAGAGAGAGAAATGGAATTTATAGTGGTTCGGTCTGTGTGACCTACATCCACTTCATAAAGGCAGAGGTCGCCTGTGGTATTTTATTTCTCCAATGAGTAGGGATTACAGGCTAGGAGAATACAAGAGTAGAAAAATGGGAAGATATCAATGGCCCCCAAAGTGCTAGTGGGGCCCCTAACAGATGAGGACGACTCTTCAGCAACGTTTGCCCTGCTTGAATGGAGCCTTCGAACTGCCCTCGCGCTGGACGAGGCAGGTGAGATATTCTCCGCAGGACCTGGTAAAAGCGGGACTGCTTCCGAAGCGACGTGACTGCCTTGACTTGGGCAAGGTATGTGGATCTGGACCCGGACCTGAACGGATCAATCTGGCTTCCACTAATTTGGAGCTTGGCTCATTGAGCTATTCTGACCTGACTCATCCTCATGGGTTGGGTCATTTGGGCCTGACTCATCAAAATTGACATAAACTAAAACTTGACCCCACATGCACGTGCTCCATCGTGCCGACCCAAGTCACCCAAACCTCTGATGGTTTTAGTCGAGCCGTCCCATGCTGGTTCGTTGGCCTGTTCCATCATAGCAATGGGGTGAGCCTAAGTTGGGTTTAGTCATATAAAACCCAAAAATAAAAAATTATGGCATGTTAGGCTAGGTCCTAGTTGAGTCTTGATCCTATGAACCTATTAACCAAACCTGATAAGGTCATCAGGCCAAGATTCATGTTCGAGGCTAGTCCGTGTGTGTAGTCGTAAGTGAGAGATGTCAAACAGGCCTAATATGGAAGAACCTATCAATGTATGAGTCCGGATCATATGTGAGTTTATATCATATTGATTATAAATGGACCAATCATAGCCTGCCACGTTATCGTAGAGCAGTCCATCGGTCAAATCCCTCATAGTATACAGTTCCTCCATATATATATATATATATATATATTACACCGTGCACAAGTTTGACCCTACCCGACTAAAACATATGGGAGCTAAAAGACCCAAATCCAATTAAGGCCAGCGGTCAATTAAGGTCGTACTCTAGTACAAACCTTGCTTGATGTAAGAGCTTTGTCTTATCATTCACATAAAATTATTTATTTTTTGCCCGATGGAGAATTTTATTGCAAGAGAAAGAGATTGTAGCTTGCGTAATGGTGAGGAATACAAAACGTAAGGTGGCACTGCCTCCACAGTTCCTCTAAATCCTATCAAGGAATCATGTCAAAATCTCTTCAGAAGTCATCCTCTGCACATCATTAGTAGGATGAAAATGGTAAGTATTAAAAGTGTTTTACATAAAAGATGTTGGATGTGGAGGGGCAGAGGTTGCTTCCATAAGAGGGAGGGGAGGGAAGGCTTTTGAGAGCCTATCCACCTCCTGATTGGCTCTTTGTCTGCAAAACTGGGCTTCCAAAGACTCCATCCATCTTTGATAAGTCATCCAAGATTATATGCCAAACAGACATCAAATCTCAATTTTGGCGAGGCCATGTGTAGAAGGCCCAAAATTTAATATATGTATATATGTTTTGAGGGGGCGTCACAATAAAGGTTGAGTTGATCATAACTGAGTTCCATACAGGCTGAAATTATCTTATGAGAGAATTACTTTACAGGTGAAACATTTTGATATGCACCTATGTAAATGATTCGGTGAGATGGTTTCAACTTATGTGCGCCCTGTTAAGATTTATCTTTAGATTATTTACTTTTCAATAAAATGGTTGCATGTAATTAGGAAACTTGTTTACCTAGTGTACAAGAGAATCCCTAAGTTGTAGGAGTCATGCCGGAGTCATGGTCAGTTGCATTGTTCATGCTGGAGTCATGGTATGTAGTTCCACAAAATCTGCAAAGTGGATGTTATGTTGCTTGCAGCAGCAGACTTGTTTTTCTTATTTAAATTGTAATTTTCTCATTCAGTATATGAATGAAATTCAGAGCTTCCTCATTAGCAGCAAGCTTAAGTTTACAGTTTCAAAAGTTTAATCAACACGCCCATCTATGATTTCATTTCCACACCCTCCATTGACTACTCCTTGTGAATTGACACCAAATTCAATTTGGCACTCATTCCAAATATAGTTGCATTTGGAATCTACTTTTAAAATTTTTGAAGCGCAGAGTTTTATGTTTTTTAAATCTCCCATTTTCATAAATGCTGTTTCTCACAATAAAAGATATGCAACGTTGCTGAACAGATGATTTGTATATTAGAAATTCAATGAAATAACTATGATGGTGTTTGTTTGGATGAATTTTTCACAAAAAACTCTCTTCGGAATTTCTGATAGCAACTAATTGTCCCACAACATTTGATTTTTCTTATTTAATTTGCAAGATTCCAAAAATTCCTCCTTTCGGATTGTTACTTCTTACTCATAAAATTCCCCGGCTTATGAAAATTCAGCATTGTAATTAATACTTGAACATTTGAGAATCCAATTGAATACGGTATTTTGAAAATTCAGATATCCTTTGGACAAAAATTCTTCAAACAAAGCTCAATTGTCCTAGGACGCCGGTTTGCACCCGGAGGTTGAGGGTTCGAAATTGCACTATCATACTTGGGCTAGAGAGGATTTACCCGCCTCCCCTTGGGCCCGTAGGAATTATTCTGGGTCAAAAGGGCTAGGACACACTCCTTTATATAAATAAATAAATAAATAAATTTAACACTGTGACATACTGGTGGTCCCAGCCAAATCCACCAGATGGCAAAGAAAATGTCGAACATCCATTTATCAAAACAAAATTAGTTTCAGTATGTTAGCCATTGACCCAAAAGATAGGTAAACTACACTGTAGTCGGCCTAAATTGTATGACTTACAAATTTCAATTATTTAATAGTCGGTAGAACCTAATTCACAAGCCCACTTAATGTGACAATTGCCCCCCTTGAGGCATTGGTGCCTGCAGGACCCATTGATCTCAAGAGGCATCTGTCAACCTCGCCGACCCACTGTTGCGTTGCGTGCACACAAAATACCACCACACCAAGGGAAAGTAAAAGGAATCTGAATCCCCTGCTACATTCATCTAAATCTATATATGATCACTCTAATATTTTTTTTAAAATAGACATCAGTCATAGCTAAATCGGAGTGAGGCACCTCTCTTCCATAGAAATAAATGGCAACCTCTAAAGCTGATGGTGGGAGAATTGGAGGAGTGTACTTGAATTGGATATACCTGTGAGTACTTACCTTTAAAAATATATATAATATACGACCTTATGGCAGATAATTATCAAATATATTACGTGTAATTGTTTTCATAACAACGGATTCTAACGTCTTTTTTTTTTTACCTTATGGTAGATAGTTATCAACTGCATTAGATAAGATTATTTTCATAATAACTGATCCTGAGGTCTTTTTTTTCTGACAACTTTGTTTTTCTAATTTATCTAAGGTTGTATGTAGTAACAGATGAGAATTTCATAGGTTTAAGGTTTTAAAACAGAAAATAAAGTCACATGTCAGGACTTTAGACAAGTCATGAAATGTAATCAAGAATTTATGTTCATCCATCGACTACCTTATTGTAGATAATGTCATTTTCACAACAATGGGTCCTCGGGCCCTTTTCCATTTTTCTTATTCACAGTGCAAAAACGTGTATATTTGGAGGTACTTTGCATGAACTCCCAACCAATCTTGATTTGATAGAATTAGATAAGGATCAAATTATTAGTTGTAGAGTTTAAATCAGGTTCACTCTCTCGATTTTGCAAAATTCCACCTTGGTTGAAAGATTATGGGATTCTTTAAAATATAGAGTTGAAAAGGAATTGTTCTATTTAAGGGAGACTGGAATCCATGGTTGATTAACCAGTACATAGAAGAGCATTGGGGTGAATTCCGGGAGAGTTAAGAGTCCGAAAGAGATTTTTTAATTTAAAGGAGATTAAAACCCATGTTTGATCAACCAGCACATTGGAGAGCATTCAAAGTGAGTTCTACGAGAGATAAAGTTGGAAGGAATTGTTCTATTTAAGAGATCTTAGAACCCATGGCTGATCAACCAATACATAGCACAGCACAATGAGTCTGCATGATCTATCTCACTTAGGGCCCATTTCTTTATCAGAATTCCAATAATTCATGTCTGGGAGAATTCAAATTCTCCAAAAATTGTCTCCTTAGGTAGAATTCCAAATTCATCTTTTTGACGGAGGATTTGAAATTCTAATAAATGGTATAAAGAGTGGAATTTCAAGAATTCCAAAAGGTCTTTTGGGTGGTTGGAATTTGAAATTCTAACGAAAGAAACATAGCATTTCAAATGCCAGACATCATGTCCCAAAAAACCCCAACCTTCCCAAATTCTAATCATAAATTTCGGTAAATAAACAAGCCCTTAGATCAGCAGTTTCCAATAGGGTTTTATCCTTATGTCTCCAAATATAACGGGGATATCCTCATTAAACTAAAAAAAAAACGCGGGGTCAACCCCTTGGATTCCCTAAAACATTAAAAAAAAAACTAAGGTGACTGAATGAAATCCTTAAAAATCCACATTCATCAAATGCAAATTTTCGACTACTCCACGAAAATCAAATAACCTTCATCATCCCCAAACATGCCCTAAATCATGGAATAACAACATGGTAAAAAGCAATTACGGGATTCGAATCCAACAATAAAAGAAGGGAACGTTTCTTGGACACGGTCACAATAGAAACCGCGTTTTCCAGCCTGTATTCCTTTGTCATGCTCCTCTCATGCTCCTCCCCAGACGGGCCAGACCAACTGGTCCCATCCCTCTCCACCTTTTCCTTCATTCATTGCCAAAATAAAACCACACCACCTCACACTCTCTCTCCTCCATTCCTTCCTTCTATTTCCATCATCTCCGTGTGCACTCAATGCAAAGATCTCATCTGATCTTCTCACATTTTCATGGTTTTTTAATCCCAATCCTCTCTCTTCTTTCTTTTTCTCCATCACAAGTTCACAACACAATACAATACAATTACAATGCCGTTGGAAACTTGGGCTCTTCGTCTTGTATTCTCTCTCCTGCTGCTTCTCTCTGCAGCAGATGGTAGCAGCAGATCGGTGACGACACGATCCGAGCTCCCGATATTCCGAGAAGCCCCAGCTTTCCGTAACGGCCGCGGCTGCGCCAATGTCGTCTGGTCGCAGCTCGACAGCAACTCCCATCACCCCTCGATCATCCACATCGCCATGACCCTCGACGCCTTCTACCTCCGTGGCTCCGTCGCCGGCGTCCTCTCCGTCCTCCAGCACGCCTCCTGCCCGGAAAACGTCGTCTTCCACTTCCTCGCCTCCCACCGCCGCGCCGAGCTCCGCCACACCATCTCCTCCACCTTCCCTTACCTCAACTTCCGCCTCTACCACTTCGACGCCAATCTCGTCAAGGGCAAGATCTCCTCCTCCATTCGCAGAGCCCTCGATCAGCCCCTCAACTACGCTCGGATCTACCTCGCGGATCTCCTCCCATCTGGGGTCCGACGGATCATCTACTTCGATTCGGATCTCATCGTCGTCGACGACGTGGCCAAGCTCTGGTCGATAAATCTCGGCCCCCATGTCCTCGGGGCTCCCGAGTACTGCCACGCCAATTTCACCAGCTACTTCACCGGCAAGTTCTGGTCGGACCCGAGCTTTTCCCGGTCGTTTCGCGGCCGGAAACCGTGCTATTTCAACACTGGGGTGATGGTGATCGACGTCGAGAGGTGGCGGGAGGGCCGCTACACGCAGAAGCTCGAAGAGTGGATGAGAATACAAAAGAGGGTTCGGATTTACGAACTGGGTTCTCTCCCGCCTTTTCTCTTGGTTTTTGCAGGTGATGTGAGAGGGGTCGAGCACATGTGGAATCAACACGGGCTTGGAGGAGATAATTTGCAGGGGCTTTGCAGGGATTTGCATCCGGGCCCGGTCAGTTTGCTGCATTGGAGTGGGAAAGGAAAGCCATGGCTGAGATTGGATTCGAAGAGGCCGTGTCCGCTCGATAGTCTCTGGGCGCCGTACGATCTTTTCAAGAGACAATCTCCGTCCTCGGGCTCTTTTTCTCTTGGAGATTGCTGATGCTGATGCAGGAGAAAGAAAAAAGATGTACAGTGGACTCGTCTCGTCGGTGAGAGAGTATTTAGTGATTCGGTGATCATGAGGAGCAGATAAATTTTAAATTTTGGTTGGTTTGTTGCTTTAATTATATATGTTTGTGTTTTATTTGTATATAATATGTACAAACCCCAATTACCCATGGAATAAATACTTGACTTATGATATGGTAATTGGATTTCATGTTTTGAATTCCGGACTCGTGAAAAACGGAATTAGAAACCCTTTCAAATTCTTCACGCTCTCTGTTTCTTTATTCAAAGCATGGAAGTCTCGTGTGTTTTTGTATTCCTTTTTCTTCCATTGAATCTCCTGTACGCAATCAAAATACCCTTTTGCCTCCTTTCTGATTAAGCAATCTCCCGAGAATCTGTAGTTTGGAGTAATTGAGGTG
Organism: Litsea cubeba; assembly: GCA_012931725.1. NCBI lineage: Eukaryota > Viridiplantae > Streptophyta > Magnoliopsida > Laurales > Lauraceae > Litsea > Litsea cubeba. The sequence continues at coordinate 70,881,975 of CM022950.1, read as the reverse complement.
AAAAAGAATTCAGGGAATTGGCGCAGAATCACACTATAGGTGCTGTTTCCAGCTCGACTCTTGTGTTGGTGTTTGGCCAATTCCGATTATGAGAATGGATTGGAGCTGTTTGGATCAAGAGATAAGGGAGAGAATGGACTTTGGACACATCCACTTTTTTTTTTTTTTTTCTCCACATCAAGACAACGCTTAAAACACTCAATTTGATATTCATTTGGGTGGTGAGCTGTTGTGGGCAAGTTTAAAGTTATACTGTCCCTTATATGTAATAATCTATGTATATGGATCTTTCTCATGCAGAACAGTCTTCCAAGAACACTCCACAAAACCCCCATCCCTCCCCCTCTCATTTGCTCATACTTCAAATGAGAGACTCCTGTAATATATAAATGATAAGTAGCTATTCTGCTCAATCAGTTTGGACAAAGTGCATTAGGCTTATTATTTCATGAAGAAAGGGAAGAAAACCATTTCAAGAATGCGTTTATGTCAAAGTTACACTTGGAAACGTTCTCTTGTTGCTGTATTATGACTTATGAGTATAGTCAGCTGGTGCAATCAATGCCATCCACCGGTCTTATACATGAATTATGTTACAGTAACAGCTAAAACACATAAAAAAAAGAACAAAACAGCACTGTTCATCAATGCCACCAAAGTTAGTAATTCCAAATTCAACAATAAGTTTGTATGTGATATGTTATGAGTATAATTCACATTGAAGACTTAAAACTGTCCCTAAAATTTCGGCGACAGAATTGGGAAACGCCTAAAAGTCAGTAATGAATATGATTAAATGTGGTATGGTTTGGTTTTCTTTAATTCAGTTTTAGAAATTTGCCACGGAAACTTGTGTGTATCCGTTTATTTGTGCATAAAAGCTTTTCAAGAAAATTATTTTATCTTGGCTTTTCAATACTTTTTTTTTCAAATTTTATCGATTAATGTGGTTTTACAGGGAAGGGTGTGTAGGTCTTGAACTTAATTGAAAAAGTACATCACATGATTTTCATTATAATATATTAAGTTAAGAGGTTTTGGATCCAATTTTAACCGTCGGTTATAATTTTGACCGACGGTTATGTAACTACTCATGTAATTACCCACTCATTTTTCCATCAAATGACTTATGTTTTAGTTGTTCCTATGTAATTATACTCTTTTTGCTCCAATTTCTCTATTTCTATTTTATCCAACTTGTCCTATAGTATGAGATTATTTATTTTGCGGTGCAGGAAAAAACCATGCTGAGCACAAGTTATTGGGCTAGTAGTCTTTTAAAATTAAGCATATTAAACGCAGGTTCATATTTAATTTATAGTCTTTGTAATAAAATAGCCATTAGGCACAAATTTTATTTTTATAAATATTGTCATTATCATCATCAAAGCTTTGTCCCAACAATGATTTTTATACATGTAAATATAAGTTATTTTAACAATTCCTCCGTCAATACCTTCTGCCAATCTCTCGCGTGCATGTACAGATGTCAAATGGGCCGGTCCAGCATGGCCCAGCACGACAGTCAACGGCCCGTGCTGAGCTACTAGGGGCCGTGCTGAGCTGCTGGGCCAAGCACGATTAGGCACGGCCCGCCAAGCGACACGGCACGGGATATTTAATATTTTTAATGTAAATATAAAAAATGTTGTCTTTTTTTTTTTTTCATTATCCAAAGAAGTTGTAAACGTTTTGAAGGTAATCCTATTGAAAAATCCTCAAATAGAAAAGGTCCAAATGGTTTTCTCCACAGGAAGTCTCATTTATGGTTCTCTCTCTCAACCGTTTAATGAAGTGCATAATATATCAATTTTTTGTACAATTGGTCCCCGCTGAAGCTTGTCAATGTCAAAGCTGGTGCATTTAGTTATGGGGTTTTGCCCTTAAGGTTTCATTAGCAGTGGATAACCCCGCCTTATGATAAAAATTGAGGTATTTACCCACACATTTTTTACACTAGGAAAAATGACAAAACTGCTCATATTTTAAGTGATTTTGCAAAAAAGATTTAATTTATGCACAAAAGTTTTCCTCTTGTTAGGTTAAAAAAGGAATACATCTATGCAATATGGCATAGTTTATAATTTTATGTGACATCACATGGTCAAGGGAATCTTAGTCCATAAAATTTATACAAGTATTGTGCGGAAATATCTTAACTTTTATCACCGAGCGAATTATCTTTGGCTAAAAATTACGATACGGGCAAAGCCCCTCTTATTTATGGAGTGATGCATTATGTGGCGAAGTCATAGCTTACATGTACTTCATTAGGTGGCACCTGAATGATCAGCACAATGACTATGTTAGATGTTAATCTCTATCATGTAGGAAGGATTAGTCGGATGCCCAAGATCAAATGTTAGTTTATCACTCATTTATAAACTACTGTTATATTTGGCAACCAAATTCTCGAGAAAAGATGTTTGTTTTTCAAAAAATTATGGAAAACTCACGTTTGATGATTATAAATATTTGGAAATTTGGATCAATGAAAATCTTCACTAGGTCTGACCTCCCCCATTGGAGGATTTGAAAATCTTCATTCATGGATTTGCACACTAAACTTAACTTTTTTTAGCTATACATATCGAACATGCATCCATATTATTTGAAATCCTCATCGAGCAATCCCTATTTTATTAGCAAATGTGCTCTAAAAGGCTACGACTTTATATTGCACAGCGGATAAAGTGAATAAAAGCATGGATAAACCCCTGGGCAAACAAGGGGATTGCAATCACGGTATTCCTGTTGAGTGTTGAGATTAAAGCATCCAAAAAAACTATTATATTATTTTTTATTTGAGTATTCCTGTTGAGGGTTGAGCTAAAAAGTAATTACAAAAGGTTTGATACTTTTATTTTAATATCAAATACTTGGATCTATCGACGATTTTCTCAGAATTCACGGATGTGTATTGGCATGTGGCACTCCACCGTGGTATAATTCTATTGAATCTCGGGGTAGCTCAGTTGGCCTAGAACTACGATTTACATCCGGAGGTTGTGGGTTCAAAGCTGCACTACTATATTAGAGTCATGGGGAAATTTTATCCAGCTTTCTTTCCTGAGTTATTCCGGCCCAAAGAGCTAGAAACCCTACGTTAAAAAAAAAATTATATAATTCTATTTACATCCAACAAAGCAAACACGGCATGGCTTATTGGCTTGTGAAAAACTGATGTAACTTGGTCTAATTAACCTTTCACCACCAAGTTTACTACTACACACGTTCACGTGCGATTAAATATGGAGGACGTTATACATTGTAAACGTTTAGTCTTAACCTATGGTAAGAGCTCCAGGGTTCGAACATCACCTTCCCCCCGGGATTTGTGTAGACCCATGGGATCCAATGTGGGATCCAATGGCAGTAGAGGGGTGGTTGTTTGTGGGCCATGTGGATTGGTACCAGATAGGCCCCTATTTGTGGGTATGGATTTGTACCAACCGAGTCTTAATCTGGTGAGGCTTTATCCCAATGGACTAATCAGGTACGCCACCATATTACCGTGGACACCCCCTGCCTTGGATACAAGCCAGGGGCCATCTACCTTGTCTGCCACATCGCTGTGGAGAGCCCCTGACCTGAGCCTGTTGATTGATCCATCCACAAATCGTAGGCTTGGTTGGCCACTTCACTAATACGGTGAAGTAGAGTGAAAACTTAATATGAAAAGATCATAAATCATAAGTATAAAACTTCAAAATATATTTTATTTTGAAAAAAAAACGGCATTATTAAACCACTAAAAGACAAAAAAATCCTCTATTTTTTTTTAAAAAAATTCCTTATCAAGCCACTAAAATAAAATTTCATTATAATTTAATCAGAACTCTTAATATTTTATTTTCTCTTTATTTATGGCTTAACTTCACTCTATCCTATAAGTAGTTTTATCAATCAGATCCGAGGATCCCGATGGGTACGAATATGATTCACCAAAAGACTGCCCAGGCTCATTTGGCAATTTTACTGTAAAATAAAGATAAAGTAAAGCATCAAATCAATAAAGAATAAGATATAAGTGATTTATGATGGTATTTTGTTATTAGTTGTTTGATGTAGAATTTTTTTTATTTTTTATATAGAAAAGTGAAGCTTATTTTTTTAGTAGAAAAAAATGATTGGTTTTTTACTTCTTTCGTGAAAAAGGAGGAAAATTAAAAAAAATATATACTTTTAATGTGACTATTTTTTTTTTTTGGTAAAATAAAGTCTTTACTTGATTTTTACTATACTAATAAAGTGCCAAAAGGTACGTGGGCCATGTGGCGTTATTAGCCGGGCCCACGTGGCCTTGTTCATCGAACCTCTTCCACGTTTCGGATAGAGATGACGAAGCCACAAGTCTCGTCCACACCCAACGACGGGCCACTACACCACAACCACATAAACGAAAAAAAACCAAAAAATTGCAAAAGCCACTTCCATGAAATAATGAGCGTAGCTCTTCAAAAAAATCAAGTTCGAGCCAAGGAAAACCAGAAGCCATGGCAACGACAGTTACAGGAATCGGAGTAGGAGCAGCAGCAGCAGCAGCTGGAGTTGGACTTGGACTGGGCTTAAACAAAACAACACCATCTCCCTTTCTTGGAAAGAAGGTGGAAGTGAAATGGAGGGAAAGGAAGGTGAAGCCAGGAACAATCACAGTTGCATGTTTGGGAGGCGGATTGGAGCTGAAGGATATGGTTGAGAGCTTGTTTTTAGGCGTGGGTGTGGGGCTTCCATGCACGGTCATGGAGTGCGGAGACATCATCTATCGCAGCACGCTTCCTCGATCAAACGGCCTCAACATCACTCCCCCAGGCGTCATTCTTGCACTTGGAGCCATCTCCTATCTCTGGGCTACACCTGGGGTCGCACCAGGTTTCTGGGACATGTTCGTTCTGGCGTTTCTCGAGCGCCTCTTCCGACCCACCTTCAGAAAGGTAAGATTTTTATTCAACGTCTGTGTTGATTTGTTTTCATTTGATATTGAAAGGCGTTCTGGGTGTTTGATGAGATTATACGTGGTTGGTTTTTGTTGTGGTGGCAGGATGATTTTGTTCTTGGGAAGAAATTGGGAGAGGGTGCGTTTGGGGTCGTCTATAAAGCGGCCTTGGCAAACAAGTCTTCTGCCAAGGTACGACTTCTTTCTCTTCCAGTCTGCCCTCCTTTTCTTTAATATTGATGATTGCTTGTATCTGAACTCTGAAGTAATAAAAAAAAGATAATTCAGATGACCCAATTAAGCTTTTTGCAGCAAGAATTGAGTAGTGAGTCAAAGGGGCAGGCCAAACAGGCAAAAGATGGGATTGTGGATTGTTTTGTTCATCTATAGGAAATCAGCTCTATTGGGTGTTGCTAGCTTTCTAAGAAAGTTGGTAATTGAGAGCGGTTCTCACTAGTAGTTTGATTGATTTGAGATTTTATTGCCTTCAATTAGATGTCTAACAATCTCCACTGGGGCTGATTTGTGGTGGATGCTTATCCACAAATATGTTTTCGTGGAGATTGACTCATGCTTAGAGCTTTGTTTTCTGAATTTTGCTGTGCTCTTAATTGCACCGAATTGATATGTTGTTTATGTTGGCAGTGGCTATGATCACTTATTATGGTTTTGGTTCTTGAAGCAAGGTGATTTAGTCTTGAAAAAGGCTACTGAATATGGTGCAGTGGAGATTTGGATGAACGAGCGAGTGCGAAGGGCTTGTGCAAACAGCTGTGCAGATTTTGTTTATGGATTTCTTGAGGTTTTACTCTTTCCAATTGCCATGTGAATATGGGCATCTGTATTTTCCTGTTGTTTTATGGACGGAACTCTTCTTTGCTGCTCTTCTTTAATTCTTTTGTGTAAACATTGCCAGCTGGTCTGTTCTCTTTCATCCAATTTTCTCTTAAGCTGTTTCTGCTGTTGTTCGCAGAGCTCTTCAAAAGTAAAAGGAGGTGAATATTGGCTTATATGGCGTTTTGAAGGGGAGGCTACTCTTTCAGATCTCATACTGAGTAAAGAGTTCCCCTACAATGTTGGTATCTCTCCCCTGTTAAATCTTTAATGCATTTATGCTTTTCTTGTTTCATTATGGAATATACCTATCTCCTCAATGCCTCTTAACGGTCTCATAGTCAAGTTAGATCAAATGCACCTTCAACTCTTAAAGTACACACACACACAACACTATTCTTTACATTTTCCCTGTTACATACAGGTAGAAGAAAACACAAGCAAACAATTTTTTATTTTCTCTTATAGTCGGTTGTATTACTAGATGACTTCCGAACCACTTGCGGGAATTGGTGAAAACATTTCGGACGACCAACTTTTGGGGGTGTAATTCTTCTTGACAAGTGACATTATACATTTAACAATCTTTACTTTGACATCGTCCAAGACCAGCCTTTTTCGAGCTCTAAGCAACATTCGGGAGTCGAGGGTTTTTTCTTTTCAAATTGGTTATTTAGTACCTTTACAGCGAGCCCAAGGGCATGTGATTCCAATGAAAATTAAGCAAGTTGTCCAAAATACTAACAAGGTGCAATAATACTATGAAAATTCAAGTTTTTGTTATGCGTAGGATGTAAAGATTTTCTTTTTGAATGTGTATATATAATACAGTTTGAGTTGATTTGTAAGTTTCTAATTTTCAGATTGAAGTTGTTAAGAAGTTAAATCTGGTATTAATTTAATCCTTATAGTTGTTTATACAACACCACCACCATCAGTGGTTTTTATGTTTGGAGCCCTACCCAGATTTGAAGTTTAATTCAGGAAAATAGGTTTTAGGAAATTTTATTTTCATAAGAAATTGAACTAGGGATTCTTTGATGCTTACAAAATGAAGATATTTGAAAGTCACAAATTTCGACATTGTTATTTCATTATTGGGATTCCAGTATTCTTTGAGTTCATATCCTTTTACTTTTTCTTCCTTCCTAATTTGTTGTTTGAATTTATTTATTTTATTGAATTAACTCTAAAATTGAAATGCTATTTCAAACAAGTTGATTTGCATTAAATTGGTTCGTGCATGATGGAAATGTTACTCTATAGTCCTTGCTACTGTTGCAAGAGGTGATACTGTCAGAGGGCTTAGTTGACTGATTGCTATCGGTATGGTATCATAGTGAGCTTGATATTTTGGAAACATGACCTGGCGAATGATTTGAAATCTCCATCCAAGTCTCCAAGAAGGTCGAAAAATTAAGGAGATGAAACACAATTAGATGAATCATTGAACAGCAACATTGTTGAAAACTCAAGCCACACTCTTGATCCCATTTGGTATTGCATCAGGGCAACTGTTGGAGCTATCATAAGTATCTGTACAAAGTCTAGGAGGACATTGCTAATCTGTTATATAACCTATTGAAGGAGAATAAGCTAGTCATCATCATTAATTACTTTAGATGGCTTGATCTTTGACGACCTGCATGAGGACGGCATGGAGGGTTATTGGAGAAATTTTTTGCTCATTTAAGCATGTTGTTCACTCCAAACCCGTCATTATTTAGTATCATCTTGTGTCTGGCAAAGATATAATGATCATGTGCTTATGAAGTGGCATAGCTTAGGTCACAATTGAAAATAATGATGAAGGTTTTGGGTTGAGAAAAAAGTAAGAATTTGATTCGGGTCTTGTTAAACTTGAGCTTAGGTACTGTTTAACTGGGAAAAATGTTACAGAGTTTTCCCTCTCTTCTATGGGTAAGGGATTATTGCTAGCTTTTAAGGGTATCAAGATATTGTGACTAGTAATTTCTCATTTGACGTTTACCGAATTACCTTTTTAAGGAGCTTATGATTGCGCATTTTCGACAAGAATTTGTCTAGCTATGGCCGAAGTACGGATTTAGTTTTCATGGAAGTTTAGGAATTTAATTTTTATAATTTACAGAACTGTTGGGTTATTTACAATCTGTTTGGTAAAATGGGAAAGAAAGTTTCTGGTTCTTTAAATCCCTCTTTCTGATTCCTCAAAACTCTTGTTTTTTTTTAAAGAAGGTCATTATGGACGTAAAATGCCTCTTGTTTTGGGTTCACTGCTTGTGTTTCTTTAATATGGCCACCTAATGGACTGTCTATTGAGCAACACGATGAGTAAACCTGTACAGATAATGAAACAAGTTTCTTATTGGCAAGTTGTAGTTAAAGAAACTTGCCAATAGGAAACCTGGCAGTTAAAGAAACTGGCAGTTGTAGTTAGAGTAAACCTGCCAGTTACCTTTTTGCTACCTAGAGGCCTGGACATTTTATATAGTCATGTCTAGTGCTCTTTATTGCTTGTATGTTCTTTTGATATTCTTGTATAAGAAACCTGTGTATACGGGCAGACCGACGGGGGTTTTTGTTTCCTGAGTTTGACATTGCAATTATTAAGCACAAGGTTCCTAGAAAAAAATGTCATGCAGAAGACTACCAAGGGCACTCATTTGCCGACTATCTTGCAGTGCATCTTCCCTAATGTTGAGAACTTACGGGTTATTGCTGACTCTTATCTTGGTCCTGTCCTGACAGTCCTCGAGATGTTGAACCTCTGTTACAGATCCCTCTCTCCTCTTAGCATTTTAATTATAGGAGAAAAATACATACTACTTAGTACAACATGAAAAACTTACCCTTACAACAGCACTAATGAAGATGCTCAACTAATAATTTAATGAACATTTGTAAATGAACCAAAAAAAACTGTTATTGACATGCTGTAAAATGAAAAATGAAATGTAAAATTTGCCTTTATATATATTTTTAAAATTGAATAGTTCCTACCTATTTGGTTTAATACAAATCAGTCTTCAATAGCATATTAGTTTGCTACATAATGTTTTCCTAGTTAACAGTTTCGATGATTCTTGATCCCTTTATCGTACTAATTTAGTTCTACAGGAAGGCTCTCTCTCTCTCTCTCTCTCTCTCTCTCTCTCTCTCTCTCTCTCTCTCTCTCTCTCTCTCTCTCTCTCTCTCTCTCTCTCTCTCTCTGTGGTAATTGTGCTTATGACATGTTAAGTGCTGTCTAAATAACTAATTCTCACAGAAGAATGAGGTAGTGCATAATATGTATCTTGAGTCTAATTTTTTTAATGGTAACAAATGATGATAGGTAGAAAGAATGATCCTTGGAGAGGACCAGGACTTGCCAAAGGGATTGGAGAGGGAAAATAGAATTATTCAAACAATCATGAGACAACTTTTATTTGCTTTAGATGGACTTCACTCTACAGGAATTGTTCATAGAGACATCAAGCCACAAAATATTATCTTCTCTGAAGGTAAAACCAATAAACACATATTTAGATTGATTCATTACATTGGCTGTTTCTCTGTAAAATTTGGTAGTAATTATGGAAAATCACTCTGAAACATAAGCAGGGGCTCGCACTTTCAAGATCATAGACCTTGGGGCTGCGACAGATTTGCGTGTGGGCATCAACTACATTCCGAAGGAGTTTTTGTTGGACCCAAGGTAACTAATGCGTTTTTCACTCTTTGCATGGATTCTGATCAGCTTCCAATTTTACTACATGTGGAATTTGTGTTGCAAAGCGCCGGTTGGCCAAGTGGAAGTGATAATTGCTATGGTGTGCCGCCCATGTTGCCAATTGATGCATAAAAGTTTTGGCTACAATTTCACATATCAATGTCCTTGAATGATGCCACCTGAAGACAGCATTGTCTAGAAGCACACAAGAAATTGTAGGTGTAGGTGTTAGATACCGAGATCTAATCAGAAAAACATTTCCAACATGGCTTGAACATAACTTCTTCTCACTTTGTTATAGACTTATCGTATTCACAACTTCAAGTAAATTAGTTTCTTCCCATCTTCCTCATTCTTGCAGTGGCATCTCCCTTCCTCTTGGCATGTTTGGAGGTTAAGAATGTTTGTTGCAGAAGTTCAAGAACTATATCAGAAGTGGAAATAAAGAAGAATCTATTAAGTTCCCTTAGTCAGCCATTCCTACCAAAACCTCGAGATGTTAGTAGAGGCAGCATAAATACTTGTCAAAAGAATCAAGGGCCCTTCCTTCATTTGATATCCTTTAGAAAGGACTAACCACTGTGATACAGTCATTACAAACTCTTGGGAGTAAAAACTAATTTTTGGGCATTGAACTTAGGTTGTGTGTCTATGAAATATGCACTGTGGTAATATGACTTCAACATGACACCTTTTGAGCTCCAATAGAATGCATGATGTTGCATTTATGGTCCTGTTTTTTAGGTATACAGCACCCGAACAATACATCATGAGCACACAGACTCCATCTGCACCCTCAGCTCCAGTGGCAACTGCACTCTCCCCAGTGCTATGGCAGGTGTGCTGTCCACTGAATCATCCAACGTAATCATATTTTTATGACTAATTGGTGGGCGTATGCCTCTTCACATGGTTCTGACATTTTTCTTTTTAAACAGATGAATTTACCTGATAGATTTGATATCTACAGTGCGGGGCTCATATTCATGCAAATGGTAACGAACCCATGATCACAATGATGTGTTACTTTTGTAGAAAGTAGATTGCTTTACCATCATCATCATCCCTTAAGTCAATACTGTGGTGCCCACATGTCAAGTTCATCGGTTGGAACAACTCATGATTTTGTCTACCTTCGTGAGAACTGAAAAGTGTACTCCACGGTGCAGATTATTAGGAGACATGGACGACTTTAATAACTTGTTAGATACTATCATGTCTAATTATTGCTTTTGTGCACTCTCAATAGTTGTAATTTTATGTCAGTAGCCCACCTTCCCCGTTTACTGTTCTTTAAATTCTATTAAGATTGTAGAGATTGAGATGTGATCAACCGTGTTAGACTGTTAGTTTTTACATGTACTGTTTCTCTTCCAGGCATTCCCAGCCTTAAGGACAGACAGTAACCTTATACAATTCAACCGTCAACTGAAGCGCTGCGGATATGATCTGATTGAATGGCGGAAAACTGTAGAGCCTCGTGCCAGCCCTGAACTTCGTAAGGGCTTTGAATTGCTGGATCTTGATGGTGGAATAGGGTGGGAGTTAGTCACATCAATGGTCCGCTACAAAGCTAGGCGAAGAACTAGTGCTAAAGCTGCTTTAGCTTATCCTTACTTCGACAGAGAAGGCCTATTGCGGCTATCTTTCATGCAGAACTTGAGGCTACAGCTGTTCCGTGCAACTCAGCAGGATTACAGTGAGGCTGCTAACTGGGTCATAGGGCTTATGGCTAGATCTGGGACAAAGAAAGAAGGCGGTTTCACAGAAGCTCAGCTGCAGGAGCTCAGAGTTTGTATCTGAACTACTAACATTGATAGTAAATGTTACTAAATAGATTCTGTTTGAAACTTCCAATTCACTATGGCCATTGTGCAGGAAATGGAACCAAAGAAGAAGTCGAATGTCCAAAGGAATGCTCTGGCATCTGCTCTTCTTCTCCGAAGAAAGATTGTTAGAACTCTGAATGAGAGCATGGATGAATTAAATAGGCAGAGGAAGAGTCTTTGGTGGAGCAGGTGGATCCCTAGGGAGGAGTGAAGTAGGTAAAATTATTTTTTTCCTTTTTGTCTTACAAGAACATTGTAATTTGAAGAGGTCCATATTGTAATTTTTAAAGGGCCGAAGTGTATATATGTGTAATCGACTACGATCAGAAATGTATCATCATTATTTTCTGTGCAAAGTGTTTTTTAGGACAATGGTTTATATTTCAGGTTAGTGATTGTATGCCATGGGTTTTGAAGATGTGTTTTGGCAGAGAATCACCCCTCCTACCTTCTATCATATTGAAAAAGTTGCATAACTGTAAACCTCCTGTACAATTTAAATACATGAGTATAACAATTGGTGTTTCTGTCCAAAGACATGGGTGTGTATTTCATTTTTACATTAATTTTTCCTTATTTGCAGAGAACAAGCACCATATCTGTTTTTCAATGGAACTACGAACACATGGTGACCGTCATCTGCTGCTGTGAGAAATTTACTGGTATTGAAATGATTTGGTATGCACAGCCCAGTTGCATGCCTAGTGGGGTGGCGTGATTATTAGCGTTTTAAACTGATATAAGGAAATTTAGAAGTTGGCTGCCTTTGCCTCTTTGTAAACCAAGTGCAGGTGACTGAAGTTTACATGTGGAAGGCATTTCATGCATCTGGACAACATGAATCACACTTTAGCTACAGTTGCTTGGTTTTTGCCATGATCAATTGCAAGTAATCATAGAAACTGGTAATTAGAGCTACAAGTAACTTGATCACTGGCAACTGAGTTCCAAGGATCCAAAGGAGGCCCTGCTAAGCTTTCTTGGGGTGTGAAGGGGAAATGACAAAACAACTCTGTTCTGGTTGTGCAGGAAAAACAAGTATTTGTCAATATGCTCAGCTGGTGGATGGCCTGAGTTCTGAACTGTAATTTATATATGATGTTAAAATGGATTGAATTTTGGACCAGTGACGCGTTCCTGGCACGGTATACAAGGCCTTAGATGTGTTCCTTGTAAGCATAAATTACCCCAAACGTGTGCCATATTTCCTTGGATACTATGAGAGAGAGAGAGAGAGAGAGAGATGTACCCTTAGGCAAAATTCATGTTGGGCTCTTAGAGAGAGAGAGAGAGAAAGAGAGAGAGAGAGATGTACCCTTAAGCAACATTCATGTTGGGCTCCTAGTCCAGTGAGGTCTCAGCTTTCTGATTTGCTAACCAGAAATTGAGATACAAATGCAATGAAGCAATGATTATTCATTTGGCCAGTGTGATCAATAAACTAATGCAGAGGATGTCCTGGATTAGCACATGAGGGGCCTCAAGAAGGGAAGTTTGGAAACTCTAGCCTAATTAATGAGAGCTAACTAGATTAAGGTCTAAAATAAAAGCTCTAATTTATAATTAGTCTGTTTGGTAAAATCATGAAAGAAAACCTCTTTTATCATGAGGTAATTGGGGCTCACCTTTTTAAAAACCATAATGTAGAATCATCATTTGCGTCATTTTGAAAATTTAATGTATCCACCTCTGTTTGTTTTGGGTAAAAAAAAAAGCTCTAAAAAACAGCCTCCCTTTGCTTATTTTTTTAGATACGAAAGCCCTAAGTTGTAAATAAGCTTTAAAAATAGAAAATGCAAACAAAGGTTTACCAAACACCCTAATATGTAAATAAGCTCTAAATCATAAAATCGATCTTAATGTTAGTTTCCAAACGCCCGTTTGAGGATTCGAGACTAATTGATTTATTGGCCCTAACAATTGATTAATAAAGTTTCTGTTTCATTGTGTTTTCTTTAATCATTTATAGTCTTTGGGTTTTTTTTTAATCTAAAAACATAACTTTACCAGTTGAGTTGCTGAGTCGAAGTCCTGCTGAGTTTTGTCCGAGCAGTGAGTGTCAAGCTATTCTGAAAAGCCTGGCCCATTAACATCGCATGGCCCACTAATGGGTTGGTAGAAGTAGAATGGTAGTCTGGTTTGTTTCAGTCCTTTCCTCCATTTCTTGTTTCCATCTAAAAGATTCAACTTCTTGTCTCAATTCAGATGCTAAATTTGGTTTGTTTCTCCACATCCTATCAACATTATATTGACGACACCCCAAATAAGGACAGACTAGAGCAAAATGAAGGTTAAAAAAGGAATCAAATGCAAGAGCTCATTAATTGTGGCTGTTCAGCTTAGGCACAAGTCAAACCTGGTTCACATTGGGCTTGCTCATGGCCAAGTGGGCTGGATCCAGTATGATCTGGCTCAATAAGAAAACAGGTCCGGTTCAGCCTATATATGCTTATAGACCTAACAGGATACTCGACCAACCCAAGCATGTTTAGCAGAGGGGAATAACATGTTGTACAGGATGGGCCTTTGTCTAACTTTTTGGTCCGGTATGCTGGATCTGGGCCTGAATATTAGGCCCAATAACTTAACGGTTCGACCTGCCCCATTTGTCCTCTTGCAGAAACAAGAGATCTGTTGCAATGAAACATGTAGTACATACGTCTAAGAATTGGAACTTGGAAGAATGTAACTATGTGGTGGTAGGTAGATATGGCAATTGACTTACTCAACTGCCAACCAACTTAACGACCAATGACTCTAAGGTGCATGTATAGATATAAATATAGAACGCTCTCATGCAACAAAATCATATGCAAACTCCCATTCATTCATTAATTCATTTCATTCTTTCATTCATACTATCCATTGAAGAATAACCAGATTAAGAATCTTGGACAGGAGAGTAGAGACCCTTGGATAGAGACCATGTCAGGGTCTATGAGGGCTGCAGAAGGGGAAGGGTTGAGGACGGCCAGCCTACGATCGGCCAGCATACGATCGGCCAGCTTACGATCAGCCAGCAAGCGGATGTTCGAAAGAAGTGAGAGCATATTTGTGACCACTGCTAGCACACGGCGGAACAATGATGATGAGGAGGATCTCAAGTGGGCTGCCCTTGAGAAGCTGCCTACCTATAACAGGCTCACATTGTCTCTGATTCCCCTAGATCAGAGCAAGAGTGGACGTCACATCCATGACCAGGTAGATGTCAGGAGCATCAGTGTTCAGGCCCGCCAGGAGCTGCTCGACAGGCTTGTGAACATAGCTGAACAAGACAATGAGTACTTTGTGCAAAAGCTTCGGGAGCGCATTGATAGGTATGTGTGAAGTAGCTAGCTTTAACTCCTTTATTCAAGTATTTCAAGTACCCCAGAATACAAATTTGTTTCTTGTGTAGAGATACTACAATAACTCTGAATTGCCTTCCTGGCCATACACATTGCATGTTTATTTATTAATTAATTTATTGATCGGTCATTGCACGTTTGTTGTGGTTCAGACCATTGATATAATGTATAGATGGACCATGAGTAATGGGGCACTGGCTAATTGCAGTTTATTTACTTTTCATGAACTGAGTTGTTAGGTGATAAGAAACAACAATTTCTGTTTATTTAAGAAATTATAGTTTAGGAATTAGGATCCTTGCAAAAGCTATTTTGGTGATTCTTGGATACACTAAGCAGTTAAATGATAGAAATTAGTAGTATTGGAAATTTGGTGCCATTGACTATAAAACTGTTTATTGTATCGCGATTTTTCCCATCTTAAGAACTATCTTCTCCTGTTTCAACACTACAGGGTGGGAATTACATTGCCAGAAGTCGAAGTAAGGTTCGAACATCTCAGCATCAATGCAGAAGTATATGTGGGAGGAAGAGCAATGCCTACACTCCTCAATTCCGCCTTGAACACAATTGATGTGAGTTAGCTCAGCCTCCTCTGCTGTCTAAAATCTAAATATTGTATCATACAGTAATCACTTAATTTGATATGCTTAGTGATGAATAATGAATCTGAGAAATGTTATCTTCCATTGTCAGAGTGCGTTGAGCTGTATTATGCCATACAGGACCCTGAAAAAGCCATTGAGCATTCTCAATGATGTAAATGGCATCATCAAACCAGGAAGGTGAATTAGAATCTGTTCTGCTTCTTCTGTTTTGTATAGTTCATCAAAAAATTAACAGGCAAGAAATCGACTAACATTAATGGGCGCTTTATCATAGGATGACTCTTCTACTTGGTCCTCCGGGTTCTGGGAAAACTACCCTCTTATTAGCTCTTGCAGGAAAGCTAGATAAAGACCTCAAGGTGAGAATTTTGTTTGGACTTGATGTATGCCTAGCTATAGGTTAGAGTGATGCTAAAATTGTTTTGGTTGTGCAGGTTTTGGGAAAGGTTACCTACAATGGTCACACAATGAAAGAATTTGTCCCCCAGAGATCTTCAGCCTACATTAGCCAACATGACCTACACATTGGAGACATGACTGTCAGGGAAACATTGGATTTCTCTGCACGTTGTCAAGGCGTTGGCCACAGATATGGTAGTATATCTTTTTCACTAATCTTTCACTTCTTATCTCTTATTACAAGTGTTTATCCACCTCATAAAAACACATTTGTTCTATAATAAAAAAATCTTTGCAGATGTCCTTACTGAACTCGCAAGAAGGGAAAAAGATCAATCAATTAAGCCAGACCCAGATATTGATTTCTTCATGAAGGTAGAAAAGAAACTTTCCTAAAAACTAATAATAACAAAGGGAAGACATTTTTTTTCCTAATCATCAATCCTAGCTGGAAGTTAATTCTGCTTCCCTTGTTATGATTTCATAGGCAGTTGGATTAAGAGGCCAGAAGTCAAGCATTGTCACAGATTATACCTTGAAGGTGAGAGACAATTAAACAAAAAAATATGATAGAAACGGAGAGTTCCTAAGTTTCCAATTTCCATTGCCATTTTATGGCATTGAGGCCAATTGCTCTGTATATTGAGAAATGATCAAATAGTCCTATTACCGTGCCTCTGGCTTAAATAAGAAAAATAGCTAATGGGACAGTTATGGATGTGCAGTTGCTGGGTTTGGATGTGTGTGCTGATACAATGGTTGGAGATGACATGCGGAGGGGGATTTCAGGAGGACAGAAGAAAAGAGTGACAACAGGCGAGATGATTGTAGGTCCTTCCACAGCTCTTTTCATGGATGAAATTTCCACAGGCCTAGACAGTTCAACAACCTACCAAATCGTCAAGTGCCTCAAGCATATTGTTCATGTCTTTCAATCAACAATGGTCATCTCACTCCTTCAACCTGCCCCAGAAACATTCAGTCTCTTTGATGATGTTATTCTTATGTGTGAAGGCCAGATAGTCTACAATGGACCTAGAGAATCAATTCTTGAATTTTTTGAGACAATGGGCTTCAAATGTCCAGAAAGAAAAGGCATAGCGGATTTCCTTCAAGAGGTTCTCTTTTCATTTAGTTAGATGCTCAACTCATATTTTCTTTCTTCTCCTTTCTAGTGATGGAATCTGTTTCATTTAAACCAGGTCACATCAAGAAAAGATCAAGAGCAGTATTGGTTTGACAAGAAAAAGGTTTATCGTTACATCACAGTTGAAGAGTTCAGCAAAGCTTTCCAATCTTACCATTTGGGCAAGGATCTGTATATGCAACTCCTCATTCCTTATGAGAGGTCACGAGGACACCCAGCTGCTCTAGTGAGAAGAAAGTATGGGCTGTCAAAGAAGGAGCTCTTCAAGGCCTGCTTTGATCGAGAAGTTCTGTTGATGAAGAGGAGTGCTTTCATCTACATCTTCAAAGTCATACAGGTGAGTCATGACCAACCTTGTATGTGTTTTTAATTTTCCAAAATGATAACTGAATAAACTAGTAACCACTCTTTATGGTGCAGATTACATTGATAGCGCTGATAACCATGACAGTATTCCTTCGAACTGAGATGGATCATAAAAATCCAGAAGATGGTTCAAAATACATGGGAGTCCTCTTCTTTGGACTAGTAAACGTCATGTTTAATGGGCTTGCAGAATTGCAGATGACAATCATGAGGCTTCCAGTGTTCTACAAGCAAAGGGATGCCATGTTCTTTCCTGCATGGGCATTCTCTCTTGCCACATTTATCATGAGGATTCCAGTGTCCCTGATGGAGTCCTTTGTCTGGGTGATTCTTACGTATTACACTGTTGGATTAGCACCCAGCTTTGGAAGGTATTTTTGCTTCTCAACTGTATTTTCATTTGGTTTTCGGTAATTGTCTTTGCCAAAGCATTTTTATCATGTGATTAATCTTTTGCAGATTTCTTAAGCAATTGTTTCTAATGTTCAACCTGCATCAAATGTCACTCTCTCTCTTCCGCTTTATTGCGGCATTGGGAAGAACTCAAGTTGTCGCAACCACATTTGGAGCGTTTTCACTCTTGGTTGTATTTGTTTTGGGTGGTTTCATAGTTTCCAAAGGTAAGCTAATCATCTCCTCACTTCAGTATAGTTCTTATGAAGTAATTGTCGCATGAACAACTCAATCCTTTACAATATGCTCTCACTTATGATCTAAAACTATCTGTTTCTTGAACTATTGAAGAGGACATCTATAGTTGGTGGCTTTGGGGGTACTGGTCTTCTCCTCTAATGTATGCCCAGAATGCCATTACAACAAATGAGTTTCTCGATAGCAGATGGAATGAGGTATTAGCTGAATGCTATTAAATTAATCACTTTGTCGCACATTTTCTCGTTTAACACAGTCAAGGATATTTTGCAGTTAGGTAAGCAAATTCTTCAGCTTAGAGGAATTTTCACAGAGGATAAGTGGTATTGGATTGGGGTTCTAGCCTTAGTGGCATATAACATTCTTTTCAACATCCTGTTTACGCTGGCTCTTGAACACCTAAACCGTAAGTAAAGCATCAAATTCTTGTATCAGTTAGGTCTTGCACTGACCTTGTTTCACATGTATGGATAATTGGTTGTGAATCATGTCGGTGCAGCTCTTAGTAAGCCTCAAGCAACAATTGCCAGTGCTGATCAAGAAAATGGAGAGAACAATGCAGTTGAGGGACTAGGTAAAATCTATGTCCACGACTCCTGTTTGTCACACAGTGAAAACTGAGAAGGAGAAGAAAAAAGAAAGAAAGAACAAAACTAATAACGAAGTCTGTGAAAAAAGTTATAATTTAGTTATTTGCATTATTCACAAGGAAAGAAAATGGAAGCTTCATTTCTTTGCTTGAATTTTGAAAGATGCACTTGAAACTCAGAAGCAAACTCAACATTATCTTACTATCTTTTTCAGACAATGCTAACAGAACTGAGAAAAAGGGAATGGTGTTGCCATTCAAACCTCTATCCATGGCATTTGATGATGTGAAGTACTTTGTTGACATGCCCATGGTAAGTTTACTAAAATGTCCACACATACATTTTTGGAGCCATGACTATTGACAGTAAGATGTTAGAATAACAAAATACATGATTAATGGATTTCTTGTTTGTGCAGGAAATGAAGCAGCAAGGGGAGACACAGGACCGTCTCCAGCTTTTGCAGGGTGTCAGTGGATCCTTTAGACCAGGTGTTTTGACATGCTTGATGGGTGTGAGTGGTGCTGGAAAGACCACCTTAATGGATGTGCTTGCAGGAAGGAAAACTGGTGGATACATTGAAGGGTCAATAACCATCTCAGGTTATCCAAAAAACCAAGAGACTTTTGCTCGTGTTAGCGGTTACTGTGAACAAAATGATATACACTCCCCCAACCTCACAGTCTATGAGTCACTTATCTATTCTGCTTGGCTTCGCCTACCTGCTGAAGTTGATATACAGAAAAGAGAGGTGAAACTGAATTCAACTTTTCCTATCTATCATTAAGATCAATCAGTTTGCCATGCTCCATCAGGTCTCCAATTTATACAATGTATTGAATTCAATGTGCAGATGTTTGTAAGTGAGGTCATGGATCTAGTTGAGCTGAACAGTCTCAAAGGCGCTCTGGTTGGTGTTCCTGGTGTCAGTGGACTCTCAACAGAACAGAGAAAACGTCTCACTATTGCTGTAGAACTTGTAGCTAATCCTTCCATTATATTCATGGATGAACCAACTTCTGGCCTAGATGCTCGAGCCGCTGCAATTGTGATGCGAACTGTTCGTAATACAGTCGACACTGGCCGAACTGTCGTCTGCACCATTCATCAGCCCAGCATTGACATCTTTGAGTCTTTCGATGAGGTTAGGCAAAAAAAAAAAATTTCAAATCATTGATTGAATCGCCAAAAGTAGAAAAAAGGAAGAATAAATGTAACTGCAGTTTTAACCCATGAAAATATTCTTCCCTTTTTAACAACTAGTGTTAATGGTTGTGCTTATACAGTTGTTACTTATGAAACGAGGAGGGCAAGTGATATATGCAGGCCCGCTTGGAAAACAGTCTCAACAGCTCATCAGCTACTTTGAAGAAGTGGAAGGGGTCGCAAATATAACTCCTGGATACAACCCGGCAACATGGATGTTGGAAGTCAGTTCAATAGGATCAGAGAATCGACTCGGAGTAGATTTTGCTGAGATCTATCTCCAGTCGTCTCTCTATCAGAAAAACAAAGCATTGATTGAGGAATTGAAGAAACCAGACCCCAGTTCCGTGGATCTCTGCTTTGAAACAAAATTCTCTCAACCCTTTTGGGTTCAGGTCAAGGCCTGTCTCTGGAAGCAAAACTGGTCCTACTGGAGAAATCCACAGTATAATTCTATTCGCTTTTTATTCACTCTCATGTGTGCACTACTATTTGGCAGCATATTTTGGAACATGGGTAGCAAAATGTAAGCCTCCTTAAAATCAGAATTTATGTTATTGGTTATCTTAACATGTTAACCTTCTCTCACTATTACATTTATGATTGGATGTTTGACAGAGAAAAACAGCAGGATCTTCTGAATGCCATGGGATCAATGTTTTCCGCAGTTCTCTTTTTAGGTGTCAACAACGCTGCATCGGTGCAGCCAGTGGTGGACATTGAGAGAAGTGTTTTCTATAGAGAACGAGCTGCGGGCATGTTTTCAGCCATACCATATGCCTTGGCTCAAGTAAGATAAATGCCTCTTTTAGTACAAAATCCATGGAATATCAATGAACTTCAGATGAAAATAGTTCTCTAAGGCATTATTCATCATAAGCTCACTGATGAATGCTAGTATATAAGGAACTGTTCTCAATATTCAATGGCTTTCATACTAATCCAATGAACTAAAATCTAATGATTGTTTCTTGCCTACAATGCAGTTGTTGGTGGAACTTCCCTACGTCCTGGTGCAATCCACCATGTATGGACTCATAGTATACTCAACTATTGGCTTCCATTGGACCGCCGCCAAGTTTATGTGGTTCTTCTTCTTCATGTTCTTCACTTTCCTCTACTACACATACTATGGAATGATGACTGTGGCCTTAACTCCAAATGCCCCCTTCGCTGCAATTGTCTCATCAGCATTCTATGGAATTTGGATGCTCTTCTCTGGTTTCCTAATCCAGAGAACGGTTAGTAGCAAAAATGCATTGTTTTGCTGTCAATTCTTTTGGCTATTAGTTCACTGTCAACTTTCTTTTCCATTGTTTTTCTTTGATAACCAAAACCTGCATGTTTTGTTCACACCAGAGAATTCCAGTGTGGTGGAGATGGTACTATTGGGGTTGCCCTGTTTCATGGACACTCTATGGATTGGTGACTTCACAGTTTGGAAATATGGTTACCACCTTGGAAACCTATGGAGGTGAGCAAGAGGCTCTGAAGGATTTTCTAAGCTCTTCATTTGGTTTTGACCATGACATGCTGCCAGTCGTTGCTTGTGTCACTGTGGGCTTCGCGCTTCTCTTTGCTTTCATCTTCATCTTCTCAATTCGCACTCTCAATTTCCAGACTAGGTGATTTATAGTATGTGTGCCTATATATCTATCCACAACTAAAGTAAAAAAAAAAACAAACATATATGTATTGGGATGCATGCTTCATTGCATCTGTTTATTTAAAAATTTTCATTCCTTTGGGTAACCATGTAAGAGATATTCTTCATTGATGAATATTATACATTTCTAAATTGAAGTTGGACAATGTGAGTTGCAAATGGCTTTAACAACTAGCAGAGACTGGGTTTTTATCATGAGATTGTGTGGGTATGCAGTGTGATCAGATGGAGATGGGGTCTTGTACTGGTCCCATTTGTGTAAGTTCTTGTTTTGACATCCTTAACATAAGTAAGTGCTTGGAGTGTCACATGGGTAGGCGATAATCTCAACCGTCCGATTCTATCCACAATCTTACAGTCACACAGGTGGCCCCCACCTTACTAAATATAGTATTGGCTAACATTAAGAAAGAAGAAGGTTATCACCTCTTTTATACGTTTCCCAAAGCCTTTTAATTTGTGCAGTTGGATACCGTTGTATAGTACTTTCACCATAAGTATGTCATGCCCCACATTGATTGCTGCTTGCTGCAATTATCTAAACCTTAGGCCTTCAAATGGATTGTGCTTTTGAAAATAAGCCAATTTATTAAATGTGTTGTACTTGGGTGAGTTTAACCCAAATCTCATTTTTGTTCCAATAAAAACTTCTCCAAAATTAAGGGTTTTAAGTATAATTTTAAGTATGATTCCTCACAATTTCCGCAAATACTTTTTTTAGTAAAATAAAAATAAAATGGAACCGGCAAACAAATAGGCCCAAGGTATTTCAATATGGTTGAATTACTTGTTTATTGCTTATGGGAAGTGCTTGGGCTTGAATCTACGGCCTACTTAGAAAATGGGACAGGCTTGACCAATACTTGGTCTGATATGTCCCAATTCCGGTCACCCTGTTGACTATTGATGGGATAATGTTTCAGCATAGCTGCAAAATACAAATGGATATCCAATTATTTTAGTATCCATAGTCTTCGGTCAAATAAAGCAGATATAAAACCTACTTCTGGACCCAAGAGAAATTCGGATTAAGATATGGAATCCATGCATATAGGATCTTGATCCAAATCCCTTGATGTTTGAAGCTGAGAGGATCTGAATGAATGGTGATATTAAGAGTCTACTTGGCTTTACTCACATACCATTTAATAGCCACACTTATATATCTAAATTTTTTTTTTTATTTCAAAGCACTTTTATCCAGTAATACTAGTGCTCTGCTTCTTATTCGGATCCAAATCCAAAACTGAGTCTACTTTTTTAGCTGAAGTTGGATCCAAATACAATAGGTAGGTTTTGTGTTGAATCTGAATCTAATCAATAAAAACAGATCCAGATCCAGATCCAGATCCAGATATACAGTGATTCCGCCCCGGATCAAACCCGTCTGCATCCCTACCCCCTTGTTGAATTAGTAGGCTGCCAAATATCACCAATCCAAGTCTGGCCATTGGATGGAACAAGACAAGAATTTTCTTGTTCCATCCAATGGCCAGACCCCAATGTCACCATCTGGGAGTGGGCCCCATGGTAGAAGAGGTAATGCATATCCAATACAGTAGAGGGCCCCACTAAGATGGGCCAGTGTCAATAAGGTGAGCTGAGCTCCCATCTTTATTGGAAGAAGAGAGGATGCGCGCCCTTGCATTGGATGCTAAGAAACGCCCAACCAAAGCTAATGCCACCACCACCGACGCTGACACCTCTCTTTGTCTGTCTCCAAACACAACACGGGGCAATTACAACAAGCGTACCAAATGCTAACAAAGCAGAGTCTACAATCGTGCTACTAAATACTAACCAGAAGACAAAAATAGAAGTGATAGATGACATAAGTCACTCAACTAAACTGTTTATAAAAGTGGTGAAAGCCATAAAATAGAAGAAAAGGACAACTAGTCATGGTCAATCATCATTTGCTCGTCATCTGCACTTGCATTAAAAAAAATATATATCAGACCCTACCCTCCTCTCTTGAAGACTTTTAATGTGAGATCACGAGAAAGTAGAAAGGACCCACCCTCTCTCTCTCTGGGAGTTGGGAGCAGTAACTTACATAGTCATCCTCTTCAGAGCCAAGCAAGTCCAACCCACTGGTCCTACCTCCCATCATTCAACGTTTAGGTGAAACTCCTGACTATTAGATTCAAAAATCAATCCCCCTTTCATGCAAACACTACAACCCAAAACATTATTTAAGTTGCTGAAAGAAATGGTGTTAGCTGCGAATGGAGGAAGCCACAAAACCATGCTCAGTCTTTAATGTCACAACAAAAAAGAATAATTGGTGAAAGCTCTTCATTCCCCAAAAGAAAGAGGTAGACAAAAAATCGATTTAAAGAGGATAATAATGCATTCCCCGTGATGGGAAAAATGTAATTTGCATGGCAAAAAGAAGCAAACAGGTCCCCTCATTGTAACTGCACCTGACAGTCTCAGGGATTTCTTGGAGTAGCATTAAAGCTTTTCAACTAGCTCTCTCATCTGCTCAACCCAAAATGCCAAACAGAACAGAAATAAGATGGAAGAAGGCCTTTCATAACCATTGAGACTACTATTCTCGTGAGGATTTCTGGCATGAAAAAATGGGTTCCGTTTCTCATGTTCTCTTCCTGCTACTCATCCTCATTCCCATCTTTGTCTTCTCCAACTTCCATCTCATGTCTGGCACCTGGGATCTGAAACAGACGTCTTCCATACAGGGTGCTGCTGATCATAGCTCGCTAGAGCTAAACTGGGTTGGGGAAGATGGAGATGGAAATGGAGAGGAAGGCCAGATCAAAAAGGTATCCGGAGAAGATGCGACTGGAAAAGAAGCAGGGATGCTGGTTTTGGAGAAATTCATCCGGGTCTTGCTTGGGTTAAAGAGCTACAACAAAAGACCAGTAAACAAGCATGAAGAAAGCAGCCTCTCACCAGCTCCAGCACCCTCATATGAGGCTGTGACTCTGGCTCCAGCTCCTGCCCCGTCCCCTTCAACTCATGTACATCCCCATGTACCTCGGTCGCCCCATCTAAATCTCATCTTGCCACATCCACATAAACCGGCAGTTGCATCAAGAGCTCGAATTAAGTCTAGAGTTTCTCGAAGAATTATCATTGTGGTGGCCGTCTCTTCTGGTGCAGCCATTCTTATTGTTCTTCTCATAGTAGTCCTGCTTTGTTGGAGGCCCCGAAGATGTCGAAAGAAGATATTGAGGAGGATGAGGCTAGGTTCGGGGATTGGTTACAGTTTGGGAAGATCTACATCTAAACTTGTGAATTCTCACAATTCAGTAAGGAAGGTCAGTTTTGATCCAGTACCAGAGCTTTTTTATCAGAATTCACTAGGACTATTTCCAGACCATCTGTCTTGTCTCAAACAAAGTCATGAAACCACACATATAAATGTGTCGTCAAATACAACTACATTGAATTCTCCATCACAAGAAGGAACATCTACTGGAGAACCCAACAGGTGTGAACCAGGGAGCGAGAGTGGTTCATCAGCTCACAGAATAGATCCCCGTGAATCTCTATCATCAGATGATGAGTCCTTCCACTCTGTGTGTGGTTCTCATTCATCAGTTGTGCAGCTCTCCAATGTTTCAGAGGCTAATTGCAGTAATTCATCCATTACCTCCTCTCCGTTGTATGTTTCGAATGGACCTCCCTCACCTGATCATAATAATTTCAAAGATGATACTCTGCCATCTCCAATGAACTCACCAACTCCACCAACGACACCAGATTCTGCTCCTCTATATCCTTTAAATTTGAATTCCTCTTCCTCCTCACCATGTAACTCAAAGCAGACAACAGGGGCATGCACTTCTTCTAGTCAGAACATAATATCACTGGATTCTCCACCTTCTTCCCCATCTCACTGTGCCACTCCTGGGCCTTCATACAACCAGGTAAGTATTCCAGAAACAGCAAAGTCAAATTTTGCAACTGAACTCGGTTCTGGTGTACAGCCTTCTCCTTTGCATCCCTCTTTGTGTTCAAGGCAAATGCCATCAGTAGCACCATGTTTGACAAGTTATTCAAGAAACTCAGATTCAATGTCTAATTCGAATTTAGATTCTTCTTCGAGTTTTATGCAAACCCCACCACCACCACCACCACCTCCACCTCCTCTTCCTAGTCGGCCTTCACTTTCAACAATTCAGAACAAGTCACTTCCTAAGACTCTTCACAAATCCCCTCCTCTTCCTCCGCTACCTCCTCCTCCTCAACCTTCAGCAGTACCATTGATTGGCTCTAAAGGCAGTATTCCTCAGCCACCATGTCCACCATTGCCGCCACCCATGCCACCTTCACTTCTAAAGGGGCATGGCTCTATCCAGCAGCCCCCGCCGCCGCCGCCATTCCAAGCGCAGCAACTTACACCACTTGGAAAAGATGGAGCTCCCCTGCCGAAACTGAGACCGCTTCATTGGGACAAAGTAAGAGCCACCCCTGACCGCTCTATGGTATGGGACAAGCTGAGATCAAGCTCATTCGAGTAAGACCATCATTTTTTTTTTTCACCATTTTTAAGCACAATTAGAACAACATCATTTACACAACTTAATAACTCTTTTGTTTCATTTTTATTTATTTATTTATTCTTTTTCAAACAGACCATTTAACTCAGGATTTGTCTGGTTGTATGGAACCATTTAGGGAATTAAATGTTGCAAGAATTTGATTTGGCCTGAGACTTTTCATTTGAAAATACTGTTTCACAATTTTGTTTCTTTGAGAAGTTGAGAAGTTTCAGAGAAAGTACATCTAACTCCAATTAGTTGTCTTCTCAATTTCCCAGAAAATAATGTTTTTGATGTAATTTGAGCTAATTCAACTGCTAAACCCCCCTCAATGTCTAGATTTATCAAATGAAACCACATTTTCAAAAGATAAAAAAAAGGAAGGGAAAAAAAAAAATGCATCCAAACACACTATGAACCCGGTTGCAGATAATCTTGTTGTCTAAAAACCCCTTGGTTTTGACAAGATCCCATAATTCCCAATGTCTTGAACAGATTGGACGAGGAAACGATGGAGTCACTATTTGGTTACAACTTGAGAAGCTCAATGAAAAATGAGGAAGTGAAGAGCAAGAGTCCATCTCCAAGTAAGCATGTACTAGACCACAAAAGACTGCAGAACATAACAATTCTCTCTAAGGCCTTGAATGCAACCGCAGAGCATGTCTGTGAGGCCCTGATGAAAGGTAGAGTCAGGACGAATATTAAAAAGAAAAACATGTAGATATCAAGAATCTTGTTGTTACTATTATAAACCGTTGTCATATGGTTAGTGTTGTTGTTTGTTGCATGGAATCAGGGGATGGATTATGCGCACAGCAATTAGAGGCACTGGTGAAGATGGTGCCCACAAAGGAAGAAGAAGACAAGCTTTCAAACTACCAAGGAGACATGGATGAACTAGGGTCAGCAGAGAAATTTGTCAAGGCCATGCTTAACTTACCATTTGCCTTTCAGAGAATCGAGGCTATGCTGTACAGAGATACTTTTGAAGATGAAGTGGTCCATCTCAGAAAATCCTTTGCAATGCTAGAGGTAATGATGACTTACAATATATGCCTCCTGCTGTGTTCAGCCAAGCATCATCATCATCAACAAGACCTTATCCCATCTATCTGAAGTCACTTTTCTCAGTTCACTTATTTTTCATTTGACACTATTTTAAATCAAGTTTTCTTTCACTCCACAATCTAACATTTCATTTCTGATAGTCAAGCATTTTAAACTAATCCAGTTGCTAATTCCATCAGGAAGCCTGCAAGGAATTGAGATCCAGTCGTCTCTTCTTAAAATTGCTTGAAGCCGTGCTAAAAACAGGAAATAGAATGAACGTTGGAACAATCCGAGGATGTGCAAGAGCTTTCAAACTTGATGCACTGCTTAAACTTGCTGATGTGAAAGGGACAGATGGAAAGACCACCTTATTGCATTTTGTTGTTCAGGAAATGATCCGCTCAGAGGGTGTTGGAGTGTCAGAGACCACCATAGAGAAAACTAATCAGGAATCTATGCACAAGACTGTAGAAGAAAGGGAGCATGACTACAGAATGATGGGTTTGGACCTTGTTTCAGGTTTAAGCACTGAGCTCTGCAATGTGAAGAAGACAGCCACTGTTGACTTGGATGTTTTGGCGAGCTCGGTCTCAAACTTGTCAGACGGAATGGTTAAGTTGCAACATCTAGTGCAGAAGGATTTGTCTACAGATGAGAGAAGTGGGAGATTTATCCACTCCATGAAATCCTTTCTATATCATGCTGAAAAGAACATCAGAGAGTTGAAGGAAGATGAAGATAGAGTGTTATTGCATGTTAGAGAAATTACAGAATATTTTCATGGCCATGTGAGCAAAGATGAAGCAAACCCACTACGAATTTTTGTCATAGTGAGGGACTTCCTAGGTATGCTTGATCGAGTCTGTAAAGAGGTTAGAAGCTTGAAAGCCCAAAGCATTCAAAGTCCTGCCAATCCCTTCAGATAGATGATGTGGATTTTCACATTTCAAATGAATTGTAAAATTACAAGATACTGTGATCATTGGCTTTCCTGAAATTTATATTTCCTTGTCATTGTGCATAGAAATTCAGGAGCTTTGGTAGAATACAATGAAGAATAAGAATACTCTCCAACTAAGTAGAGAATTAAAATTTCATGATTTTCTTGATATAACACCACCTTTAGTTCTGAGTAAAACTCAATCAATCCATTTAAACCCCATCTTGTCCATTAGCCAAGAACTTTCAAGCAAATTTGGGTCCCACTTGCTAATATTGTATTGAAATCCAAAGGGTTTCCAATTTGACTAAATTTGAATATGCTCATTGCCACATGCCCACAACCATCAGGTTCACAGGCTGCAGGTTCGATCTCGTTGCTCATATGTTTTCTCTTTGTTCATAAAAAAAAAAAAAAAAGCCTATCTAGGCTAAATGGGCTTCTACAAAGGGGGCCGAGAATGAAGTAACAAAAGCAGATCTAAAAGGGTTGTACTTGTATTCCCTTCACACAATGAATCTAAATATTATAACCTCTTTACCTAATTTCTACCGAATCCTTACAATTTCCAAAGATGAGCTTCTATATGGGGTCAGAGTAACAGATTAAAGGTGGAGATCTACATGGGCCACCAAAAGATTCCTCCTTCAACTTGTAGTGATAGCCCATCTTTCACCCTAAGAAATGAAATCCTTAGCATCTGATGCCCCCTCTAGATCTTGACCCTTCACCCTTCACCCCTTCTATACCCCACTAATAGAGCCTCTCCAATGAATTCCTAGAAACTGAGCTAGAACTAGGAAAATAAGCCCGGGAATTTGGGGCTCACTTTCAAAGCCCTTCAATAAAAGTCACTTTCCCATAAATTCCTATGAATTCAGTAGTAATTTTCAAAACATGGGTGTTAACTGTTAACATAAGAATGAAAACTGGATTGATTCTCTCTCCTGAAGATATGCGCCCAGCAGATTATACTACGTTTTAACATAGAGATCACTTTACAAGAATATTAATCAATAATTGCATTCACAAAAGTATATCGAAATATAATAGCAAGCTATCTCAGTTCTCATGGTCCTGAGGCTGAGAGAAGCATTACTGAATGGAGAATACCAGAAGCTCTAGAAAAATCATATTTTCTTCTCTTAGTAGATATGATGAACCACCACCACAGGAAAACTCACTCCCTTGTATGTGCGATATGAAGTGTGAACAAAGTACTAGACAATTTTGAATCATCCGCCCTGCACCCACCCCCAAGCATATTCTTCAACGGGAATCACACAAGAGTAAATTGAGAGATAAAAAACAGTAAATTGATAGATAGAAAGCCATGGTAAATGGGCACCTATAACCCAGCTGATAAAAAGTACCATTGGACATAGTGCAGTAGAATTAGATCAGCAATGAGCAACTATAAAGAACTTACTTAAACTATTGAATTCGGTTGGCTCGTTAATTGTTCCTTAGCAATGGAATCATTCCCATAGGATCTCCAAGATCTATGTTGGCATAACTTTACTGAGCACTAACATTATTATTTGCACTAGAGATATACCTGACACCAGCTAGCACAAAGGAATCCAATAAACATTAGATAGACCAAACCTATTTTTTTGGGTAACAATAGACTTAGTTAAATGCTAGCAAATCCATCATCCAATGCTCCCCCAATGAGCAAGGCATTGACCTGTCATTCCGTTTCATGAGCAAATATTAGGGGGCACCAAAGATTAGGCCTACATGACCTGCATCGATAACACTGAACAGTCTATTGTGAAGATTTGAAGAAAATAGAAAACATCAGAACCATGCCTCACATTTTTTTTTTTTTTTTTTAAATGGAGACTTTTCATTGCTCTACAGTATAAGAGGGCTATACCGACCAAAAAAACCATGCCTCAACTCAGATTAAGATGTATTGGCTCCCCTAACACTGAAAAATGCCGACGAATTCCATTGGAATATCCAATTCAACATTTCCCAGTACTAGTTTGTTCACTAATCAATAAGGTTCAAGCGGTATATAGATCACTAACAGGACATCAGTCCCCCCACATTGCAAATCAACTTGTTATAGACAAATCCTCCAAAACCCTAAAATCATATCGAGACCAATATCATTTCTATCAAACCTAAAGCAAAAAACCACAATTAACAAACACAACAAACAAGACGAGCAGCCTGATTATTAATTAAACCAGAACCACCCATTTCCCTCATTCATCAACAGTTTCAGAATTTAGAACAAAAGAAGCAAAAGATTGTAAATTTATCAATGTCATTTCCATTAAACCTAAAGTAGGAAACCACAACCAACAAACACACAACCAGCTAAAAGAGCAGTCTGATTATTCATTCAGAGCGAAACGAAAAACACTCATTTCTCTCTTTCTATCTGTTGTTCCAGAAATCAGAAGAACCAAAAAGAAAAAACAGCAAAAGAGAGAGGATAGATTCATCATCATCTCCCCCTTTCCCATTCCTATTTCTTGTACCGTGCAACCTCCTCTTCGTTGGGGAAGAAGCCCATGAGGCGTCCGGCGGAGTTCTGGTAGGCGTACATGAATCCGCCCATGACGCCGATTAGGCCGCCGGTGACCATTGATGGGCCTCTGATGTTGGGTTTTATGCCTACAAAGTTTAAGCATCAATCAATCAATCAATCACATGCTGGGATTGGAGGAGAAAAGTGTGGGGAGAGAAGGAAGAGAGGAGGAGGAGGGACTGACCGGAGAGGTAGCCGACGGTGACGGAGACGCCGGTGATGGTGAGGAGGCGACAGTAGTCGAGGAAGTTGAAGTTGGCGACCGTCTTCGTGAATGGAGGATTCCGATCCACCACCGGATATTCCGGCTTCGCCATCGCCGTGATGTCTGTATTCATCTTTCCCTCTATCTGATCTCTCTCTCTCTCTCTCTGGGCTTTGATTTCCCTTCTCGTGGTCTCTCAAGCGTCTGCTATTGTCTTCTTTTATCCCATCTATTGAGAAAGGATTGCATACAGGCGACAGAACTCAAATGGCTAGAGATGGGCTTGATTTTGCAGGTTAAGGTCCATTTGTTTTCATTGGACCAAGATATGGGTTGGCATCTGAACTTACCAATGTGGACCCATTTTTAATTTGGGTCTACATTTAGGTCCATGAACCTTTTGCCATAGGTCCTAAACCTTGACTATATACCCTAATCCTTATGATCCATCCGAATCGTTTATATACATGGGAACTCACCTGATAGTCATTTGACCCCGGGGTCTGCACCCACGAACAGACTAATCTATTCTATTGGATTGAGGGTCAAGTGGGTACGGATCTAGAGGTTAATTAGAGGCATGGGAGGTCATTCGGCGACAGGTCCCTGAACATATCACTTTATTACCTTAGGTCCACAAAAAAAAGTCATGCAGCCAAAGGTCCCTCTCACACTTATTTATACCTGAAATGACCAATTTGCCCTTATCTTTAAGTAACCCAAACCGTCACACACTTGTTTGTTCCTTTCTGGCACGCGTCCCGATAGAAGAAGGAAACGACTGCACATGGGTTCGTCTTCCTCTTTATCCTGATGACGCGCAGAACTCGAGACGTGATGAGAAAAACACAAATGAAAACAAGACGTGTTCTCTTTGGTGCTTTTCCTGATGGCGCGCGGAACTCGAGGCAACACAAAGAAGTAAATGGAAAGACTTCTCCCTTGCTGATGACGTACTCACGATTTGATGACATACTCACGATTTATGTGCCCAACAAGAAAACGCCAGTCGTCCTCTTCCTTCCCACGAGTTGCAGAAAACAAAAACGAAGGGCCCTTTGCCCTACGAAAGTCTTTGATCTACTCCAATCTAAATCGTGACTTCGCGATCCAAACCGTCAAAACGCACGGTACCAAGCTCTGATACCAAGTGGCATTCGTGCCAAGTGGGAGATTGTAGGATAGAGAGTGAGGATTGGTGAGGGAGAGCAGATAGAAGAGCTTAGTTGCAGGGTTTTACTGAGAAGGGAATTTATTTGAGTTTTTGTGAAATTTATCTGAGTTCTGTTCAGATAAATTTATTTCAGAACTCAGAAAAATTTGACAAAAACTCAGATAAATTTCACAGAACTTAGATAAATTTGCCTGAAACTCGGATAAATTTGGCAGAAATTCAGATAAATTTGACAGAAACTCAGATAAATTTCACAGAAACTTAGATAAATTTGACAAAAAATCAACCTGACCTGACCTGAACTGATACAGAACTCCAACTTCTAGCATAGGTGATGCATTGAGTTTATAAAACAATCAGGGCCTTTTCCTAATTTCTATAAACTCAAGGGCAAGGTGAACAATTAAAATCTCCAGTCACATCTTAAAATCACAAATGCGAATCTCACTCAAAAAACAGTGGCTCGCACTAATACCCACCGCCAAAGTTTTGACCTTTCAAACAAAACATGACTAATCTCAATTATACCTAACCAAACCACCCCCTCTTCTGGTCAATGAATCCTCTTCATTATCTTATTTCTATAAGACCACCGCAGAGGAGACAGAAGAGAGAAGAACAGGGAGATTTTAGCACGGTTTAGCAATAGACCCGATGTCCCACGCCTCAAGCTTTCTCCTCCCTTCCATTCCACCCAACTCCTGCCCTGCTCTAACGTATGCCCTGGTCGTCCTTAACCAACCCCTCACTCGCTTCACTCCTCTCCTATGGAAGCACGGTATCTCCATCCCTTTCCTTTCCTTCTCTTCTACTGTTTTTTTTTAATGTCTAACCCTCCACGTGGCGCTAGATCCGGGCCGTTCACGTGAAGAGCAATCCGGAGGCCAGAGGCACGTCGATGATGATCTTCTTCTCGGTGGGCTTCTTCTCCCCTCAAATGGCAATCAGGTAGCTCCAACCCACCCACCCGATCCATCCGGCAATGTACAGGAACAAAATGCCAGAGGTGATGAACTCGCCCCAGTGCCTCTGATCGCCGCTCACAATCAGGTGAGGCAGCCCATCTGAGCCGCACAGCAGCCCCTGCTTGCTATAATTCTCGAATTGCCTCTACGTCTTCTCCATGGTGGCCTTGATGGCCAGAGCAGGGGCCGAGTCGGGCGCATAGAGCTTGAGCGAAGATTCGAGCTTCTTCAGAGACCGAGCAGGGGCAATTTGGTCCTAAAAAATAAAAATATGTGCACGCAGGGACCTAAGGCAGTAAAAAGTCTAGCTAAGTGGACCATAGGCCTTAAAAAGTTTTTCCTTGGACTGGCGGCTGGAAACATTCAACTCTAGGGACCTTTCACTAATTTTACCTATTTTTTATATTTGGGTCCGTCATGGTTGGATCTTTTCAAACTTGATGTCCCATGATATTTGGGGCTCATGTGGGCCCCCGCAGCCGATACGCCCAAATAGAATAGACATATTATTATATAATATAAAAATATTTATCCCTTCCAAGTTCCAGGAGCAGTTCAACTTGTGTAGCCCGATAAAACCAGCATGACAATCTTAATTGAAGTGTAATAGGTTAGAAAGGTCTTTTATCTCCTAATTGTAAGGAATTTTTTTTTTTTTCGGTGAAGGGACATATTGGTTCGAGGGTCCCAGATTTATCCAAATCCTAATTATTAGACAAGGGCCTGATTTTAGCCAAAATTTGTACAATCGGATTGGGGTAATGATTAAAATGGAGGTCTCATAAAATTTGAATGATCATCCAAGTTGAGCTGGTGATAATCCAATACTGTAGTTAATGTGTGTGGAGGACTTAGGTTGATCATGGATTTAAGGTGGCTATTTTTTGTAATCTTGTTTGAATGGGATATGTTCATTGGATACTTTCGATTTGAAAGCTATCTTTGTGGAGGAGCACGGGCACGAAATCCGGCTCCCTAGCATGGTTGTATATTGTAAGCCTCCCAATTGATGTGCAAAACTTGGCACTTATTTCTCTTCATATAACTATTCAGACAAATTTGAGGCTCCCTAAACAGTATCCCCCAATTTTATACGACCCTCAAGTACTCATGTGAAACTCAACACTCATCTGAATTTATCTAACAACAAGGATTGGATAATTTGCTTGCTTTTAGGTGGGACATGACACACACAGTCTGGCTGGCTGTTCCTAATAATGAACCCCTCTATAATTATAAAAGTATTTGGACCCAAGTCCAGGGCCCCAGGCCATTAAATCATGGATTACATTTGCAACATTTTATTGGATGAAATCATGTTAAGAGGTAACTCACTCCAGGAAGAAAGATGCGACAATGTTTTTCATTAAGTTATATCAAGAGAAGGAAGAACTTTCAACAGCAGCTGCACCATAAAGATGACAGATATCATTATCCACAACTCTTCTCTCTCTCTCTCTCTCTTCTCTTTCTTCATAATGCACTGATCTTCTATCTACTTCTCTCTTTCCTCAGTTACTTTTGTTTTAGCAGAAGGGAGCACTAGCAATCCTCTGATTCAATATATACATTCCAATCCCTTTCAAGAACACTGCCTCACAGAGCAAGCAACAACTTGAGCCCAATGCCTTAGTCTTGTCTTTACATGCTGCGGTTTGTCACCTGTGGACAGCACTTCCAAAGTTTAAAGAACTTCACACAATGTTACTTTTCTTTTTTATGATGAGGAACCTGCCAAACCCTTTACAGTCGATCATTCCTAAAATTCTAGATACACAACACCACCCACCAGCACTAGCACAGTGTATGGGATGAGGTCTCGAATAATTCGAAGACCTCCAGCTCATTGCCGGACTTCCAAACCGCACAGAATAGGAAGTCTATAATTCACCAAGTGAAGATAGTGTGTGGGGATCTAAAGACATCCATTTGGGTCAAGTTTTGGGTAGATCTGCAGATTCTAGATTCAAAGTTTTTTAAAGTTGTAATCTTTTTTTTGTAATTAATGGAAGGAGGAGAAGATGACATTACCAGGGCTGAAGATTTTCCATGAATCCACTATGGGGCTCTTGGGACTCCCGGACGACGACGAGGTTGCTTCCGGACTGATCGGCGACCCGACTTTACTAGAGTCAGAGAAGTGCCGATTGACGGCGAAGTAGAGATCAAGCGCCGGCAGGGTTTGGCAAAGAATCTGACCGTCCTCTTCTTTGAATCCAAATCCTAGCTCAATACTCCCCTTAAGCTCGCTCAGGTCCCCATCCGTCAAGCTCCTCCCCGGAAGCGTCAGGCCTTCCGCTTGCTCATTCTCCTCCGCCGCCTCGAGCTCCGCCCTG
The DNA here is from genome assembly GCA_012931725.1 of Litsea cubeba. NCBI lineage: Eukaryota > Viridiplantae > Streptophyta > Magnoliopsida > Laurales > Lauraceae > Litsea > Litsea cubeba. The sequence continues at coordinate 70,846,973 of CM022950.1, read as the reverse complement.
TCCTTGCTCAATATCTGGATGCGCCGCCTCTCCCACGCCTTGTCGAGCTTGGTCTCGCGCATGGACAGCTGCTTCGAGAGCACCTTCCTGTACTTGAGCGGCGGAGAAGCCGGAGGTTGGAGATCGCAGGAATCGAAGGAGTCGGAGGAGGCGGATCGGGGGGATTTTGTGACCTTGATGTTCTTCATATTCGTATTTGATTACTTCTTCTACTTGTTGGGTGTTTGGGGGAATGGAAAAGGAAAGGGGGTCGAGATCCAAGGAGGGCTCGCCCGAGAAGCAATGCCGTGCTCGGGCGGACCACGGATGATGATGATTCTTCTTCTTCTTCCTTCTTCCTCCTCCTCTTCCTTTCTCTTTCCCTTTTAGGGGGGTGGGTGGGGGTTAAGGGGGTTTTCTATTAGGTATTTCTTTCGTGTTTTTCCCGGTCCTCCGCCCGTTTGGTTTTTCACTTCGCGGGGTATTTAAGGCGGGAGTTGGTTGCGGGTGAATGGGATCCAACCAGACGTTTGTAACGACTTGGGTCCGAGGGATTCGCGCCTTGGTGTTGCCTGTGGAATGTGACAGGCTCGGTTGTTGGTGGACAGCTTGGAGTAGCCAAGGCGTTTCCAAGTAGTTAAAAAGGATTATTTAACCAAAAAAAAAAAAAGAGAGTTAAAACTATGATAAAATGAAGATGAAAAGTAAATATTAAGTTATCACCATACTAATTCAATAAATAGTATAGCAATTTTCATACTTATACCCATCACTTCTTATAGTAGAGTTCATTTCACCGTAAATTATTATGTATTTTAATGTAAATAAGCACGTCCTAAGTAAATAGTAATTTACAGTCCATTTTAAATACATATTTTCATATATAGCATATTTAATAATGTTTCATGTGTTTATGGCTGCCAAGTCGTGGAAATAAATTTTTTTATATTATCATATATAATAATTTATCTAAACTATGATGCTAGCCTTTCTGTCTTTTTTTTTTTATATTTTTTAATTCTTTTTTTGCTTGGTTAGCCTAGTAGCCAGGACATAGGAAGTAAATGGCTCCCACTAAAATTTGAAACTTGGTGGGAGCTATGGGAGCGAGCGTCTTATTCACAAGGCCAACCCTCTATTCCAGATGCTACCCATTTTTTATTCGAGTTTTTTTTTTTTTTTTTTTCAGTTGGCCCAGGAGCCCGGACATAGGAAGTAAAGGGTTCCCACTAGGGTTTGGAACTTGGTTGGAGCTATGGGAGCGGGAGCGGGCTCCTTATCCACAAGGCCAGCCCTCTAATCCATATATGCTAACCTTTATTTATTCGAGCTAAGAACACATGCAATACAAAAATCAATCTCGTTGTGTCAATTCTAAAAGAATGTATGAAACAACTTACTTTCTCAAAGATATTATTTATGATTAAATGAAATAAGCTAATTTGATAATACTGCGACATGAAGTCAAGACATTGATGACGTTATAAAAGACTTTAGCACACTAGAAGCAGTTAAATAGTTTAAATAATGTGTTAAATTTCGTTTGAGATTGCTGCAATTTAAGTTCCATTAGTTGTATTCTTTTTTACTGGTTCATATATTACATATTTTCTCTAAAGCAATAATATGGACCATCAGAGCCTATTTGACTAGTCTCATATGATTCAATTTAATTTAATTATTAATAAAAGGGCATTAGAAATTTTTTAAATAAATTATTTAGTATATGTGGTTCAAATATACATTAGGTTTCATTATGATTTTTTGAAAAAATTATTAATACTCTATCATTAATTGTTAATTGGGGGGCTCTCTACAAGTTTTTGATAAAAATCCATAAATGTATTTTTTATATTACACATATTATTTATTTTCCATATTCATAGACAAAGAGGCCCCCCCCCCCCCCCCCCCCCCCTCATGCCGGCTAAATCAAGTCCTAACTCAGCCTTGAGACATATTGAAAGATAAAGAGCCGGGCCGAGTCCCCACCTCCCCTCAAGCCGGCTAAGTCAAATCCTAACTCAGCCCTCAAGGCTGCGGGCCTTAGCCTAGCCTCGGACTTTAGGATAAAAAAGAAATGCCTCCCTTTGCGGGCTTTTGAGGTCTGGGCCGGGCCGGGCAGGGCAGTCCCTGACCTGAAGTCCATTTTGTGGGAAAAAACAAAAAAACCCTAATAAACTCTTTTGCCACTCCCGCTCTTTTTTCCCTCGTTCCCTCTATGTGAAGCTTGTGGAAATCCCTCTGCCCTTTTCATTTCTCCTGCTCGTGAAATCCGAGGGCTGAGGAAAAGAAGAGAGACAGCAACAACATCATCTTCTCCAGGTAAGAATTCTCTCTCTATTGTTGATCCGGATGTCTTTTCTTCTCTGTTATTAGGACTTGATTAGGGCAACCTTCTGGGTATAACTTGGCTAGGGTTTTGGTTTTATATTGGAGTTTGATTAGATTCCATTTCCACCAGTTTTGATTGGTATCCTGGTTACAGATTTTGATTAGGGGACTTTCGTTGGGATTTGATTAGGGATCTCGATTCGGATATCAAGGACAGCGTAACATTATCAGGGAAAGACATTTGCATGTGTCTGCTCAAGGAATTAGAGCGCCTGAGGTCGTCTCTTTCTTTCGTTGCTTCGCTCTGCTATCCTTTTGGTAATCTCGACTTGGAAAGATCGAACCCTGTTCGTACTCTGCCCAAGATTTTAGAATCAACCACTCAAAAAAAACAGATCTGAGATATAAAGCGGAGATCTCCATCTCCGTTCCACTTGACCCACCTTACTGGCCATTCTCTATGTCTGTTCGACTAATTGGACTCGGATGTGAATCAACAGATCTGGGTTTTCTTATCTGGATTTTCTCCTAGAAAAATCCGAACGTTGGACTGTTGCCTTGGGACTTGGGAATCTAGTTTGGAATCTTTGTAGATTGAGAGTTTAACCTCTTGGACACACCCCATTTAAATCCAAAAAAGAAATTATTATTTTAATAAAAATTTCTCCAAAAAATTAATAATGGGTAGTGAGCCGAGCCAGGCCCGACCCGCGCGTGAAGCCCAAGCCCAGGCCGGGTCGGGGCGGGGGCGGGGCGCGCGCGTGTGGTGGTGACCCGGTGGTGACCCAACAAAGATCTACGTCCTCCCTCCTCCACAAAAGTGGGATGCCCCTTGGGGCTCATCTTATACCACTAAGGTAAACATATTTATACCAAAGAAATGTATTGCTCTCAAGCAATGTGGGAAGCAAGTTTTTCACTTCCCTTTCTTTCCATGTTTAACATGTTCAAGTAGTATTGTTTAGGAGGCAATTTCTCATTCACTCCTTAATGGATTAGAGCAACCCAATACATGTCATTAGTCTACTCATGGAGTAGATTACATTCCCATGTATTCTCACCTAAAACTATAAGTGGGTCCCACTTTTAGTTTGGCCCAAAGATAGCCTAAAGGGTGGGTTCTCTTAGCCATTTTTCCAACAATTTTAGGATCCGACCATTGGTTTTGTGAAGATTTTGGAGTGGATAGGTTTTATCTATTTTTTTGGCGATTCTAGGGTTTCATTTCCTCATTTATTTTCTGGGGTGGTGTTTGAGAAGCTTATTTTGTTCAATCCTCTGAGTGAGGGTTTTGTATTTTGATTCCGGGCTTTCCCTTGAATATTGCACATATAAATATGCTATAACTGGAATTCGGTTCTCCTCCGAATGAATGGCATTTGGCTCTTCTCCTCCCATCAAATATTGCACATATAAAATTACTTTATTGTCACATGAATGAGACAGTGGGAATCAGATATGCAGTTATCCCAAATTTCAACGCTGTCTTTGATACAGGAGCACATTCCTAGAAACTCCTTTCATCTAGCTTAATACAAAAATTTGTGGATATTAAATAAGGTATTTGGCTTACACACCTCCAATGAGTTTATCCTTTTTTTTTTCATGGTGTATTAAAGCTGTCTGTTTAGGCAGAACCATTTGCATGTATAAAAATAATTGTTTGTTATGGTATTTCATTAGTTTATTTGGATACACAAAGGGGTATGCCAAAGAGGACGTGGATGAGGGTAGTAAAAATAGATATGAAGAAGTGTAACTTATTTGAGGATTTGGCTCAAAATAGATTGGAATGGAGAAACATAATTTGTGTAGCCGACCCCAACATAGTTGGGACTTGGGACAAGGCTTTGATGACGATGATGATTTGCATACACTAATTCAGTTTCTCATCTTCTCTTGTTAGTTTATCTTTTTTTTTTTTTTTGGATCATCTCTTATTAGTTTTTCATTATAGATAGATAAATATTTATTCCTTTTTTTGTTTTCTCTGCCATATATTTGTCCATTGACAAGTGCTAGTCCCAAAGCTAGATAAAGGAAGGCCATTCACCCAATCTTTTTATACTTCTCGATGAGTTTCATCCATTTTTGTTGTGTTTCTATTCTATTTATTCATTTTATTTTTATTTTTTTTTAAATTTCTATGAGTGGTGTATCTACCACCCCATTGCTGTCTTCCTTGCAAGTGCTGCTCTGCAATATAGCCTGGTTGTAGCATCTTCTGCGCTAGGGTTGGCTAAGGTTTGTGGTCGCTTTCACAATATAGGGACACATGGGCAAGGCGAGTTCCACATTTTGATAGCCAGACCCATTAATACCAGACTAAGAGTGGTCACTTGGAATATGTATACTCTGACGGAATGAGCTTAGAGTTAGTAGATATTATGAAAAGGAGAAGGATAACATTGCATGTTTTCAAGAGACTATAATGGAACTCCAGGAAGGTTTAAGCTATTTTACTTAGGAAATATAATTCTGGAAATGGAGTAGGCATCCTAATTGAAGAAAATTAAATTAGATAGAGAGGCGTTGACATGGTGGGGTTGGCCACAGCGATTTGGTGCTATCAGGCTCTTTCTTTCTACTACCTGATGATACAGGTGGGGTATATATATATATATATATATATAAAGATTTTTGCAGAGTCTTCGAATGGTGTCATTTTGTATGTGGAAAAGGCCAACGCAAGAAGTGGCTGCGGCGACGCCTGCTCCTGGTCCACGCCTCTATAAACAATAATACCATTTAAAGAAAAGAAAGTATGATCTTTCAGGGCAGAAAAATAGATAGTCTAACTATTGATTATTTTACATTATATTACATATGTTTCGTCATGATCATTTTTCTTTGAGTTCTGTACATGGGCGTCCTATGTCCCATGGATTGGTATATTTGAGACTAAGTCATGTAAAATAAAAAAAAAGATAAGGGATGTTAGACATTTTTCATGAGTTATAAGGAAAAGATGTGAAAGAGTTGAAAATGGTGGGATGTTAGAGTGCAGAATCCAGCACAATGTCATAAAAGTTGGAAGACAACATGTTAGAGTTAAAACAGACTCTAATTTCCAACAAAAGAGATTTTATTCAAAAATCTTCTCTCACATAAAGGGCAATTCTTTTCTGCTTGCTGAGAATTGTGTTCTCATAAAGCTAAAATTGTGACATTGTTCTCTTCTTCATTTTAAATTTTAGCTTTTTTATCTAATTTTGTTGTGGATTGAATTTCAGTGCCTAGAGATGACTAATTGCTATCCATATTCTTTTATGTTATCTTTTTATTTTCTTTTCTGTTTTGGCTGTCTCTTTCCTTCTTTATTAATTGGTATCTTATTTTAATTTCTCAACTATTTTTTTTGTCAATATCAATTTAATTTCTCCTATTTTCTCTGGATTCTTTAATTTTTAAGTGTTGAATTTCATTTCCATTTTTTAATTTTCTTACTTATCAGTCTTTTTTTTTTTAATTTATGGGCCATGCGTTGATTTTTTTTTCTAGTACTCCACTAAGTTATGAATAAGTGGGTCCTATGTGTTCATGTGTACTTGAATGAGTGTGCTAGAGGCTTGTTGGTGGCCATTTGTTCCAAAGAAAAGGACTTGGTGGCTTAAGAGGAAAAGAATGTAACTACTATTGCACCACATAAAGAGAACACACTAAGAGCCTGATTATCAGCATGGAATTGAATTCCTATGAATTGTGAGAAATGTATTCTTAAAAGTGGTTAAAATTGAAGAAACAAGGTGAAGATCCATAAATGGCCATCAAATAATCTCCCTTTTAATGGAAAATAAATGAAGGGGGTGATGGAAGATGAATACCTAGCCATCATTGTAGTAATTCAAATCCTAGGAAAGTTAGGTTCCATCCGCATCTGCACCAAATCCTTTCACCCCTACCTCTTTAATAATCCTTGTAAACCATTTTACCATGATTTCCTAGGAATTCAATTCCATGCTAACAAATAGACCCTAAATAAATACTGAAATCCTACTTCTCGCATTCACATCCCTTAATTTAGTGTTTAGTTTTATTGTTCATTATTTTTTTTTAAAGGCTTTCTATTCAATGATTTCAACATTTGTTATGCTACCATCAAGCTTCTATCTAATGATTATTAAGAGCTGGTTAAGCAGGTTAAGCTACCTGCAAACCAGTCTATCTAATAATTACCAAGTGCTGGTTTTGCTGCCCTCAAATTAGTCTACTAATAATTATTAGGTTCTAGTTCTGCTTTCTTCAGACTAGTCTGTCTAATGTTCATTAAGCGCTGTTTAAAGCTGTGATGGAAACATCAAATGTTAATATAATCTCTTGCATTTTTAGAGGTCTGAATCTATTTCCCCCTGTAATGTTGTTTTTGCAGGATATGGATACATCAAGCCCTGCAGTTCTTGTTAATGCAGAGTTATTAAAGATGTATGTAGGGAAAAGGGTCCGTGCAGTAGTTATGGTTATGCGGATCGATAGTGGGTTCATCATTGGGCAGTCTACAGATGGACATCAATTAACTATAAAAGGCTCTCAGCCGTTTCCTCTGTCAACTTTCATAGAGGTGATTGGTATTGCTGATACCAATCAATCCATTAGGGCTGAAATCTGCACGGACTTTGGTGACAAAATTGGTATGATACAAATCTTAACTCTCCCTCACCTAAGCATTTGTTTGTAATATAATTTTGCGCCCATGGCATTCATACATCACTTTGTATTGAAGCTCTCATACAACCTCTTTTTCCATTTTTTTTTTAAGCTGCACATAATTAAGAGTGTTTGCATTTTTTGCTGTATCCCGTGGTCTAGATTCTAAAGTGATTTCTCTTTTACAGATACTAGTACGTATGACCGAGTCTGCCAATTGGCAAATGGTGAATTCAAGAGCCTGTTCGTTTAAAAAGGTGCAGCTTGGTCAGTTTGAGTATATTTTGGGATTCTGATGACTTTAATCAGCTTTCTGTTTTAGCATGGATGGAGTTAGTGGTCCACCAACTTTTAGACCTGTAGATAAGGGGGATTAGAATCAACTTAAAAGAGCTTTTGGCGATGGGTATTTTTGTAGTTTTGTTTCATGGCTGTGTTGATTCTGTAGTTTTATTATTGCAGCGTATACACTTGGTTCAGAAGATCCTGTTCTCTTGAGATTGGTTCTCTTCTGAAGTAGTTATGGGTTATTGTCAAAACGTGCCATCAGCCATTGTGCTTCTGATACCCTTTAATATTTGGTTAATATATGCTCTTTTTCCCCTGATATTAAAAGTTCCTCACAGCATACTTCTTTTTCCATTTTTGCTAAAGCCTCACTGCATGCTTTGGTCTAGTACACGATGCTGTTTTGGAGGGGAGACAAATCTCTCATTGCTTTTAGTCCAGAATCAGTGGGACTTAAAAAAACTAAAATTTAAACATTTCAAAATCACCAACCCACCTTGTAGTAACTCTGTGATGTCAAATCTCACTCCCATTGAAGTTATTGTTCCTGTTAAGAATATAGAAATATAAATAAATCTATCCATATATTCATGGCGGGCATAGGTCCTATACTAATACAACAGCCCTATTGAGGAATCTTTAGTGGGCTTACTTTCTTAAAGGCAACCTCACTTGTCTTTTAATGAATATATTGGAAATATATAGGGCCCACCTAACTAGTTTTTAAGAATCGTAGGGAGCTCTCTTTCTTGACGTTGGAATCATGTGAAGCTGACTTATTTATTAGTGATGAAATCGTAATGGGACAACACCTGATTAGAAGATGAACGATGTGGTATCGACCTATATATGTATATATTTTAGATGTTAGTTGTCCTCTCTTACTGGAGTGAATTATAGCGTAGGATACACTCATCTGGTGATTTTTTTTTTTTTTTACTGTTGGTAAAACACTCGTGTGGTTATTGGAATATCGTTTGTTTGGAAGTTTTTTTAGCGAGAATTTCATGTGGTCAAATCCTTAAGGATTCCTCACCTGTGTTTTTTTTTTTTTTTGGAGGATTTAGAAAATCTACTTTTAACCATTGCAATAAGTCCTTTTCAAGTATGACTCTTTATCATAGGATTTGGAAATCATCAATACCAATTCACCTCAGTGATATGCATTGATACACATTGTTATTGAGGTAAAATCCCCAGCTGTACAATTTTTCATTGAGGAATCCTTGTTTCATAGAATTATCAATTTGAAATCCTCATCTATATAATTCCATCCATAATCCCTACTTTAGGTGCAATGAAAAACCTTCAAACCTACAATTTCCTCACTCGTCAGCAAGTATATATATTTTAAAAATTTTCTTTCAAATTAAGTTGGGACAGTGATATAAGTACTTGTGAAACTATCCATCCAACCTGAAATTGATCCCTGGCATCCACACTCGGGTATCTTGACCCAGTCTCTCAAATTCAATCCTCTTTTCTGGTCCACAGAATGTATCCCATCTTTCTACAATGATTGATAGAATCGCAGCAAATTCTATTGTTCATTTGATTACGTGCTACTTACAGAAGAGGAAAAAGATTAAAAATTGAATCAATGCAACGCCGAATGTAGGACGTGTGTAGCATGCCATGCGTAGAAAGTTTGTTTCGTATTTATTAAGCAATTTGTGGAACAACAGGATTGTGGTGTGGAAGACTAATATTGTCCTTTTTTCTCATTTCTTTCTTGGTAAATGGTGGAAGACTGTGTAGTCCAAATTCCAAAAGCAAAAACCTATCGAATCCTGTTTTGGGGTGCGATGCAATTCCCTATAACTAAGGTGATATAGCACGTACCTGTGACCTGTGTTGTCTGTAACGTGTCCTAACCTCACCTATTGGAACTGCTTTGCTAGCCACATGACATTCGGGTATGCTGTCAGTCTCCTACTCGATTATATTTCTCTCTCTTTTTGTCTCTCGGTTTCTCTGCCCTTAGTCTAGGCTACGTGGCTCACTGCTGACCGAAGGATAATATTATGGTGAGCCACATGGGCCTTGCCCTGGTTTGGTATCAGTATCATTTGGCGTCCAAAACGAAAACGATACGGTCCATCACGCGCCACGTTGTTGCAGACGCCACCACCTCTCTCCTCTTCCAATCCACTCCTCAGACGAGCTTGTTTTGTTCATGGGTACTTGGATTTTGGACAGAGAGACGACCATGACAGTCACAATGGGTATATGGGGATGGGGGTGGCCGCTTCAATTCATCCCTGTTTTTGGGATTGTTATTTATAGATCTCGACTAAGGCAATTGGATTTACTGACCCACCTCAATCTGTAATTTTTAATATAACTTCATATCATGTTTATTGATAAAACATCATTATACATAATGAGTCTGTGGAACTTGCTTCTATCTACTATTTAAATGGCACTCCAATGTGATGCCAGAGGTATGCTGCTCGTATCACACAATGCAGGGGTGTAATTAAAAAAAATTTACTTGCGGCCGGGGTTCCATGTAATGTTTTTTAGGAGTGGGGATGCATTAATTCATAGGAAAAAAAGAAAAGAAAATCCCTCTGAACAGTATGTTTAAACCAATCACAGTTGAAAGATATGATTAATTCAATCTAAAAATCATTATTTTTATTAGTGATTAATTCAATGATAGAGTGCACTCTAATTGAAGTAAGTTTTGAATTAGTAAAAATTTAATATATATTCTGGGGAGAAGGGTGCAATGTAGTATCAACAAATTAGGTTTATCATAAGTGGGACTCTTGCACAGATTTTAAAAAAGTAAAATATTAAGGAAATGGTCCTCATAAAAATAATTTTTTTCTATACAAGTTTATAACTCTTTAAAATACAAAGGAGTATGTAATAAAAACCATGTCAAACTTGATGTGTTTTTCTAAGAAGTAATTCCAACGGTTGACTTCTTTAATTTTTCTATATTTGGTTGGGCATAATTGTTAGAGATATTCATACCGTTGTTGTCGTCTTTTAAATATTGCTAGAGATTTAAGAAATAGAATTAATGGTTTATATTTAACTTACTTTTTATAATTCTCCTTATAAAATGAGAAGTTAATGTGATAAAAAGTATATATGGTGATTTTATGCCAATGGTAGTGTTTCTTGAAAGCTCACAATAATTAGTGTAAAAGAAAAGTTTGAGCGATAAAAAAAGCTCTTACTCTCGTTCGTACTCGCTTAAAATAAGTTAAGAAAAAAAGCTTATTAGAAGTAAACTAGTCACTTTATTACTCGTTTAAATCTCATCTAACTTCAAATTACTTTACCCCACAAAGACAAATGTAAATATAGTTTATCAAAAAATATACTTTTCCTTTATACAACAATTACCTTTATTTTTATTTGACTTTGTTGCTTGATCATCAATATGATATTTACTCTACATTACCTTTTTTTTTTTTTTATAAACCTCAATTAGGGGGAGCAAATCTGGTTTTAAATGTTTTGAACCAGTCTATATGCTCAGGAAGGTACATTTAAAACCATTCTATATGCTTAGGAAGGTCTGGCATAATAAATCAAAATTCATATAGCTGACCCTAATCATATTAGGGGCAAAATGTCAGGGTGGGCTCAAGACCCGCCTGAATTTCAAAGCACCTACCGTGAACAATGCAAATTTCTGCATTAGAAAACGTCATCAGGAGAAGTTTTCTCATGTTAGATGACGATGATGATGTTGCTGTTTTAAGCCAACTATCAGGCAGATTCAGTAGGGTTCAATATTACCAGAGTGAGTAGATTTACTTTCAGAGGTAACAAACCCAGGCCATAAAAATAGTTGACAAAATCGAAGTCTCTGGGTGTATCACCTCATAACCTACCCATACCTCCTAACTATTCAAAGTCCAGGTAAATAATAATTGTGTAGATTAGTCAAGGTAAATAATAGTTGTGAAGAATATTGTACGATGGAGACATGTAGCCATTGCTTCTTTGAAGATGGTGCCAACATGACTGTCACTGATGAAAAGTTTGTGTAAAACAATGAACTGATCAAGTGATCATGATTACATATTTACATGTCCTTAATTTCTATCTCACCATTGGATGGAAATGAAGCATTGATATTGAGTACCATCGATGCATCGATTGATGGGTGGATGGCATTCCTCACTGTTAAAATGTAGTGGAAGATTTGGATTTGATTACTCAGTTTGATTTTTTTTTTTTTTGGTAAGAAGGATTTGATTACTCTGTGAAAGATTTTTCTCCCATCCTTTTCTGGTTCGATCTAGGACGATAAAAGACTATTAATCCAGCCCTTTATGCGGTGATAGTCACACCTACGTACCTTTCAGGGAAAGAAGAAGATCCTCAACTTTGAGCTCATTTCACGTGTCAAAGATCATGCATATGATCCTCAATGGCTCAATGGCTCAATCCATGGATATAAGTTGTTCACAATGAAGCCTCTGGCCGTGGCATTTACATATGGTTAAAGTCCATTTTTACAAACTAGTTACCAAACCCAATGGTGCTGAAACAAGTCTGTTGGGCATGAAGCTGGCCTTTATAATTACATGGATCCATGCTCAGACTTACTGTTAAAATTTAGCATGCTACAATTAATATCTTCCATAGATAAATTGAAGCTGCAGCCATATAATTTTGTAGGCTATGAGAATTAATATTCTCTTATGTAACATAAAACTATTCTAAAGCTTGTTAGGTTCTTTACAATCAATAGTTACTTTTTATACTTTACAGTTAAGAAACCTTATCACCTACTGATGTCCGCACCATGTCTTGTATTTGATTAATGTGGGGCCCACTTTTGATTGATTTAAGTATCTCAAAGCACACATTTCATTTTAGTTGAAATATTGTATGAAATAAAATTGAATGTTAAAGTTAAATGTCATTGCCTATATAAAAACATGTGATGTGAATGACTTAAATCAAGCAAAGATGAGTCCTCTTGACTCAATACAGACTATTTGGATGAACTATTTCCTGGAACATCTGTTAATACAGTGGACCATAACAAACTCCACATTGATATGATATTGTCCACTTTGGGCTTAAGCCCTCATGGATTTGTTCTTGGGTTCTACCCAAAAGGCCTCATACCAATGGAGTACTTAGTCCAACTTATATGCCCATGATCTTTTCTAATTCTAGCCGATGTGGGACTTTGGTTGCACATCCCTCACCACGGATCCACCAATCGTGAGTACTGCGCTTTCCCTTGCGCATCACTGGGGCCGACCACCTTTTGTTCGGCAATCTGAGGATTCTTCGGGCTAAGTCTGGGCCTGGGCTCTGATACCACTTGTTATAACAGTGGACCACAACAAACTCCACATTTATATGATATTGTCCACTTTGGGCTTAAGCCCTCATGGATTTGTTCTTGGGTTCTACCCAAAAGGCCTCATACCAATGGAGTACTTAGTCCAACTTATATGCCCATGATCTTTTCCAATTCTAGCCGATGTAGGACTTTGGTTGCACATCCCTCACCACGGATCCACCAATCGTGAGTACTGCGCTTTCCCTTGCGCATCACTGGGGCCCACCACCTTTTGTTCGGCAATCTGAGGATTCTTCGGGCTAAGTTTGAGCCTGGGTTCTGATACCACTTGTTATGACAGTGGACCACAACAAACTCCACATTGATATGATATTGTCCACTTTGGGCCTAAGCCCTCATGGATTTGTTCTTGGGTTCTACCCAAAAGGCCTCATACCAATGGAGTACTTAGTCCAACTTATATGCCCACAATCTTTTTCAATTCAACCCCAAGGGGTAGCTCAGTTGGCCTAGGACCACGGTTTGCTCCCGGAGGTTGAGGGTTCGAAACTGCGCTACCACACTGGGGCCACAGGGGGTTTTTACCCGGCTTTGCCTCCTGGGCCCGCAGGGATTACTCTGGCCCAAAGGGCCAGGACACCCTGCGTCAGCAAAAAAAAAAAAAACAATCTTTTTCAATTCTAGCCGATGTAAGACTTTGGTTGCACATCCCCAATAACATCAACATTGGATCATCCGGCCCTCTCTAGTGAAATAGTAGAACACTTAAAAGTCAACTTCAGAACAATGACATGAGAGTGTGATGGCGATGATATTAAAATTACGTACCCCTTTTAGATCAAACACCCTTAAAATTTAATGGCCATGACCCAAAGCTGAGACTAGCCCATATTAAGATATAGATCATAAACTTGAGCCCAAGCATAGTCTGTTGACTTTTGTTATTAATCGCCCTTTTCGATGATACAGATCAACACAAAATTAATGATGCACTACATGTCTACATCCACAATAAGGTGCACGTTGACTCCCTGCAAGTTAAGTTACAACTTTATTTATTTATGTTAGAAATTTAGTGGTAGGGTAGCTAGCCTTCTACAATGCGAACGGTTATTACAAGTCATCCACCTTGGGCAACCAGGCAATCTAAATCTGTTAACTGAAGCATATATAGGCCAAAGATCACAATATCCAGTTGGTGTCTTTCAATTTAAGTAGTTGTCCAACAGCCAAGGATAAGCTATCGAGACGAACCAATCAATGTGATTTTGTAAACTATAGTATAGTCCATCCCAAATGAGAATAATATTAGAGTACAAATGAAGAAGCCATTTATGAAGTTACAGTAGCCCAACTTTTTTAGGGGTTATAGACTGGAGACGGTAAATAAAAGTAGTGTACGTACTTGCCCTGCCTGCGAGTTCCCTTTTATTTTTAGAACTTGCACAAGATGGACACCTGACATTCCATTTCACCTAGTCAATTTTACTTGAATCTTAGTACATTTATGCAACAATGCATGCTGATAGTGCTGCCAGGCCCTGTATTATATTTTCATATAAAGGAGTTTGCCTTGTGATAAAAACTGACGGCCATGAGTTGTTACCCATTGTCTATTTTTTAACCTTTTTATTTTGAAGCCCCATATCCAATGGCTAAGAATGTTCTATGGATCAAACTTTGTTTCTTCTTCTTCTTTTTCCATATATGATTAATTAACGACTCATTTGTAGCATACTGTTTGATCATTATTAGACTACTGTACCTATAGTGGCAGTTTAACTTGAAGACTCAAAAATCAATACCATATATATATATATATATGGAATTAGAGTGCCAACACCACTCAAACATAAGTGTTGTGTGTGCATGACTTTATATATTACCTGCATTTGTAAATTAAAAGTATCTTCTAAAAGTAACCTTCAGGTTAAAATAGAAACCAATGAAGCGACAGGCGACAGCAGAAGCATCGTGGATCAAATGGCTAGCGGCAACATTGAGAGGTTCCAATTCATCTGGTGGGACGCACACCATGCCATTCAAGATGGGACAGTTGTTCCTAAACAAAGAAAATAATCACCCAGGAGAGGCCACAGAAACTGAAATGAGCCTGTTCCAAAACTGGTTTCTGTGGCTCGGGGGATTCATGTGGATCCGAGCCACTTTATCCTTTTGTCATTGTTATAGGGTCTGCAGTTTTGGTCCTTGGGTGGGGGCTCGGATCTATTCAGTAGTGTTGGGATGAAAGGAAGAAAACAAGATGGGATTGGGAGCCCCTTATTGTTTTGTTTTTGGTGATGCACATGTTCTTCCATGTTACTCAAAATCATCCTCCAACATCCATCTATCAGGCGCACGGTCCAAGCAAAAACAGGGCGACCGTTAGAGCATGCCACGCCATTGATCACGATCCGGTAAACAGGGGCACTGGTTAACCTGGAGACGCCACGTGTTGGATGCCTGACGTGTTTCAACATCCTCACCTTGCAGTGATTTTTCTAATTCCTCAGCCTTTCTCTCTCTTCTTTCCTTTTAAAGGCCTCTTTGCCTCCTGCAAGAAAACGCTGCTTGTACGCTACCCACCTCTCCCAAAATCCCTCTCTTTCTCCTTTTTCTCTTTCGCCAGCTATATATCATCTTCTCATTCCCTACCTCCTTCTCAGTCATGTAAAAATCGAAACTTTATAATAGAGAGAGAGAGAGAGAGAGGAGAGCAAGCAAGGGAGAAAACCCATCTTCCACAAAAGCAAAAGCCTTGTCTTCTTTCTTCTTCTTATTCCTTGTTTACAAGAGGGTGTGGTGATTGCATCCATGGCGGAGAAATCAATCAAAGAGTGCTGTCTTTGTGGGGATATTGGCTTCTCCAGCGACCTTCGCCTCTGCCCCAAGTGTGGCTTTCGCCTCCAGCACATGTCAGTAATCTCTTTCTCTCTCTCTCTATCTATTTATTTCTCTGAAGTACCCATATGCTTTCCTATTTTCTTCATGCACGAGGAGAACGATTTTTCATCTCAAATGCTACAATTACAAGGAAACTTGTATTCTCCCTCTTTCTGTATATCTATGTAGGAGAAATGACGACTCAGTTTATCTATTGGTTTCTCTTTCAAAATTCTCATAGGCAAAAGTCTGCATATATAGGCTATCTACAAAATCCAGTTAAACTATACGTTATATATTTTGGGATTTCACAAAATCCAAGACGTAGAAGCAGAACATTGCAAAGAAATCTTCTTTCTGAAACTTAAAACTCTTTTAAGATTCCAACAATACCCAGAAACGGATTTTGATCTCTTTTCCTTACTAGAATTCTACTCAATACTCATACAAGCAACTCCATGCCATGTAAAAGAAAAAACCCATCAACCATTCCTCAACTTCCATCAATCATCTCACGTACTCGTTGTTGTTTCAAACAGATACTGCAGCAGCTCTTACCCCAACACAGACATGAATACATGGCTCTGCGAGTGGTGCCTCCACGACCATGAGAAGAAGCGCGAGCCCAACAAGCGAGGCAAGCCCTTAGATTTCCTGCTCGAGATTGCTCAGTCCCTACCCGACCAAGTACCCGCCAACGGGTCCGACGAGAAGAAGACCCGCCGTAAGAAAGAAGATGAACGGCGATCCAGATCCACCTCAAATCCGAAGAAACACAAGCCCAATGACCGATGGCGCAAGCCCACCTGCAGCAACTCCTCCTCCTCCTCCCCCAGAGGCGGAATCGGCCGCCGTTACAAGCTCCTCGCCGACGTCCTCTGCTGAAAGTGAATATCAAGTGTTTTTTTTTTTTTTGAGGGTTTTGGGTTTTTTTTTTTGGCATGTGCAGTTATTTTCTGAGTTTGTTGGTTTTTTTTTGTTTTTCTTGTAATTTGGTGTGGAAAGAGGAAAAAATGTGTGAAATATTTTCAGGGAATGTGTACAGAAAGAACATCTTTTTTTTGTAAGGGAAGATTTTCCATATCTTTCCTTTTCTGTTCCTGCTTTGTCTTGTTGTGATTTAATTGTACAATCCATGTTCCCTTGGTGCAAGAGAGGGTCTACACCAATCTATCCCTATTGTACAATTGAGTCCCACACTTTAGGCCCATCCTTTCTTGACATGATGGGAGAATCATGACCCTTGACTAGTTGGACCGACCATTCTCTTCACATTAGGCCACCTCCATATGATGTGGTAGAAATCATATAACTATATATTGCAACTCTTAATTTCTAATAGTATTTTGACAGTATGGTTGAATATTATTAGGATATTATTTTTCTTTAGAAGGATGTTTTTGTTATTATTGTTAAATTATAGATTGAGTAGTTTAGGAATATGGTCCTAAGTTCCGTGCCGAATAATTTGATTTTGGCTTGCAATGGCCACATGTCTTGACCTCTCTAAATCTTTTTTTTTTTATATGGCTAATCCTTAGGATCAGTGGCAACTCAAATCTCACCTTAGTAAAGAATAATACCAATTATTAGATTAATCAATATGTGATAAATATAAATAAATATTGATTAAGTCTGAATCAAATCATTCCATCATTGTATGTCCTTTCAAATGGAGTGGAATTTGGTTGAGTGTAAAGTAGGGTTTGGAATGATTTAGATCATGCAAAGGCAGGCTCCTCCCTTGGATCCAAACTTAACTCAAATCACATGGAAGCTCCCATGCTATCAGGATATGGTCATTTCTTAGCAGCTAACTGTAAAACTATGTTTAAGAGGGTTCCCAACTGCATAATTCGCTCATTTGAATTTCTCGCGCACTTTGAATTTGTCTTCAAAAGGAGTAAAGATGGAGAATAAAATGAAAATCCTTTTCTTAAATTGTCTTTATGAATTTTCTTATCCATTTCTATTTATGTCTTTCAAAAAACTCTTTTTAAAAAAAAAGAAAAAAAGAAATATTATAGAATGCTTAGAAGCTTCCCTTTTATTATTAATTTTGCAAGTTTTCCTACTATCTTGTTTAGGTAGAGTTCACTTGTTAGGAAGGGAGCAATCCAGATATTTTGTTCCTTTCTTCCAATTTATATTTTCCAACATCTTAAACAATTCATACATGGCTGTCCTATTGTTTGGTAACTTAATAACAGGGGTGAGACATAAATGGGAGCATGTCTCAATTAAAGAACACACAGACAAAATGTTATTCTTCCTTTCTAAATGAAGAATCTAGTGCAATAAATCAGGCACTAAAACTGCTTTTGATGTGTGTTCGATCACACTTCCAAGTATAATGTTTCTTAAAGCCATGAAAACCATTTTTTATACAGTTAACTAGTGACTAGGAAGTTCTTTTGTATAGCCTTTGATGTTCCAATAGTAAAGAGACCCTACTTTGTGTTTTTTACTTTTCAGTAGCGCCACAAAAGTTTTTTTGAACGAACATTTTGTTGCCCTCCCTTTTCCTCTTCCTCTCCTCGAATTCAACGTCCAGATTTGTAATGGGGAGCTCTATCCACACCACAGTTTTTGCTCTTCCCACCGCGAAAAAAAAAAAACCTTTCCTAAACTACCCCTCCCCCTTTCTCCCTCCCTCATCTTCCCTTCCTCTCCCAGTCTCCACCCTCCCTCATCCCCCTCCCCCCCCCAGTCGCCGGCGGGGAGGGAGCCCCGGCCGGCAGCCGGCTGGCCTCCCTCCCCCTCTCCCTCTTTCTTCCTCTCTCCCTCTTCTTTCCCTCTTCTCCCTCTCTCCCTCCCTCTCCTTCCCTCCCTTACTCCCACTCCCCCTCCCAGTCGCCGGCGACTGGGAGGGGGAGGGGGAGGGAGACCGGCCAGTCGGCCGGGGCTCCCTCCCCGCCGGAGATTGGGGGGGGGGGGGGGGGTGGGGGAGGCGATGAGGGTGGAGGGTGGGAGAGGAAGGGAAGAGGAGGAGGAGGGAGGAGGAGGAGGAGGAGGAGGGAGAGGGGGAGGGAGCCCGCTGCGGGCTGCCGGCCGGTCCCCGCCGGAGACGCAGGGGGGGAGGAAGGGAAGAGGGTGGAGGGTGGGAGAGGAAGGGATCGAGGAGGAGGGGGAGGGAGGAGAGGAGGGGTAGTTTATAAAAAAAATATTTTTTTGTCTTCTAGTGCGGTGGGGAGAGCAAAAAAATGCAATGCCAATAGCACCACTCATTTGTAATTCACTTTGGTGAAGAAATTCCCATATTTTCCTTCTTTCCTTTTCATATTTGATATATTTGATAAAAAGGATGTTCGAAAGTGGGCGGGCCGGGCCTCTGTTTTGCAA
This sequence comes from Litsea cubeba, assembly GCA_012931725.1. NCBI lineage: Eukaryota > Viridiplantae > Streptophyta > Magnoliopsida > Laurales > Lauraceae > Litsea > Litsea cubeba. The sequence continues at coordinate 70,828,213 of CM022950.1, read as the reverse complement.
ATAGAGATAGCTTGTGGGGCGCACTTACATGCACGCCACTCATAATTGTAATGGGGATGAACGCAAATTATTTTGTGCACTATTTAGCAATATAATCTAAACTCAAGATCACTATTTCATCGATGAATCTCCTTCAAAATAAGGTGAAAAAAATTGTCCCTAGTTTGCTGCCTTTTGCGCTTGTTTAGTCTCTTCCTCATCTCAATTGCCTCTGGCAGAATTAAATACAAACAATTGTTATTTTCATCACATCTCAAAGTTTTTTTTTTTTTTTGCTATCGGAGGATTTTGAACTCTTTGGGCTGGACTAATCCCTTCCGACCAAGAGGGAAGTCGGGTAAACTCCCATATAGCCCCATAGTGCAGTTTCGAACTTACAATTTTCATATGCAAATCGTGGTCATAGACCAACTGAACTACCCCTTGGAGTTCATCACATCTCAATCGAATAATAAAAAAGGACCATTCAATTTTTCCTTATGAAGAAGTTAGTCAAGGAGATTGTGATTGGAGTTCATCACATCTCAATAGAATAATAAAAAAGGACCATTCAATTTTTCCTTATGAAGAAGTTAGTCAAAGAGAATGTGATTTGCTTACATGCAAACCGTCCAATCCCCACCCTCCAAAGATGTGGACACCCAAGAAAAAAGTGATGGTGAAACATCCCATGTGTAACTGCATTCATTTCCACGACGAATTTCGATCCTCTTGCACCACCCAAGTAGCCCAAAAAAGAAAAAACTTTGGCCATCAATAGAAAGCAATTATACCATGAGAAGTCCCTACGCTTATTTTACATCAAATAGTTCCTAGACCAAGTCCCCATCTCCATCTCCTGAAGAGAAAGAGAGACCGTTCAGAAGAGAAAGGAATCAATGGAAGGCACAGGAAATGGAACAGAAACATTAAAAAAAAACATGAAAACGTACGGCCATCAAAGGAAGACGACAAATGAAAATGTGAGGGTGAAGCTTTCCTTCTTGTCCATGTCTATCGCTTTCATCAACCATTCCCTACCTTTTAAATTACCAGAATCCTGATTTTTGTGGCAGCAGGATTCTATGTTTTTTGAAATTGACACAACCATTCTCACCCAACAACCAGAAACTATTTAGTATACGAATTACAGTATATGTGTCTGAACTCTGAAGCAACAGACAAATATGTGGTGCCATTTTATTCTCAGTGTCTCTTGATTTTAAGTACAAGTAATAGCTTATTAAAAGGGGCAGTTGAATGCCTCAAATCCCTTAGACCATCTTTTCCAGTTTAACAGATAAGCAATTGAATGGGAAGTGATCATGGTGTATGTGGTTCCACCATTGAATTTTGTATTGTCAAGGATTATTAAGTGTATCTGGCTAATATTGTGGTTTTAAGAGTATCTTGGAGAAGGATATGCTGTGGGACTCACTAAATCATGAGAGTAAGTTTCATATTTTTCTAATACCAACCGTGATTCCAAGATAGGAAACCTCACATGGTGATGTTTATCATTTATAAGGGAATATTGAACAGTTTAGATCTTGAATTGAGCGTTCTACAAAAATGCATATTTATAGGTTGGTTTTTTATTAATATTTTCACATATTTCTCAAAATCAATGAAGATTTATGACATATTTATGTAACGCATTTTCTTCACTAAAGGAACACTTTTCTATAATGTATTTTCTTCGATAAAGGAATGGAAAAATGTTCATTTTCGCTGATGCAAATAAAAGATTTGAACCGATCAAATTAATATTTTGGAACCACAAAATTGCAGGAAATAGGAAGTTGACGATGGGCCCGTGAGTGATAATTATAAGGGTGCCTCTTTGAGGTGTGAGATGTATAACATTTTCACTTCTTGATAATGAAGGTACGGAAAGTTTGATTTGAATGTAGTGGTGAACCCAGGATTTTTATTTTGAGGGGGAGTGCTAATGGTTGATTGAAAAAGGTCTTCAAGGTTATCTTGACAACCCACCTAGAATAAGAAAATGTCAATGAAAAATAACCCACCTAAGAAACATGTAATTGAGGGTCATTTAAAGTAGAGAAAACGCACAAACTAAACTTTTACATAGACATGAAATACATAAAAGAATAAAAAAAATAAAAGATGCATTTTACAGAGGAAACTGACAAATCGAAAATCCATTTTCTCAATTTAAAATAAGAGTTTTTTCTGAACTTGATAATAGTAGAGAAGAATCTAAAATGTTATTGAGGAGTGGGCTCTACTCGAGAAGGAATATTGAAAAGTATTTCTGCCGCCTCTACTAAAGCCTTGAGGTTTTGGAATGAATGGCCCGCTAAAGAAACTTAATATGGTATCAGAACTGCACGCTTTTCGCGACACGCTTTTTTTTTTTTCAGCGCCGAGTCGTTCCTCTTGAGATTCGAATTCGTGACCGGTTGGTTCTGATACCATTTTAAATTTCTTTAGATAGCCATTCATACCAAAACTTCGAGGCTTTAGTAGAAGCCCACTCCTCAATAAAAGAGAATAATATGTGTAGAGGATTGTTTGAGTAGAGAATTGAGAGAGAGAGAGAGAGAGGAAGAGGACCAAGACAGAGTTCTTTTGCAATGGAAGAAGGGGGACTAAGGGCTTTTTTAAGTGGGGGCTGGCCCAAATCAGCCTTATAGCCCTTTGGGCTTTTTTTTTTTTTTTTTTCAGGTTGGTGGGGGCTTCAGCCCCACACCCATATATGTGAGTCCGTCCCTGTTTGAATATGACCCATTTATACACAATTTTCATATCCAGATTTATGCAAGCAGTACAAAACTGAGTGCCAAAATACTTGTTCACGAGCAAGTAAATGAGTGCAAACAGGCTATCCTTGTGGGGGAAGGGTTTGCTATCCTTGTGGGGGAAGGGTTTGTAATATTTGATCCGGTATGCAATCGATTAGCTTGGGTTGGGCCAACTCAATATTGGCAAGATTTGGGTGTGATACGCACACAGGTAAAAAAAAAAAAAAAAAAAAAGGACTGCCCCAGATTGATAAGATCACATTCGAGCATGGCCCATGTTCTACTCAGGCTTCAAATGGGTTTGGGCCCCAACTTGAATAACCCAGCCTCAGTTGCATTTTCATGCCCACCCCCGCCCCCGCCCCCCCCCCCCCCCCAGATTTGGTACGACGAGCTAATGGATTTTAACTTGCCTTTGCTCAGTCTGGTATGATTTTTTTTTTTTCCTCTGACATAAGAATCTTTTGAATCCATTACCAGACTATCTTTTAGTGGGGTGGAAAAAGTTATAATTAAAATTAGAAAAAATTACACTTTACCACCCTAAACTATCATCTCTTTTTCATTTACCCCATAAATTTTAAAAAGTATTAATTGAACCCCTAAACTAATCAACTTGCACGGCCGTTACTCCCTGAGGCCAAAATCGAATTAAAATAAACGGAATAGAGCAACATGTGACACGCACGTTATTCAGGGCCCACCAGAACACCTTTACCAATTTTATTTTTATCTAAACCCCAAAATTCCCTTATCCCCTTTTAACCAAAATCCATGATAAATACTTCAACCATAACAGAATGCCCCCCACGATAAAGGTGTTCTGGTGGGCTCTGGATCACGTGTGTGTCACGTGTTGCTCTATTCCGTCTATTTTAACTCGATTTTGGCCTCAGGGGGTAACGGCCGTGCAGTTGAATTAGTTTAGGGGGTCAGTTGATACTTTTTAAAGTTTAGGGGTATGTGAAAAAGGGTGATAGTTGAGGGTAGTAAAGTGTAATTTTCCCTTAAAACTAACCTGAAGCAATATTCTAACATCTAACCTCATGTTTGCAACAACAAACGCATATGCTTTTTTAATTTTCTTTTCTTTTGACGAGGGTATCCCATAGCATTTGATCCAACAGGACTAATTTCCTGGTCCATACACGTCCCTGAAACACATGTGTGTTGTGTGGGATGTTTTCAGATACCGATATTATTCAGGTTTCGGTAAAAGTACCGACTAAGCTTATTATGGTCTCGGCCTTCCGCATCTCGACAATAGTGCCAGATCTCGGTCTGGCGCACCTCGACAATAGTGCCAGGATGCTTTCATATTAAGGTTATTCCCGACCTCAGTATCGTATCTCGGCCTCGGCAATATGCACTTCGGCAACGGTGCCAGGATGTTAGCCGAGACGAGTATTGACAACTGTACCTCTATAGAAATTCAACCACGTTACAGAACGTGTTGAGTAATGATGACATGCATCGGATAAGACATAAAAATGTTATTATTATCCGGTAGCTACGTGTAAGACCCCTTCCCGAGTTAATCTTGATTAACTCTAATTAATCGAGCTTAAGGTGGATTAAGTGTGATTAGTTAACTTAATGATGATTAAGGATTTAGAATGTATCCAAATTAGTCTTGAAAGACTAACTTAAGTTATTAATTGAGTTTAAACAAATAGATCTTCAATTGACTCAAAGTGGAAATTAGTAAACCCATGGGGGTTTAAATGCAAAATTGCATTATGACTAAGCTTAATATTAAGCATGAGCTGTTGAGAGGAGGAGGAGAATAGGCCAGCAGCTGGTTCCTTCCTTCTTCCTTCTTCCTTCTTCTTGTTTCATTTCATTTTTCTTTCTTTCTTTCTTCAATTTCTCATAATCAAGCATCAAGACAAGGAATTGTGAAGTTTTGTTTGGAGAGTTTCATCATCTTCATTTTCTCCCTTGAGATTGCAAAGCTTGGATTGAAGAAGTCTTGATCTCAAGCTCAAACTATACAAAAAGGGTTTTTGTGGATTTAGCATCAAGAGAGGCAAGTACTTACATGTTTTTATGAATTATGATGTATTAGAATGATTAGAGCACAAATGGACCAAAAGCCAGAAGTTTGGCTTCAAGAAACCTGAAGCTCGAACTGAGCTTCTGTGCGCTATCGGTCGACCGATAGGTCGACCGACGAGTGAACCGACAGGTATAGAACCTGTTTTCGTTGAATTTCAGTTCTCTGAAATTCGAACCGATGCAGGGTCGGTCAACCGACGACTTGACCGACGTTGTAAATATAGGAATTCGTGTCTCTGGTTTTCAAACCGAGTAATGAACCGATGTGGACCGACTAATGTCGGTCAACCGACAGAGTGTACGTCGGTTAACCGACGTTCAAGTACAGGAATTTGGGTCTCGGGAATTCTGACCGACGTGAGATCGGTCAGCCGACATGGAACTATCGGTCAGCCGATGGCTGACCGAAGAGTTGACCGACAGTGAAGGAATTTCATATTTGGAAATATGATTTCCCTGATTCGAGGCTTAATTTATACAGGCTGTTTATTGTTAATGTATAAGCCTACATAGGTGTAAACTAAGTTCTTCGAATGCACCATTCAATATTTAAAGTGATGTTCATCAAGAATAACACGTGCATTGGATAACGAAAGTTTCACCCATTTGTTTGGTTTAGACGTCTGCATAGTGTTGTATAAAGTTGTATAGACTTAAATTTAATTTCCGCATTCAATGGTATTATTATTCTTAAGCTCAATGTCGAGCTATGCTATTTAATGTTTCATAAAGCTCATATAGAGCTGAACTACATTGATTACATGAGATGAATGAATAGCCTAATACTAGACCGTAATTCCCTAAGCTCATTCTTGAGCTATACTAACATAATGAATTGAATTGTTGAATGAATAGAATGTAATGAAGAATTAATAATTCCTACTGCAGTAGATGAGCTAGGAGCCTTCCGGAGCTCCGTGGTGATACCAGTGATCTCTGATCAAGACACTGGAAATCCCACACATCATAGGCAAAATTGGATCAGAGCCAGGTGGCGCGAGTCCATGAGCTGGCATATCATAGGCAAAATTGGATCAGAGCCAGGTGGCGCGAGTCCATGAGCTGGGGCAACATGTAGGCCAGAGCCAGGTGGCGCGAGCCCATATTATATAATAAAGCCTTGAGGCAACATGTAGGCCAGAGCCAGGTGGCGTGAGCCCATGAGCCAAAGAGGATTATATTATAAATATTATTTATAACTGACTGATATTGGTGTTAACAGAAATACAGAACAACTTTCGTTTGAAAGCATAAAATGAGATGAAATATAAATCTATTGTTATAGTCATAAGTAATGGTTATTACTTGATTCTACTGTTTATATCTGTGTAATATAGAATTGTATCGATTCATATAGAACTGTTAAATTGGTAAATTGACAGGTTCTTATATATGTGATTATTGATTAACAATATGATAGCATATACTATCATAGAACTGTATGTACATTGTTGAACCGTCGTGTTCACGGTGTTATTGATGACATCGCAGGCCCTGTTGTCCGCGCCATCAGCAGAGGATGTTGATTGAAGGGTGTAAATATTCGGAGTGCGAGTCAACTGACAATGTTTGGAAGATTTTATTTTATAGGTTGACATAGAAATAGATGTCCCCTGCATTGTATATAAATATGCAGTGGTTAACTTTATTATATCAGAGATGTATGTGTATATAAAGGAACTCATATAAGTAATAGTGTTTTAGTCAATGTATATTTTCCGCCATTGTATATAATTGACAGGTATGGTATTTGATATCCCTTGTGGATTTCGTTTTAACTTTATGTTAATTCGAAGTTTACGGGAGTAAGTATGAGTTCGCGACTCGGGGTTCGTCCGAGCTAATCAGATCTCGGGACCGGGTCGCGACACTACGTCTACGTCAGGATAAGTTCCCAGACAAGGTCAGATGGGACTCTACCAAGAAGTCAACAGGGTAAAGTCTGATGGGACTGTCATTAAGGAATGGTATGGTCTAATGGGACTGTACTTCTCAAGTACACTGCCAAGAGTCATGGGACTCTCTATCCATAGTCAGAGGACTCTCTACCTAATATATACACAAGGAGCAAATCCATAACGGGTACACATGATATACGCTTATGCTTACTGATACACACATCCATATCATTCTCTTCTTCTTCATCCTTTGTTGAGTTATTGTATTAATTTAGGTATCGGAGAGCCTTACACTGGTTATAGCCAGGTCTCTGACCTTCGTTTCTCCTTACCTTTCAGGTTCCGGGCATTTGATCTTCTCCATCTTCCTTAAGAAACTTCACAGAAATCTTAATCCATTTATTTAAGTCCGTATAATTAATTTAAGCACTTACATGTGTTTACCAAGTAAATTTAAAAGGTGTGGAAGAAACCCACGCCTCAAGCCAATGAACCAACAACCAGGCAGGTATCCACATGGGCTGATGATGATATCTTTTAGTAGTTTTATATGTTGGAGAACTTGCAAAAATACCAAATTAATCTCCTTCCACAAAAAAATATCTCAAAAATCTTCAAAGATTGTGGGGATATTTGTTATGCTGGAATTTGACCAATGACACATATGAATTGGATCTCTTTGACTCAATGATTTCATTGATGATGCTTGACAGAGAGTGTTACCATTCGCTTGGTCGGTGCCTGTCCCATTTCCACGCACATTATTTGACATAAAATCGCCCCTCAGAATCTGGTTGGCTTTTTCTTCAGCTATTCAATCACTGTCTCACAAGTCCCCCAACTGCCTAGCCGTTTCAGAAAAGAAAAAACTAACTTTCGGCAATTGATGTTCTCTTCTTTTGGATTTGTAGTGGTTGATGTGAATGGATTACTGACTGCCTGGAAATACACAGTATAGAAAGATAACTAAAAGTTGGATTACTTTGGTTTGATATGGACTTTAGTGGGGTTTGTCTGATTGGTTGAAATTACACTATAAATAGGTGAATTTCTATGGATCAAGTCAGGCCGAAGAGTCTGGATGCCACAACTCTAGAAAGATCTGCCTTATTCATAGATCTATAGACTATAGTGAAAGAAAAACTCCAAAGAATTGGGCCTTATTTCTTTAATGAAATTTCTGTCAGGAATTCACCATGTCCAAGAATTTCTGGACATGATGTGAAAAGCTGTCCCCTAGAATTTCTGAATTCCATGTTTCTTTTCTAGTATTTCTGGATTTCAACCACCTTTTGACCTTTGGAAATCCAGGAATTCCACTCCCTATGCATTTTTGTGGAATTCATGGATGCTCAAACCCAAAGAGGCATCCAGAAATTCAACTTTGTCTGAGAATTTAGGAATTCTCCATATAGGAATTCCAGAAATTCCAAAAAAAAAAAAAAGCCCTAAAAGTCCGGCTCCTGCTTCCCTACATAGAGTTTCTGCAGACATTGGCAGAGTTGGAATAATGATGAGGTATTTTGATTTTGGAACTGAATATCATATGATATCTAGGATATTTCTTTCAAACCTCCTTTTGAGGAGTAGTCAGAAGCCAAGTCCAGGGTTCAGATCCAAGCCATGTCAGAGTGTCCTGATGTTCTTTTTTTTTTTTTTTTACCAGAGTGCCATGATGTTGGATCTGAATCATGCCTTGATACTGTAAGAATGATATTTTAATGTTTGCATAGGTTGGACCTAGACCTGATCAAATGTATATAATTTGGTTCAAGACTTGGTCTAGGTATGATCCATGCAACTTTGACATGACTAAAAATGATTGGATCCAACTTGAACCAGCCCATTCACAGCATTATGTAGTGTTTCTATGATATCTCTAAATCTTATTTTAATAGGAATTGGTACCATCGTAAGATTGATCATATGATGAATAATATAGTTGCATATTTACTAACCACGTTATTCATCATATACTCGGTTTATGGTGGGGCCAACTCTTATTGGAGTAAATTTTAAGGGAATTCATACATGACGAGGCCGTTCATTTTGAGCAACTCGGATTTTCAATAGGTGGTGGGCATTGCCCTGGGTTTCACTAACTCAACTCAAGAACTCTTTCTAGGGGTATATTGGTTAGAGAATATTTGAGAATTTCCAACTGAGGGTCCCCCAATTAGTAACACGAATGTTCATGGACCCTAAGCATTTATAAAGTCGGATATCTACAAATTTAGAGAATTTTGTAAGAAAAATAGATCTTTAGATATTTGGAGAATTTGCAAAACAGGGGATTTCAAAAGCTTAGGACAGTTGCCACTTGCATACTATCAGAAAACCCCATATAAAGAATGTATGAAATAACTTACTTTCTCCTCATATAAAGACATTATTTAGGATTAAATGACATAAGCTAATATGATAATATTGCGACATGAAGGCAGGACATTAATGACAATATAAAAGACTTTAGCACACTAGAAGCAGTTAAATAATTTAAATAATGTGCTCAATTTTGTTTGAGATTGCTGCAATTAAAGTTCCACTAGTTGTCGTCTTTTTTACTAGTTTATATATTACGTATTTTTTATAAAGCAATAATATGGACCATCAGAGCCTATTTGACTAATCTCATCTGATTCAATTTAATTTACTTATTAATAACAGCCACCTACTCAGAGGATTCAGATTCTACATTACGAGTCCGGATCTCCCATTTTGGAGAAACGGAGAGATATTGTTTTGTTTTATCCCGTTCTAAATTGTCAACTATGTAAAATCTCTCCTCTGATTTTTTTTTTTCATTCCAAAAAAGCACTAAAAAGAATACATTAGGTGGTATAAGATTTTACATACTAGGCAATTTAAAATTGAAAGAAACATAATCTCTATGTTTTATTTTGCACTCCTACATTACAGCTACATCCTCTCTCTCATTCGCTGACAATTGCTGTGCCAGGTGTCTTAAATTTATATCAATCAGGATGGATCAGTTGGCGTTTTAGAACAAACAATGGGATGAATTATGCCACAGTCCAACTCTATGCCTCTGCCGATTTACATCCCTACCAGTCAATGTGCTGACTTTGGGCCAGCTCACATGGTCCAGTGACAAAATTGCAGGGCCCAAATTCGAGTTCAGGTCTGACCCAGGTTGTTATCCAAGTTCAAGTTCATCCAACAAGGGTCCTGCAACTCTTTAGTCTTGAGACACACTAGAGTCAGAATAGGGTCTGGGATAATTTTGACTTAGGATTAAAAGATGTGAGCCAATCAATTTTTCTTTGTATTTGTATTTTTTTTTTTTACCTGGTTCAACAGCAACAAGGTTATTTTTAAGGAAAATTGGACCACCTTCTATTATTCGTCAATGGTGTTCGACATAATATCATGATCAAAGCATGTTCCGATTATATTGGGATCGACTACACCAATTCTATTTCTCAATTCTGATTATTCTTGAAGATAAATTACACATCGGACATGGATGTCATAAATCAAAGGAAAATAATCAAGGTGTAAATCAAAGGGCAAGGAAGGCCCACTTGAGCCAACGGTAGATTGAAGTCCCATCTGGCATCAGCAAAGAATCTCTGCCTCAGCTCAGGTGAGTGAAGAGTCAATTACAAGACCCAAAAGTAACCCACAGAAAAACCCTTCCTTTGGGCTTTGGCACATCAAAATGGCCGTTTCCACCATTTTGCAGTCGTCGTTTTCTTCTTCTACTACTTCGCTTTTGCTCGTTCGATCCACATCCGATCCTTTCGCTTCAAACCAGAGATCATCTGCGTCCATCTCCTTCTTCATCAACAACCCTAGTTCTGCTATCAGAAGAATCCCACCATCTTTTTTTTCCTCTTCTTCTTCTGCTACTCGCCTTGGATTCAAGATCCGATCCGTTTCCAAAGAAGGTGCGGAGGTTGGGGGAGAGGGATTTGGCGGTGGTGGAGGGGACGAAGGCAACAAGAACAGCGGCGGAGGAGGCGGCGGCGGAGAGGGGGGTCAAGAGGGAGAAGGAGAATCGAAGGACGGGAAGAAGAAGATGGCGGGCATGTCCATGTCTCAGAAACTGACCTTGGGTTATGCTGCTTTGGTCGGAGGTATGCTTTTCGAAATTCATTTGTTATTGGGTCGATCTTCTTCTTCCGTTTTGGGGGTTTCTTCTCTCTTCAATCTCAAAATTTTCTCTCTTTTTTCTTCCTTTTGAAGTAGAAAGATTTCAGAATGCGATCGGAACTTTGGAAGCATGAATGAACGTATGATGCTTTTAGATGCGGTATGGAATTGTACTGGAATCAGTTAGTTAAGTAGATAGGAAATTACCAAATTGTGAGAAATGGAGTTTCAGCTAGGTTATCTGAGCAATGCAACAGAATTGGTGCAGTGGAATGTGCTTGGGTGTAGATAGAGAAAGAAATTGTGTTCCTCAGAGAACCATAGCTTTGTATCTTGCAAATTATTGGGGAATCTGAGCTTCATACTGAACCATAACAAACCTCTTTGGGTTTAGTTGTCAATGCAACAATGAACCTGTTTAGGGTAAACTTAAAGAGTCGTAGGAAGGTTATTGAACCATCATTTATATAATGTGTAAGAAAAAAGAGTCGAAATTAAGAAGGGACTGTAGTTCTTTCAATCATTCATTGTCTCTTGCATTGAAAATACATCACATAAACTACCTATCCAAAACTACCTAAAAGTGGTTAACATAACTTGTTAACTACTTGAGTGGTACAAAAAAGTGGCATGTGACAGCTCTTACACAGGCACACACTTCGTGAATACAAATACTACCTACCTACTGTCTCGCCTTATATATGACTATTCATTAGCTGCCGATTTACCTATTAGAAAAAGGACTCTAACTCCAACCAACTTGAAATGTTAGGGGAAGTGACATGTTACATTATGGACTGGCGGGAATTCACTCCCAAATAGGAATGGATGGAGAAGTATAAGCAGTTAAGCTAATCATGATTAGATGGTTCGGTGATGATGACAAGGGAATAGGGGTTGTAAGTAAGGAGATGATTAATGGCTTAAAAACCAAGATTGCTTCAAAGAATACTCTTGATGCTGGGCACCATTTATAGATATTGAATTGAAGACTGCATCACAGACTGCAATATGTGCATGGATGAAAGTAATTTGGGAGTTAATTTCTTTAACTTCTATATATACTTATGATTTTGTTAGTTATGCTTGGTTTGATTGCAGGACTAGGCACGTAAGACATGGTTGGCATTAAAAAAGTAAAAGAAATATCCTAGCAATGTAGATTATAGCATTGTTTTTCCTTTGGTGAATGTGCCAGAAATCATAAAATAGAGAACTATGGATGATTTTGGTATTATGGAATATCCAACCTAAATCTGTCTTTACCTGTCTCCATCTCTCTTCCTCTTTCATTCATCCTCCATTAATATTTGAATTTTTATGTCCTCAATCAATGAGATTAGAAGTTTCTGCTTCAATCTATTGCCACTCAGGTTTTCGTAGGTTTTGTAGAGATAGTGGTCCTTTTGCATTCAGGGTGATTTCCCTTGTGTCCCTGTCCCCTATCTATATAGTTCTTGCCTCCTTCCTCCAACTTCACCAAGGAGGTTACTAGTGTTTATGGGTTTTGACACTTCTCCCGAAGTTGTGTTACTATGCAACTTTCCCTCTCCATTGGCTCTAGGGATGTCGATACCAACCCTTTTTCCAGTTCATTCAATTTATTTTGAATAGAAGATTTAGGTATAGATTTGTGATTTTACATAGCTTCAATGAGTGTTGGATTAAGGTGGCCAAGAGGCTCTTGTTTCTCTTTGTTAATCTTCTAGTGATTTCACAAAAGCATTCTTCATGCACTTATCAGCAAGATGGGTCTTTTCCAACATCTTCATTCATGTTCACAGCAAGGTTTTGCTTTTAATGCTTTCAAAGAGATTGGAACAGAGCTCTAGAAAGGTTGAATAGGAGATAAATTGGTGATAGAGCAGTTAAAATTCATGCGGAGAACTATGGGCTTGAGGCCAGGTTCTGGCAAAGGTAGAAGGAATTAGTAAGAAGCAACATTGTTAGATTGTGGAGCAATAGTGTGTAGCCGTAAACTGAGATAAGTGGAACACAAAAGTCCCAAAGCCTATGCTAAAAGTGTTTAGGCTTTGACAAGAATGATGATGAGTGTGATCTGATCCCCCCAAAAAATGATGAAGAATACGTCCTAAATGATGAAATGGATCCAGGCACTAGCTTGCATCCAAACACTCATTAGCAATCAACATGCAATTATTAGCTGCCATTTCCATTAATCAGATCACAGTGAACTGAGGCAAGGACCTTTGCAGGCTTACCACTAAAAAAAAGGACCACTGCAGACTTGCAGTACTTTTCTAGAGGGTCATGAGCTAAATCTGACAGTCCCACCCACCAACTTTCTACAGGATTGAAGCTATATTTTCATGTTTATGCTTTCAGAAATCCATAATAAAATTCATAAAAAGCCAGCCGCATTCAACAATTTTATCACATTTAAGTAATTATCATCTTTTACACCATCTTAATTTTGTTGATTGAAGCAATAGTAAAGCAATCCAGGCCAAGGTACTTTACCTTGTGGTCTTTCTTATTTCCCGTCTTTAAATTCTCCTGAATCCACAATTTCTTTATTGTGTGTGCGAGTCCTTGAAGACATGCATTTTATCTGAGACTATGCATTAGCTCCTGGAGTAAAAATGATGGTAGCATGGCTCAAGAGAATACAAAGGCTGTTTTTGGAGAGTTATCCACAATTATGTGGTATGGCCATATGGCAGTTCAAAATTTTTCTGGCTATTAGGTGGCGTCAGTTCAAACGGGAGCAATGATTTTGAAGTGTTGGCAAGTTGTAGGGAATTTTTGTTTTCCTTTTTAAACTTTTTGGAGTGCGGGTGTAGACTCTTTTCATCCAGTCGAATGGGCTTCTATGGATTGCTCTTTTCCATGGAGCCTGGCAGATGTGGCAGAAAGATTCATGATTTGCAGGTCATGACCAATTTATTTTAGCATGTTCTGCATGAAGAGAGGATTTAACAGATCATTGGCTAAAGATGGCGCCAATCAATCTTCTTTGTTTTCTTCTTTAATAGAATTAAGTTTGGATATCAAAAAGAAAAATTGAGGTTACACAATCTCACATGGTATTGTTGGTTTATTATCCCATTCTTGGGGCTTTCAAAACATTTTTATTGCTATCCCATGTGTGTATACATTTCTGATTGATGTCCTGGCAGCTGGTGGAGTTATGGGCTATCTGAAAAGTGGTAGCCAAAAGTCGTTAGCTGCTGGGGGCTTGTCAGCCTTGGGCTTGCTCTATGTGTATTCTGAGCTTCCAGTAAGACCTGCTTTTGCTTCAGTCGTGGGGCTAGGTAAGAGATCTCAAATGCTTCTGATTTTGCAACCTGAAATTTTCTTTCCTTTTCTCATTTGTTTGATGTCATGTATATATGAACGTACCACAGGCTTGTCTGCTGCACTCTTGGTCGTGATGGGTTCTCGCTTCAAGAAATCTGGGAAATTTATTCCTGCAGGCCTCGTCTCGATTGTGTCTTTCATAATGGCTGGTGGCTATATCCATGGGTTTTTCCGCGGTCAGCATGCTTAGTGCTGTGCTGAAATCAGAGCTTTGTGAAATTTACATCTTTCATCTTGCTCAGTCTTCCATGTTTTTTGTCGGGTCCGGTTTGAAGTATGACATATTTCTGTGTTTACTTAGTCATCTCTGCTGTTTCGTTTGTTATAACATATATATTCTGTAGATCATGAGGTGGTGGCTTACAACATTTAATTGCACGTGCGATGAAAGGTGAATATCCAAAGGGGAGTGCTATTGGCACCGCATATTTTTCTCTCCCCACCATACTAGAAGACAAAAAAAATATTTTTTCCTAAACTACCTCCCCCCCCCTCCTCCTCTTCCCTTTCTCTCCCACCCCCCCCCCCCCCCCCCCCCCCCCCCCCCCCCCCAAACCAGTCTCCGGCGGGGAGGGAGCGCCGGCCGGCGACCCCCCCCCACCAGTCTCAGGCGGGGAGGGAGCCCCGGCCGGTCTCCCTCCCCCTCTCCCTCTTTCTTCCTCCCTCCCCTTCCATTTTCTTTTCCTCTTCTCCCTCTCTCCTTCCCTCCCCCACTCCCCCTCCCGACGACTAGGAGATCGGGTTGCAGCAGGCGAGCGGAGCAGGCGGGCGGAAACCCTGCTGCAGCCCTATCTCCCAGTCGCTGGCGAGGGGGAGGGGGAGTGGGGGAGTAGGGGAGGGAAGGAGAGGTAGGGAGAGAGGGAGATGAGGTAAAGAAAATGGAGGGGGAGGGGGCGGTGGGGGGAAGATGAGGGAAGGGTGGGAGGAGGAGGAGGAGGAGGGAGGGATAGTTTAGGAAAACCTTTTTTTTTTTTTTTTTGCGGTGGGAAAAGAGATTTTCGTGGTGCCAATAGAGCCCCCTTATCAAAAAAATGATGATCAAATAACCTTCCCCTTTAATGAGAATTGAATCTTGGGAAGATGAAAAATGAATTCCCACCCACCACTCCAGAGATTCAAATCCTAGGAAGAAAATCGAGGACTCATCTACATACCCTACCTTACATCTTTCACCTCTTTAATTATCTTGTGGAGGAGCTCATTTGACAATAAATTCTCATATATTCAATTCATGAACGGCCATGCCTTTAAACCAAGATATAAATTATTCATCTGATTGGGCACTACCTATTGCAGTAATGGTAAAAATGTTATTCTCTATAAAATGATGGCTTGGTTCAATCTAGAGATGAGTGGTTTTGTTTTAGGACCAATCAATCACCTGTTGACAGTCAATTGAGATCCAAAAGTCCCGTAAGCCTGTACTGAGATCGGGGATCATAAAACGTACAGATAAAGAGAGTAACCAATAAATCAGGAGAATTGGATACTACAAAGTTATGCATATAGCGTGAAGGAGGACTTAAATCGCTTCGCAATGAGTACTCTGGCCATTTGGCAAAATCCATACCACTGAATCAAGCATCTCTTTGTGAAATCAAAGAGCTCTTAATATTGTTAGTCATGCCTTTCTATATGGATGGATGCCTGGATCCCTTGGCCATATCATCCTGATTTAGAGTAAGAGAATAAAATACACGAGCACATTAGCCTCAAGTGCAATTGTACGTCCGTGCAGAATGTTAGACAAGGCAAAAGGAGAAAGTAATTCTCTAGTATTGGATTTGCATAAGAAAACTGATTCTCGAATGAGACCGACCATTTTTTCTCACCCCCAATTTTCTCCTATCTATACTAGACAAATAAAGCTTGAGGAGAAAATTGTTTATTTCAATTCAGAGAGCAATTCAGAGAGCAGCTCCAAAGTTCCCTTGTCTGCTACCATGGGAGATTTAAGTGCCCCCCACAGAAAAAAAAAAAGAAAAAAAAAAGGGACCAAATGAAATAACTAGACTACAAAATATATCATACAATGATAGTGAATCCCAAACTTGGGAAAGGGAAACTGGACAAGCTAAACCACACAAGAAATCATCAGCTAGTTCATTGTAGTCATTCAAGCAGCTAATAGAAGTCTGATGTTTCAGTAGTTTTAGAAGAGTAGCCATTCATAAGTCATACCTTAAATTTAGTTTAGATAAGTCTGTCTTGCTAAAATGAGTTATTATTTAGAGGTTTTACACCATATTCGCAGTGGCAGCAGGTTTTATTTCTTCCTGAGATTTGGGAGCCTCAGAGAAGCAGCCCAGCTGGGAAGAAGGCTCAGACCCGGGATCGTTGTCCTTGCTGACAGTTGCCTTTGATGGAGAGTATGGAGTCTTGCTTACCAACCTGCAAAAGAAAAAAAAATCAATAAATATTGATGCCCAAAGTGCCCATTTGACAGGGAGAATCTCAGAAAAATAAAAATTTCCTTGTGTGTAAAAGGACAACAAAGGTTCCTAAAACACAGATCCTAGAAAATGGACAAGCTGGACACTAGAAAAGCCGAACCTGAATACAGAAGTTTGACTTTGAAGTGAATAGAGTTAGAACCCTACCACTTCAGGAAGGATACCATACCTGTGTATGCTGCTTGAAATTTAGGACCTGTTTGTTTGCATAGAATACATTGGAATGCAAGGAGAGTTTTCTCCTACACGAATGGTCACATGCAGACATCCCCATCCAACCAGTGGGTGACTTTAATTTAAGGACGTCCCAGTCTTTTGACAGGTGGCCACCTCTTTAACTGTTAGATGGGGTTGTAGGGGAAGTTTTCACGGGAATTGAATATGATGATGCCAAAAGTAGGTTTCGGACACCACCGGTCAAGTAATAAATGCTAGGTGAGAATGTAGTAAATAAATGAGAGAGAGAGAGGGAACTTATAGTGGTTCGGTCTGTATGACCTACGTCCACTCTGAATATGGTGATCTCTGATTGATAAGGTGGATTACAAGCGAGAGAGAGGTGAGTAAGATTTTAATCATTGCCCCACAAGTGATGAGGAGACCCTGAATTTATAACACTTCCCCAACAGATGGGATTCAAAAATAAAGCAACGTCTCTCTGGAGCCTGGAGCCTCAGACGTGTCCTCGAGGAACGAGCAAGGCGGAGGGCCTGGAGCCTCAGACGTGTCCTCGAGGAACGAGCAAGGTGGAGGGCAGGTGAGAGTTTCTTCGCGAGATTTGGTAGAAGCGGGACTGCTTCCAAAGCGACGTAGATGCCTGCCTTGACTTGGTCACTCCGTGGATCTGGACCTGGGCTTCCCTGGTGGATTTGGACCTGGCTCATCATATTCTAGGCCACTTGGGCCTGACTCATCAGAATACATAGGAATTAATGGTCAAATGAGCTCCACTAAAGGATTATTAAAGAGGTGAGGGGTGAAGGATATTAGTAGAGGTGTAAAAAATAACCGAAAAACCGTCTAACCAAACCGAACCGACGGTTAATAACTGTGTTTCATGGTTCGGTTACGGTTATTAAAATCGAAGAACCGTGCTTTACGGTTTGGTTACGGATTTCAGTCTTGACTCACAGTTATTAACCGAACCAAACTGTAAAATACGGTTCGGTTAACGGTTTTCCCAAAACACACGGTTAGCCGAATAGTTACACTAATTAAAAAAAAAAAAAAAACTAAAGGGCCTAAATGAAATAAAATGACTTAAGTTAAGCCCCCTTTCTTCATCTTGCTTTCTCTATAAATCTTTTTTTTTATTTGTATTTCAATATTTTTTTTGATTTGTATAGATATTGCTTTTATATTGGAATATATGTTTTCTTTTTCTTTTTTAGCCTGTATTGGAATTAACCGTAACCAACCGTCTAATACGGTTAACCGCGGTTCGGTTTTTTAGGATATGGTTACGGTTACGGTTTTTAATAACTAAAAACCGTAAAATACGGTTCGTTTAACGGTTTTCCAAAATAAACGGTTAAACGAACCGTTACACCCCTAGATATTAGGTAGCAAAGTAGATGGGACCTTGACTTTCTTAGGATTTGGATTACTGAGGTGATGGCTGGGTATTCATTTTCCATCTTCCCTTATTAAATTTCCACTGAAGGAGAGGTTATTTGATGGTCATTTTTTTATATTCACTTTTGATTCTTCATTTTAACCACTTATAGAAATACGAAGTCCCAGAATTCCTAAGATTTCTATTACATGAAACAAACAGGCCCTCAAGTGTAAATTTCAATCCAAAATGTATTGAATACTAACCCAGGTACATCTGTTATGTAATCATATGAAGTCGGATCTTGTTTGAGGGTGATTGGGTATCATGGATGACATAGTACATACATGGAAAAATGTAAAGATCATGCTTTATATATATATCATGGATGATATAGTACATACTACATACACAGAAACATGTAAAGAACATAATTTTATATGAGATCATTAAAACAGAAAATGGTATATAGATGAGTAATAAGCATAATTCTGCAGTAGTAATATCCCACAGGGGGAAAAGCACTTTCTGACTTAAGTTTGTACCCCTCTAATGTTTTACCAGATGATGCACAAAATAGGGAGAAATATGAAACAAGAGTTCTATCATATGACCTGTCCCGTC
This sequence comes from Litsea cubeba, assembly GCA_012931725.1. Taxonomy (NCBI): domain Eukaryota; kingdom Viridiplantae; phylum Streptophyta; class Magnoliopsida; order Laurales; family Lauraceae; genus Litsea; species Litsea cubeba. The sequence goes on along the minus strand of CM022950.1, from coordinate 70,809,441 downwards.
GCTTCTCCAAGAATCGCTGAAGAGAGTGCCTCCTTGCAATGGGAAGTTCTGCACAGAGGGAGATTAAAAAAAAGATTCAGACACTTTCGAGCCATAAAACTAACTCACCAGAAACAAAAATCTATTAATGAAGCATTTGGATTTCTTACCTGCTTGCAGCTTGCAGAGAGGATTGTTTTGACTAGGAAGAACTTGAGGCTGTGGAGATGCTGCTGCAGAGGTGCTCTGAAGAGAAGGAGATCTTGAGAGAACCGGTGCAGTAGCAGAACTCACTGCCGTATTCTTTGTGTTATTGGTATTAGCAGCGGCAGTAGCAGCAGCAGCAATAAGCATGATTGCATGGGCCTATTTAAAATCACAGAAACAAGAAATCCGTGCACTGACATCACTAAGGCAGGCTTGAATATCTGATTCACAGCAGAAGAAAGAAATTCAATACTAACCTTCTCTGCAGGAACCGCATCATAGACACTGACAGTTCCAGAATAGAAAATAGTAAGCTGAGCAGGAGGTGAAGTGGCATTGGGTGTTGTCATGGTGGTGAATCTCAACAAAATCAAGCAACAAGAATATGTGAGACTTATGATGGAGATGATTTAACTTATTTTGCTTTACAAGGAACTCAAACTCATGCACCCATGTGCAGTACACATCCCTAACCAGCAGAGCAAAAGTTAGGACTACTCGTGTTTTTTTCTCATGCAAATTAGAAATAGGATTTTAGCATGTGTTGTTTTTAGTATTAATGCAGATAAACATTTGGGAGCATACGTCTAGAAATACCAGGCCCTGTTTCTTTGCATGAAATTGTTTTCCTAGGAATTCTAAGAAATGTATTCCTATAAATGGATAAAATTGAAGAAACAAAAGTGAAGCCCCATAAATGGCTATGGAATAATCTTCCCTCTAATGGAAAATGAATTAAAGGGAGATGGCCAGATGGGAAATGAATACCTAGCCATCACACTACCAAATCAAATCCTAGGAAAGTCAAGTTCCCATCTAATAACATCTCCACCTTGTATTCTCCACCCCTCCCTCACCTATCTAATAATCCTTCATTGGTACACATTTAACCATGAATTCCTATGCATTCAATTGCATGCAAACAAACAATCCCTTGGGAATAAACAGGTCATAATTTCTACTATGAGACATCTAAGATTGCCTATCAGATGTCCAAGACCAGGAAAACAAAAAACCATGATGGTGTCAGTGCGAAGTATCAGATGATACACCTAATTTGGGAACAATATCCAACTGATTCTCTCATGATGGATAAAGGTCATATTCATCTTACACATGACACTGTGTACCAATTAAAGTAGTCCTTTGCCATACAACTTATAAATCATTTCTAGTCATCTTTGTTTGAGCAGATATGCTACACTTCACACCGATTTCTTTGAATTTTCATTAAATCATCATCTAATCTCATCAAACTGAGGTCAGCTATGTCATCTATTTGGGTAAACTTTTTTAAGTTCTAGGGTTCCACTTAGCCTATTTATGATTGTTGCTCCACAATAAAAAAATCTCACTTCCTCCTTTCTTGTTACCACTCCCCACATACATCTCAAAATATGTATCTTGGCCATATTACTTTGCTTTTTTTTTTTTTTTTGTCAATTTTGTGTGCCTGATGATTTTCAGCTACAACTTCAGTGCAAGATTAACTATATTATTATAAAATGTCTCCTTAATCCAAGCAGCATTTGGCCATTACATGATACTCAACTTTACCCCACTCTGCGCCCTTCTAATTACGATATCCTCATCAAACCCTCTACCTTGTTTTATAGTTGCCTCTAAGCAATGGAACCTAACTCACTGTGACCTTCAATTTTCACCCAACCGAGCCTTCTCTCATGAAGTACATTACTCACACTAAGACTTCCAAAAAATGCTTATGATGATTGCAGTAGAAAGAAGTTCCATGGACAATGTTTACCCATGTAACCCATCTCCCCACTGCCTCCTAAGCTTAGATTTTTCAATTTTTACGAACATGTAAGCAGCATCTGAGTCTTCTCCAGTCCTAGCAAACATTTTCAGTTGTTCTTCCCTTTTGGGACTTATATCAACCCATTATTCCTAACCTTAAAGAAGACGGGCGCAGACGCACACACAGAAACATATAAACAAGGAAAGATTGGCAAGCCTGTCATGGTACAATTAGAAAATTGCTTACAAAGATCACTTGTCATCACATGACTAGGTGTTTGCCATGGGATTGAGCTGGAAGCTATGATGCCCAAATACGACATGGATACGACAGTGACACGTCATAGTCATGTAATGGACACGGATTTTATACATAAAAAAGTGAAGTATCGGATACAATACGACATGATATGTTGCCCATTTTGAAGTATCCGTGCATCATAAGTTTGAAGAAATTGTTCTAATTATAACAAGGGGCTAAGCCATTATATTGGCTTAAGATTTTTGGGGAAAAAATGGACAAAAATTTGAAGATAAGGGATTGTACATTATAGTGTTGATTTTTTCTTTTAAGGCAACACCAGTCCCCAATGGTTTGTCTTGAATTGCAAGAGGGCTGTCACATATCCACCATGATGACACATCCACCAAAAGCAGCTATACACAAATATCTGTAGATTCAGAAACTAGATGTTCCTTTTAATGAAAAAAAAGCCTGATGAAATTTTTTTTTCCAAAACATAACATCTAATATGAAGTTGATGATTTCTGTGCTCATTTAGAGATAGGAAATGAATATGTTGTTTGTAATGAAATGGTACCTGTTCCCCTTAAATTTACAGAACCTCATAGAATACCAATGTGCCTTTAAAAAAAATCTTCTTATAGCCTGACCACTAATGACAATGATGATGGTGATCAGATCTAATCTGAAGGATTCACATAACATGGTGGATTAGCCATTCTTGACAATACTCTCAATTATGTGAAAATCAGACCCTTTGAAAGAGGAGACTTACCTTAAAAGTGGAGACTCACCAGCTTACATTTAAAGGAAAAATGAAATAAAAAGTCAGATGTTAAGAGTACCAAGAATTCTCCAACCTGGGCTAATTATTATTATTATTATTCTTTATCTTTTGAAATTGCATAAAATCCATCAGATCAATGATCTAGATCACCAAACAGAGGGACCCAACATGGGTCATGGAAAAACTACTATTAAACACTCCCACATAGAATGGATAACAAAACTTCTAATTTATGAAATCAAAATGATCTTATGAGCAAAACAAGGCAAGTTAACTAAAGACAATTGACTCTAATTGGTTAATTAAATACAACCCACAAAATCACAATCACACGCAAGTGTCCTGCTCGGATCTAACCCACAACTGCCACCACTCATTATTAAAACGGTACCAACCGACAAATTCATCTATACCATTGATTCCCTTCGATTTCCATATCTCAACAACCCAGACTTCTCCCAAGACCCAACCACTCCCGACTCTCTGAACCCTTGGATTCCAACTCAATCAATCAGAATTTAAACCCAAAACAAATCCAAAGGCCCCCAGATTGGTCACATTTTCAAAAGCGTTATATTCAGACATTTACGGACAGTCCGTTACGACAGCGGCGCCTGTCCATTTTTCTTACAACCATTCATTACCAGCACAAACATCATTAAGGTGGGCCCCATATGACAAACGGCCAGTATTCTCCACACGTGTGCCATTCCCACATTAAAGAGGAAAATAAACATGAAAGAGGGCCAGGCAAACTAGAAATTAAGAAATCTTTAAAAAAAAATCAGGTGTGGGAGTGGCACGAATACAAATCAGCACGTGTGACCCAGGCTCTCGGGCTGGAGAGAAGGGAAAGGATTAGAGGGTTGGAATTGAGAGAACATACCTGGGACCTGAGTGAGCTCGGTGGCTTGGAAGAAGGTGGGTGCAGGTGGAGCTGAAGAGGGATTTTTGGGGGAAGAAGAGGAAAGAAAGATTAGAAATTAGAAAACGAAAGAAACGGTGTGTTTTGAGTGAAATGATGGAAGAAAGGGGTAGGTTAGGTCACGGACTTCTTCCACTTGAAAGAAAAATAAAGTGCCCAAAACAATACATTTAAAGACAAGGCACGATTCTTCAATGGGATTGATAAAAAAAAAAAAATGAAACGCCAGTACATATACGAACGAAAGATAGAGATGGAGAGGAAGAGAGAGAAAAAAATAAAATAATAAAGCTGAGTGATGATGATGGGGACCTTGAAATATTCCCTACTCCGCATGTCTATCCGCTCTAGAGGCTAGCCCATCTCTTTTAGATTTTGTTGGGTTAGAAATGGATCTACTGAGTTAGTTTGTAAGGCTCATTTTGATATAAAAGAGTTTTTTTTTTCGGGTCACAGAGAAGTAGGGTAAAAACCCGTGGCCCTTAGGTAGATTTAACTTTTCGATCTTGAAGAGGGGTCTAAGGTAGATTTAACTTTTGATTCCTGAAGAATGAAGAAGGAGAATTAGAAATCGATACTTTTGATTCCTGAAGAATGAAGAAGGAGAATCAGAAATCGATATCAAGACCTCTAACTCCAAAAAAAAGAGAAATCGTGGTTCAGACCATTCGATGAATCTTTAATTTTGATATAAAATAGATGAATCACCATCATCAAAATTCTGCCTATACTTAATATCTTGGTGGGTTCATAAAAGAGGAACTCACCGATGCCTTGGTTATAAGTACTAAACCCTAGTCATGGAAGAACAATGGGACGCCACTAGGAGGGGAGCCATCTCGTGTGGTGCTCATGCGGACTACAAAAGATTTACCCTATGAATAAAGATAAAAAGAGGAGACCCAATTATAGCACGTGCTGTATTGGGTACGATTTTTTATAATTCCGCTACCTCCGACCGGATAAAGCAGCGCGGGATTAGCAAGGCGGTGGGCCCCATCTTTCATTTTCTCTTCTCCTCTCTACCCTTGCTTTTTTATAGTTTAGACTCTTTCCTTTCCTCTTCTTTATTCTTCTTCTAACATGCACATGGGCACCCAGCTTTTGGTTGATTTTCAAAATAAAGATGACCTAATCATATACTGGGCCCACGTGAATGCCTGAGCATGTAACCTTTTACTTTGATCTCATGATCCTAACCATCTATTCCAAGATTCAAAAATAGAAAGTGCTGTAATCTCATGGGTTTGTGGGAATTTTTTTTTTCTTGAATTGTATGTAAAGAAGTGCAATTAGCACAACACACAAGGGATGAGAACTTTTGACCTTGGGCTGCATTGTTCTGGATATGGGCCGCGATTAATGCCCTTGGGCTGGATCCAGCCTGTTTTCTGACCCAATAGTTAAATAAGCCACAACTGGGACTATTAAGGAACCATCTTCCCGTATTTAGTATAATGGCCTATACGATTTTGCGAATGGGCTAGACCTGGACATGGACCTAACTTTTAAGAGAGTCTGTAGGCTGGACATGGGCCTAAATATTAGGCCCAATGACTAAACAGTTATGTATAAAATAAAGAAAAGATTAGCTACGTTGGTGATTGTTGATTTATGGCTGTTCGATGGGCCCCATTTTAACTAGTGGGCTAGTATTGGGCGTTTGACAGTGTTCATCATGTAATCAGTACTTGTTAATAGGGGTTGTTTCTGGGCTGGGTTGGGTTACACAAAAGCTTCTCCAAGTCTGGCCCATTTAGTTATCATGTCTTATATTCAGGCGGAGGTCCAGCTGACAGACTTGAGAATCTGGCCTAACCCATTTTCAAGGTGTAGAGATGCTCCATTGTGTCAGGTTGGGCTAAGCCTTTAAGCAGATGTAGGCCTTTAACCCAGCCCATTTGAGAATCAGGATGGAAAATAGCCCCCCCCGCCCCCCCACATGGATCTAAAAATTTAATTGCAGCCCAGCCAATGCAAATCTTTATGGCTACTTGTTAATCACGTTAACAATATTAGTAAATTATAAAATTACCTTAAAGAGTTCTTAGCCTACTAAATTATTAAAAAAAGATCAACAGTTTACTTAAAAATGCTAAGAAGCATTTGACCCTAATAATTAATTTACGAAGAAACAACTTGTTCAATGCAAAATAAGTGCATTCAGTGAACATTGGTTGGATCAATCTAGAAGACCAGAAATATAATATGACCACTGAAAGTTTGAATCTTTTTTTTTTTTGGTTCGAATTCTTCTGATGGCCGGCCTCTATCTCTCTCTTGTTGGGAGTTTCTTTGACATGTAAATGAGAGGACATGTAATTAGATTTGGGGTGTCAATTGTCAACCTAACCACATCATCTTAACCTTGGATTAAAATACTATAAATTTTAACAATTTTACAAGTTCATTTGGTGGGTAATAGTTATATCTCTGCATGATTGGCAAATAACAGTGATAAATAAGTATGTGTGTAAGGGCTAGGTCTGATTAAAGGTGGTTGTGTGAAATGGAATTCTCCAGAGGCTATGGTACAATAAATCATTTAAAAAGTAGGGCCCATTTGTCTATATGAGATTGCTGAATTCTAAGTAAATATTTGTAAAAATTCTAAAGTTTACAAAATAAGGGTTAGGTTTCGGCAATCAATTAATTAACTTTTACCTATAAAATGAACCAATTATAGATTGATTATTGATGATTTTACCGGAAAAATCCCGAAATATAGGCATTTATCAGGAATGGTCATGGCAAAACGTGCAACACTAAAGAGGTCCTCCCATCAGTTTTTTATTTTATTTTTTTATACTTTTTTCCGATCGCAGCCCATGCGTCGCTCGTCACACTTTCTTTCCTTCCCTTCTTTTCTTTTCCTTTCTCTCTCTTCTTCCTCCTCCTATTCCTCCTCCTCTTTCTTTTCATTTCTTTCTTTCTCTTGTAGCATGAGCTAATCGCCACAAACATCGCCGATTTTCCTTGTTTTTATTTTATCAAGCAGGCATTTCCTGCTCTGGTACCCATGCATCTAGAGACACTACTTAAATAGGAAGATGATCAAAATCAGGATGAAGGTGCTTGGAATCTTGCAATGGTTGGCGGAACATGCTTGGGTTTGGTTGCACGGAATGTCGGGGATGACATTGTTCCCCTTGTGACGCCTTTCATAGAAGAAAACATAACAAAATCAGATTGGAGGCAAAGAGAGGCAGCTGCTTATGCCTTTGTATCCATTCTCGAGGGTCCATCTATGGACAAGCTTTCAACCATTGTCAACTTTGACGTTTATGCTGACGACCTTGACAACTGATCCAAATAATCACGTCAAGGACACTACAGCATGGACCCTTGGAAGAATATTTGAGTTTCTTCACAGTCCAAATGTTGAGACCCCTGTAAGCACTAGCACAAACTGCCAACCGTTTCTTCAATATTTGGTTCTGCTTCAGTGAAGCAGACAATGTTTGATCTTCTTGGAATCGGAGGTGGAGAAAGAGGAGGAGGAGAGGAAGAAGGAGAGACCAGGAGATGCCGTGACAAGTGACGCTAGCGTCTCTCCTGTCAGATACGAGCAACGCTAGCGTCACTCCTTTCAAAGTTGAAAAAAAAAAAAATGAAACAGTATATGACGGACCCTGTTAGTATTGTATAATTTGCAAGGACCAGGTCCGATGAATGACTATATTCCGGGACCTTTCCCGTAAAACCCTCTTGATTATTTGATTTACTTTTATGAGACCTCACCTTCATTTCTAAATTTTAGCCATTTTAGGAATATTTACTTACAGTACACGAAAATTGAATTCCTATGTAATCTTATGCAACCAAAAGGCCTGAAGTGGTAATTCAATTTGGTGTACATGTGTTTCAGCTGGTTATCATCAATCAAAGGAGGATCCCCTACATTAATCTAAAAAGGATGAGGAATGTAACTAATTCCACCAGCCAAACAGGGCACAACAACAAGTTTGAATATGTGGGGGTGACAAGTTTGATTCGATCTAAGACTAGTTTTGATGGAATTGGATAGATCATAACAGGCCAGATGAGACCCACAGGCCAAGCTGATCCCATCCATGATATTAATAAAACTCCTAAACATTCTTCCATTGAGGGAAAAAAAGAAAGAAAGACACAGAGCATACCTCAGTTTCTACAAATTAAATCTATCTGCAAATCCTAGATTAGTGCTTCACATTTAATCTTTAAATGGAATTTGAGGAAGATTGGCAGTCCCAATTCAGAATGCCATGGTAGAAGAATTCAAGATAGGTGCAAACTGACATTTCTTGGATGCCCCCAAACAATTAAATCCAATGGCAGATATTCAATAACAGGCAAATGCGATGGCTAACATCTTCTAGGAAGCTCTTGGATGTGAATAATATGGGTGGGACCCACCAAAATGACTCATATCTAATCCACCGAGCCTCTTTCCTTGACAATATGAAGCATGTGCGTCGATGGAGACAGCCATGACAGACTGCTAACCGACCAAAGCTGGGACAGAAATGACTGAGAGTAGTTGATGGTTAGACCTTAGACACCCCATGGTCGTTACGGTGATGACTTGTACGTTTCGTTTCCATTTAAGATGATAAGGAAGGCCAAAGACAAATGCTACATTTCTAATTTTTTTAAAAAAGGACAGATGCTAAATCCAAAAGTCCACTTCACCTTTGATTTGTTTGGATGGGAGGGAGGAATTAGTATTCCTAACTCTTTCTTAGAAAACTAAAAGCTTATATTTTTACTAAAATTTTTAATAAGAATTTGGCAAATTCTTGTTAGAAATCTTAGTAAATAAACAGGCCAAAAAAATATCTTTTCATGGGTTCGGAATACTGAATTCTTACATCAAATAGAGTATTTGGAATGTTCAGAGGACAAGAGATTACATTATGTTAGAAATTCCCAACAAGCTTAATTTCTTGTCAAAAATACCTCCAACCGAACAGGCCTAAAAGCCTCAAATGACTTTTTGAAATTTCTAAAATTTCAATTTCTTTATAATTTATTGAAATGTCAAATCCTTCACCCAAAGGGGGCATTCAAAAATTCCACCTACGAAGGCAACTTTTGGAGAATTTAGAATTTTCTATACAAAAATTCTATGAATTATAAGAATTCTTGTAAATAAAGAGGCCTTAAAATCCTTTTAATAGTCAATCTTCTTGTGCCTCTATGGTCGTATAATTAAAGGCACTCAAAAGAGTTACCAGAGTTCAAGAAAGGCTGTACCCTAGTATGCATTAAAAAAAATCCTTTTATTAAGAAAAATAATTTATTTTTTCATAAAAAAAATACCACACTAAATAACAAAATATTGAGTTAAAAGGAAAATTAGAACAAGTTCTCTTGGTTACAATACCCTCCAACCACACAAATGCACTAATAAGGCCAAGTACTTGAGGATGACCACACTTACCTCACTGATAAGTGGCGGTAGTTTTCACTTGGTTGCTCAGGTTCGAACCTTTGGTACGCCATCTTTTTTTTTTTGAATGAGCTTTCTTTCTGTTTGTGTGGGCTTCTTTCCGTATGTGTGCGAGCTCTCTTTTGGGTCCTACCTCACTTATTGAATTACCAAAAAAAAAAGAGGGTCAAGTACTTGTTCAGTTGTTCAGTTGTTTGTGCTACTAGACTCGAGCATTATGCAGCCTGGGTGATTTTTTGTTTTCATTTCCACCTTTTATGTCTTAGAAAACTGAAATCTCTTTTGAAATTTGAAGAATATCAATGTTTTTCATGTCCTTTGCTTAAGAAAATGTGTCGCACAAAATAATAAACCAGTGTCTGGCCTGTATGAAAAACCAAAATAAAATTCCTCTAACATTCAATTATTTTATTGCACACACGTGCTCCAACAATGCATAACAAGGAAGTGTTTTGATGCACATGAGGAAACTGTAGGATCTTACACCCCATTGAGCTACCACTAATCTTAAAATGAATTGGTGACAGAAAATGGCACAACAATAGTTTTATGGTGAGAGCGAGGGTTCGACCACAATTATGAACGCTTAGGAGCGGGGATGGACGTTGACCTCAACGATTCTTCCCTCAACAGCATATCCACTGCGACTCTTGCTGCGAACTCGTAAAATGCCTCCAACCCACCAGGTTCTGATACCACTTGTAAGATTTTACACCCCATTAAGCTACCACTAATCCCAAAATCAAATGGTGATATGAAATGACATAACAATACATTTATGGTGAGGATAAAGGCTCAACCATAATTATGACCGCTCAGGAGCGAGGGTGGACGTTGAGCTCAACAGAAACGTTTCAAGCTTTTTTTTGATTTGTTAGTAGCTTAAATTTTGGATTTGAAGTGAAAGTTGGGGGATGATAGAAAAACAACATGTCTAAGAGTACGTAAATTCAAGGGGTTTTGACCGTACAGGGTATAAAATACCCTGTATTCATTGAAATGGTGTTGACCAAAAGTATATCCCAAATATGGGTATCATACTGAGAGCTCTTTTTTTTTTCCACTTTTACCCTTTTTGTGCGATATCGCAAATATTTGCGATATCGCATAAACTGAAGAGTTATTATATAAGCTGCTCGTTTTCTCTCCCTTTTTTTTCCTCCGTTTGCAGCAAAAAGTAAGTTGTTTTCCCTCATTGTTTTCTTGTGGCTGTCTTTATCTTTATAGGAGGTTCTTAAAAGGATGAAGCAATCGCTCTTTCATTTCTCCAAAGGCATTTAGATGATTCTTCTTACATAATATTTGGACATGTTTGGAATTTTTTGTATACTCTGTCAAATGTTATGTTAAAAATGGTTGGGCATTGAGACACCAAAAACTTATGGTCATGGAGATACTTTGAAATTTATTCTTAATTTTTTTGTTTGATTATATTAGATGAAACGAAAGATATGAAACGTCCTAAAAATATATTTGCTGTAGCAATCGCTCTTTCATTTCTCCAAAGGCATTCAAATGATTCTTTTTACACAATATTTGGACATGTTTGGAGTTTTTCATATACTCTGTCAGATGTTATATTAAAAATGGTTGGGCATTGAGATACCAAAAACTTATGGTCATGGAGATACTTTGAAATTTGTTCTTAATTTTTTTGTTTGATTGTTTTAGATGAACAAAAGATATGAAAAAACAATGAGGAAAAACGGCTTACTTTTTGCTGCAAACGGAGGGAAAAAGGGAGGGAAAACGAGCAGCCATATAATGACTCTTCAGTTTATGCGATATCGCAAATATTTGCGATATCGCACAAAAAGGGTAAAAGTGAGAAAAAAAAAAGAGGCTCTTTGTACGGTACCCATATTTGGGATATACTTTTTGTCAACACCATTTCAAGAAATACAGGATATTTTATATCCTGTATGGTCAAAACCCCTAAATTCAATGCCTTGGATTTGAGGGAAATGCCCGATGATTTATAGCGTCCCAGACTTGCGTGTGAAATTTCCAAGCTTGTAAGATGATCGATTGAGACATGCCAGTTGGAGCATTTAGTAGTGGTTAATGCTTTTACATGTGAGTTAGTTTAATGCTCTTTCCACCTCTTAAACACCCACGTCTACGCTCTTTCTTGCTTTAAAAGGAGCTGATGCAGAGAGAAAGAGAGAGAGAGAGAGAGAGAGGAAGAGATGCAATCTCTAGTCATAAGTCAGGTTGATACTGAAGTTGAAGTATGCAACTGGAAAAGTGTGGTATTCATTTCAATGGCATTCAATGCCATTTGCTGCACTTACCTTCCCCCACCATCCCCAATAAATATGAATTTCGAGACTCCTCTCTTCTTCCGCTCCCTCCCTCGATCCACCAACTCATTTACGCAACGAGCCAAGAGATAGAGAAGGGAGAGAGCAACGAGCCAAGAGAGAGAGAGAGAGAATGGAAGAGAAGAGAGAGAAGGCATCTTGCCCAACTGAGGTTATGATGTTGGGGGCTTCCAACAGCAACAACAACCTCATGAGGGCTGCTGAGATCATTCTTCGGCTGGTGCCCATGGGTCTGTGCCTTGCTGCTCTTCTTATCATGATAAAGAACGCTGAATCCAACGATTATGGATCCGTTTCCTACGATGACTTGGGAGGCTTCAAGTATGCTTACTGTTTTTTTTTTTTTTTTAACACATATCTCATATCTATAGAGCCTTTGTTGCATGTGAGTCTTGGATTTTTCATTTGGTCCACCAACTGTGTTTGATGTGTGGCTTGGTCAGGTATCTTGTCTACGCAAATGGAATATGTGCGGGCTATTCGATCCTCTCGGCTTTTCTTACTGGGGTGACTGGTGCGTCCCCCACCAGGTCGACCGCCTGGACTGTCTTCTTCTTTGACCAGGCAAGCCCCGGAGCAACCCCCCTCCTTCTCTGTGAAAAATCCCAACATATTTGTCTAATTTCCTGCACTTGAACCTTAATTCAGGATCTGAACCATTAGATACTCTCATATTAATGATAAGCATCATAACGTTTAGTTTTATATCTAATTAATTTCAAACTGTAGGAAGTACTCATGTACTCATATAAAAATAGTGATTTTGACAAACATGCACATGTCTCAGACAGGTAACATTTGCATATGTAATATTTGCATATTGAAAACCCATTTTCTTTTCGATCCCATGCATATAAGGAAAAACGACCCCTAAGAAAATATATTTTATCCAATGTTAAAAGATTTATTATCCAATAATAGAGGATTATTTTTTGTCATTTTGTAATGAAATCAAACCTCTCATAAAAAATTACAAAAGATGTTTCTTTTACTTGGTATTTCAATTCAATGAAAATATGAATTGAGAAAATCACTCTTCAACAAATAACCTAAACCAATTCATCATTAAAACTAAAATTTAAGTTGAAATAGCACCATCGCTGCCATCAAGTTCAAAGGCTTGAATGTATTAAGTATTAACCAATTCATCTTGGCATATACAAAAAATTGTTATTCTAAAAGAGAACAAGTTTGAAGTGAGGCGTCCTCTTGGATCTTTGAGTGTCTCATTCACGCTTTCCGTGTAACTCTAGAATTGGCCCTAGTGCGCGTGTATGCGGAAACGTGAATCAGCGATCGAGCGAACAAATAAACCACACAAGACAAACAATCACACACAAGAGAATTACGTGGTTCGGCAATCTTGCCTACGTCCACGGGAAAGAAAACTCGACTCTCCTTTAGGTTCACTCTCTCTATGTCTGTCTGTCTCTCTCATGGGTTACACATTACATCATATATATAATGTTCTCTTTCTTATTCCCTAAGAAACCCTATCTTAGTCAATAAGAAAGTCCCGGTACAATTACCATAATACCCATGTCCATGAATCCAATTGGGTTGGATTGTGCCGCGTTGCGATCGACGGATCGGATCAAGGGTATCCGGATTTTCTGCGCGTGGTTCTTCGTCGCAGGAAAGTAAGATCGGTTCAGATCATAGTTTGGGCCACACGATCAGAGAACAGAGAGATTGGGTTTCTTTGATCATCTCTGGGCCACACGATCAGAGAATAGAGAGACTTCCTGTTCGTCGCCTGGATCTCGATTTGCAGAATCTGCTGCAATTCTGATTTGCTGGATAAAGAAAAAAAAAAAAAGGGGACCAGCCGCCGTGCAACCGCTGCTGCCGCCCGCCCATCGCCGGACTTCGCCGCCGTCCGGCCGCTGCGCCATCGCCGGTCCTCGCGTGCTGTGCCACTGCGCCATCGCCGGAAGGAGCAGTCATCGTTTCTGGTTACAAAGACCAGACAAGTTGTATCAGCTGCATCGGTTCTGTTTACAAGAAACAGAACCAGATTCTGTTTGGGGAGAAGCAAGCCCAAGTCCGGGTTGGGCTCGGGTCAGGTTGACCTGACCCGTCTACAGGAAGCCCAGTGCTTTAAGCCCACAGAACCAGGCCAGGTCAGGTCATGTTCTGGGTCAGTTCCGCCTGACCCGTGAACAGGAAGCCCACTCCAGCAGTCTGCTGACGTCATCGCCACGTCAGCGCAAGGTTCTGGTCAACAAGGGTTTGACCAGATTGACGGCTGAGAATTGTTTCGTCAATAACTTGATCATCCGGTGTCAGATCGGAGATCCGTTTGCGCCTACAGACTCGTTGCGAGCAGATCTACGTAACTGTGGAAGAAGATTGGCAGTTTGACGGTCAACAAGAAAGTTTGACCAATCGGAGCGCAGAAAACTATTTTTGCGATATCGGAGCCATCCAGAGTCGGATTTCAGATCCGTTTCTTCCAGCGTGCTCGTGGTGACGAGATCTACAAATTGGTGCAGAAATTGAGGTTAGTGTCAGTTGTTTATATTTCTTGATTATTCAATTGAGATGGAGAACAACACTGTGAACACTACCATGATCAAACTCAACCATACCAATTGGTTGATTTGGAAACCTAAGATGGAGGATATACTCTATTGCAAAGACCTCTATGATCTCATTGAGGGGGATAGTGCCCGACCAAAAGATATGTCTGATCCAGATTGGAAAAAGATGCATAGAAAGACCATTGGTCACATCAGACAGTGGATGGATAACAGCATATTTCATCACGTGTCTAATGAAACCAATGCGAGAACCCTTTGGATGAAGTTAGAAGAAAGATATGAGAAGAAAACCGCCGTAAACAAAACTTTTCTGATTAGAAAGCTTGTAAACATGAAATTCAAGGAGGGTGGTAAAATTGAAGATCACATAAATGATTTTCAATGCATTGTGAATGAACTGGCTACAATGAAGATGGTCCTTGATGATAAGATGCAAGCTTTATTTCTTTTAAGTTATTTACCAGATACATGGGAGACATTAGTTGTTTCCGTGAGCAACTCTACTCCAGATGGTGTGCTATCAATGAGTCAAGTTACTAGCAGCTTGTTAAATGAAGAAACAAGAAGGAAAACTGCAGGGACAGATAATGCACAGGCCTTTGTTACTGAGAATAGAGGGAGGAGTAAGACTAGGGGACCAAAGGGGGGTCGTGGCAAGTCCAGAGGTGGCAAGGAATCACAGACTAAGAAAAAGTCTGGAAAATGCTTCATTGTGGCAAGGAGGGTCACATTAGAAAGAATTGCTTTGCCTTGAAGGAAAAGAAAGAAACCAACAATGAGCAGAAGAATGACACGAACACTACTGCTACTTTGGATAATGAAGTAGTGATTCTTACCAGTGAAGTTGAAGAGTGTTTGAGTGTTGCAGATAATCAAGTTGAGTAGGTTGTTGACACAGCAGCATCCTACCATGCTACTCCTTGTAAGGAGATGTTCACGACGTACAAAGCAGGGGACTTTGGCATTGTGAAGATGGGCAATACAAGTCATTCAAATATTGTTGGGATCGGTGATGTCTGCATTCAAACCGATATTGGTTGCACAATGATGCTGAAAGATGTGCGACATATTCCTGATCTGCGGTTAAATCTGATTTCCGGGACTTCATTG
Organism: Litsea cubeba; assembly: GCA_012931725.1. Classification (NCBI taxonomy): domain Eukaryota; kingdom Viridiplantae; phylum Streptophyta; class Magnoliopsida; order Laurales; family Lauraceae; genus Litsea; species Litsea cubeba. The sequence continues at coordinate 70,794,130 of CM022950.1, read as the reverse complement.
GACCGTGCAGGTTATGAAAGTTACTTCGGAAATGGCAGGTGGAAACTCACTAAAGGGTCTCTTATTTTTGCGAGAGGGAAGGCGTGTAACACGCTGTACAAAACACATGTGAAGCTATGCAAAGGTGTGTTGAATACTGTTGAAGACAGATCCTCTCCAAATCTGTGGCACAAGAGACTCGGACATATGAGTGAGAAAGGACTGCAGTTATTGGCAAAGAAAGATCTGATTAACTACTCCAAAGGTACATCCCTTGACCCTTGTGATTATTGTTTATTTGGTAAACAGCATAGGGTTTCTTTTTCTAAAACATCAACGATAAAATCTAATGTGTTGGATTTGGTATACTCTGATGTTTGTGGTCCTATGGAGGTGGAGTCATTGGGTGGCAATAAGCTTTTTGTCACATTTATTGATGATGCATCCAGGAAAGTCTGGGTTTATGCGTTGAAATCGAAGGATCAGGTGTTCCAGATATTTCAGCAATTTCATGTTATGGTTGAAAGAGAAACAGGAAAGCTCTTGAAGTGTCTCCGCACTGATAATGGTGGTGAGTACACATCAAACCAGTTTAAAGGCTATTGCTCAAAGCATGGTATTCGACATGAAAGAACAGTTCCTGGTACTCCACAGCACAATGGTGTAGCCGAAAGAATGAACCGTACTATTCTTGAAAAGATGAGATGCATGATTAGAGCGGCACAGCTACCCAAGCCATTTTGGGGTGAAACTATTCTGACTGCCGTTTACCTGATTAACAGGTCTCCCTCAGTTCCTTTGGATTTTGATCTTCCGGAGAGAGTATGGACAGGTAAAATTGTTTCTTATTCTCATTTGAAGGTATTTGGGTGCAAGGCTTTTGCACATATACCAAAGGAGCAGCGTTCAAAGCTGGATGATAAGGCAGTATGTTGCATTTTTCTTGGCTATGGTGGACCCGAGTTTGGCTACCGGTTATGGAACCCAGAGAAAAGAAAAATTATCAGAAGTAGGGATGTGGTGTTTCATGAAGATCAGTTCTTTGGAGATATTGAAAAGACTGAAAAGTCTAAAGAAGTTGTTGATGGAGTGGTTAATCTCACACCGACTCCTTCTCCAGTGCAGACTACAGGTGGAGAAGGTAGACAAAACGATTTAGATCGTGAAGAGGCGCAGGGGTTGCCAGATGAACAGGGTGTTGAGCAGGGGGAGCAGTCTTCTCAGTCAGAAACCACGGAACCTCCTCGGAGGTCTACTCGAGAGCGTCAACCATCAACAAGATATCCTGCATCAAATTATATTTTGCTTACTGATGAGGGGGAGCCAGAGAGCTACCCAGAAGCAAAAACTCATGAAGATAAAGATGAGTGGATGAAGGCTATGCAGGATGAGATGAGTTCTTTGAAAAAGAACAATACTTATGAGCTGGTGGAACTCCCAAAAGGCAAGAAGGTTCTGAAGAACAAATGGGTGTTCAAGGTGAAGAGAGATGACAGTGGAAAACTGATAAAGCACAAAGCACGGCTAGTGGTTAAAGGCTTTGCGCAGACGAAGGGTCTTGACTTCGATGAAATATTCTCTCCAGTTGTGAAGATGACTTCTATTAGAGTTATTGAAAGTTTGAAGCTTTCCAGATGAATGCCGCCTCTTATAAAGGGTGTTGCCAAATTTCTCTCAATTAGGAGTTGGCCCCGGTGTAACATTGAGCATATGATTGATAATAACTGTTATACATGTAAATCTTATGTTGGGGTCAATTCTAAAGTTTGACATTCCACACGTGAGCTGAGTATTCATTTTGAGCGAATCAAATTTTCAATAGATATGCCCCATTATGAAGTTTTAGTTTTTTAACTCATGGGAGTTGTGATTTTTCTTTTATATTTTTTATGGGAATAGTGAGTTCAGATCACCAGGGGATCCTGTTTAAGTAAGAAAGTATTGAAAATTCTCGGGGAAAAGGTGGAAGGTCTGGTTGGTGATGTGTTCCGATCTACATGCTTAAGTGTTGGTTGGTTATGTGTCACCAAGTATGAATTGGGCCTCTCTTAAGAAACTTTGCAGTATCTCCTATAATTAGTGGATGTAGATTTAAGCATAAAGAGAAAAATTATAAAATAGGTGAGAATGGGAAAAATCAGAGACTCCTAGAGGCATGACGAAAGAAACTGGAAAATATGTGGTGCTTGGGTGTGTAGTTGAGGTTAGATTCTTGAGTAGCATGGTTTAAAATATCGGCCGGTACCGGTACGTACCGGCCGATACGTACCGGTACCGGTCGGGTACCGCACCGATATCTCGCTGAGATATCGGTCGCGGCGATATTTTCAAAATATCCCCAAAATATCGCCATATATCGGCCGATATTTTCAAAATATCGGTCGTGGCGATATCTCGGACCCCCTCTGCGAAGCGCATGTTTTAGATAAATGACAATCAAAATTCAAGAAAACAAAATGTTCTACTTGACCATGATAGCTAGGACTCTTTTGCTAATTGTCTTTCTTTTTTTTTTGTGCTTGGATGTCTATTATTATCATAAACTACTAGATATGATATTAAACCTATTTAATTATGTTTGGAATGATATAGTAGTAAAGATTGTGTAATATGCTAATTCATGAACCAAAAGGCTTTATATTGAGTTAGGTTCGAAGTTACTCACTTATTTTCCCCTAGATCTAGTATTTTAAAGTGTAGATCTAAATTTTTTTATTCCAAAATTTGGGACTTTTCTTGAAATCAATTACATTTTTTCACATTAATGTTCAAATGCATTGATAATGTATTAGTTTAAAATAGATCTATACTTTTGGAACAAAAAAGTATGAGTTTTTGCCAAAAATTGTGGTTGCATTATGTCAGATTTATGATATTTCATCTTATTGATCATGAGCATCGATAATGGTTGCATTATATAAAATACTGGAGAATAAAGCGAACAGCGATACAGACAGGACTCATAACTTAAGGTGACCGAGATTTTGATTTATTATTGTTACTAATGGAAAAAAAATATTGTTTTCCAACATTTTCTAATATTCTGGATTTTTTGAATATTTTTGCAGATTTTTTTGGATTAAAAAAAAAATTCACACCGCGACGACCGCGACGGACCGATATCCGCGACGATATCCGCGACGTATCGGTTTTTCGGCCCGGCCGATACCGCGACCGATACCGAGATTTTAAACCATGTTGAGTAGTATCACTATAGCCTTAAAGAAGAGAATATTAAAGGGAGTGGTTAGGACTCTAAATTAACTAGGCAGTATCAAACCTAAAACTTTCCAATCTCGTTTCCAATTTTAGACTTTGGCAAGCCAGATCTGCTTGAAATAGGGCTGATTAAATAGATCTACTTGAAATAAAGCTAATTCAAATAGACTCTTTTACAAATGCGGATTTTACAAAAAAATAAATAATAATAATTAGATGTACAGTGGGCTCAAAAGGTAATTTTAACCCCCATTGCACCAGATCAGTCATTTTTCACGAAATGGTATTTTTTTTAGCACTTTCAACTAGCGTTCATAGCGACCCTAGTTTTATAACGTTAAGGGTCGCTAGGGACCCTGCGGTGTATACAATTTCATTTGCAGAAAGCCATAGTCGCCTCTCTCTTCTTCCAACAACCACCCTTCTCCTCCTCGTCTCTTCTCCTCCACCATCCATCCCTCTTAGATCTCATCTCCCTCAACTCCGATTTCCAACCCACCAAAAAGGGTGGTGGAGGAGAAGAGATGAGGACTTATCTGGATGTGTCAAAGAGGCAAACAAGAAACGTCAAGAGGAAAAGGAAAGTGTCTTAGGACATGCAATATTTTCGGCATTCCTCATCTTGGAGGTGCTTGTGCAATTGTTTCAAATTTTCAATCCTTTTTGGTCATTAAAAGGGTGCCTCTATGTACCATGTTTATAATAAAACTGATGGCACCGGAAGAATGCCCTACGTTGTAGGTTCATTGCATCCTAGCACATAAAGCCTAATCTACTCAAGTTCACCATTTTGTTTGTCTGATATACTGCTGAAATCGTATTCTCTAAAAGAAGCACAACAAAGCTTAACAAAATCATTGCTGCACCTTCCCAAAGAATCAAACCAAGGAAAGAGATAGAGAGAACCTGAACAACATTGTGGTAGCAAAAAACGCTCCCTAAATCCTATCACAATTCTTTCTCGGGTTGAGGGAGATGGGATCTAGGAGGGATGGGTGGTGGAGGAGAAGAAAGTAAGAGGAGGAGGGTGGTTGTTGGTGGAGGAGAGAGGCTGCAACTGGAATTGGAAGGCCTTGCTGCTGAGAAATGGGGAAGAGATCGATTGTTCTAATTTGTGTACACCGTAGGGTCCCTAGGGACCCTTAACGTCATAAAATCAAGGTCGCTAGGGACGCTAGTTGAAAGTGCTAAACAAAACATAAAGAAACACACCTATTTTGTTGTACTTTGTTTACACCGCATGGTCCCTAGCGACCCTTAATGTTATAAAATTAGGGTCGCTAGGGACGTTAGTTGAAAGTGCTAAAAAAAAACGCCATAGAAAAATGACTGATTTGGTGCAATGGGGGTTAAAATCACCTTCTGAACGCACTGGACATCTTTTTTTTTTTTTTTTTTGTAAAATCCTCTTTACAAATAGACATTTTGGGATGTCTTTTTTAAATTAGAAATGCAAATTTGTTATTCTTTTAAAGTTGTTAAATTGAAAGTAGTACAAGAAAAATTGTCATATAGTAAAAATGGAATGGGCAAACTTAGTCATACTATAAAAGTTATATATACAAACTTGTGAAAGAAAAAATAAAAAAGAAGAATAAGCAAAGTTTGATTACTTTAGACTGTATGTCTATTTGAAAGGCTACCTTTTTATTACTTTTTCAAAAATAGGTGACGGGTTTTAGATTGAATTAAATAAACTTTGTAAAACTATCTAAGGCACTCAAATACCCATTTGAATCAATTTGTAAGTCAAACAGACACAAAAGGTAGAATTGACTAAGACCCTAATACAATTCTCCTCTTAATAAGGATCGGCCTCTCTATTTTGATTTTTTTATTTTGATATTTCAATATATGCTATGTGATGTGGCTCTACTTTGTATGACTAAAGAAGACCGCAAACATAAATGTAGCTTTGCTCTTTAAAGCACATTCCAATTTGTAAAGGGTCTAACTGGATGTATATCAATCACAATGATAAGGGGAATAAGAAGAGTATGATGTGGATTAGGAGTTGGCCAAGTATCACTTTAATCAGATCATTGAATTTAGAAACTCATGTCTAATGGTTTTGTAAGATTACCTATTAAATTTGGATACGTGCCTGTTCATAGTAGTGGTGTGTGTGTGGGAGGGCTTGGTTTGATGATGGGTGGGCCTCACCATATGGTATTTGTGGTTGTTATTTCTACATGAAAGTTGCCTTGAGCTTCACTTGGGCTTTTCTACTAGAAATGCATTTTAGTTATATTTGGATGTTATTTAGCTAGTGTTTTTTTTTATAATGGTTATTTAGCTAACACTCCACTGTCTAATGATCTTGTAGGAAACAATTATATAATGCAGCCACACAAATGGTTAATGGCACAACTATGATCTATTTCAACTCCGTCACACTCATGGCCTCAATCCTAATTGACACTGGTTGGATTATTGTTCACTGTTGGACTGAATTATAATAAATATCATACTTACAAGACCATTGAACTCTGAGCTTGTTTGGATGGGAGAAAACAGGAGAATTTGATGGTGGAGATAACTTTCAAGCGAACTTGAATTGTGCTATACTTTTCTCTACCTTCCATAAAACCAAGAGCTAGAATGCTCAGATGAGAGCCATACTTGGCTCACCTTCAGACCACATTAGTGACATAAATATGTTCGATTAGGTGAGGATCCATGGAGGACCATGATCCAAATCCAGATCCACGTCGATGTATGTTCTCCACCGGCCTCTACTCCCCCTTCTCATCCAGACAAGGACCCTGTGTCCACAAAATTAAGAGCTAGAATGATCAGATAGGAACCGTACTTAGCTTTCCTCTAAACCACATTAGTAATGTAAACTTGTGGGATTCGTTAGGGGTCCATGGATAACTCTAATCCAAACTAGGACCCAATTTGATCTAGTTATATATAAATGAACTCAGACCTGACTTTGGACCCTTCTAAGCAGGTAACAGATATTTAAAATGTTATTGCATAATGGCTTCTAAGCAGGATTTGAGCTATAAACCTCAAGTTTGAGGCTTCATTCAAGCTGCCACCAGCTGCACTGCAAAATGCTACAAGCTCTATTTCTGTATTCATTGATAATACACATATTATTAGTATATAATCTGCATAATATATACTAGGGTCTTTCTGGTGTGAACCTCAGGGGATGGAACCTAGTCTAGAAAGAGGGTACATACTACATACCCAGATTATTAAGCTCGGGGCCTTTAGATAACTGAACAATTGGAGCTCCATGATGGAGCATTAGATAATTTTCTCATACACTGATGATTGTTCATGGGATTGTTTTCTATTAGACACATTAAAAGCTTTTTCTCTTATTTGGGATTCTCTATATCTTGATAGTTTTAAGGTTCATTATACTACAACTAAGAGTAATCAGAATCCAAACACAACACTGTCATTAAAGCCACTTATCTAACAAGCATGGCATAATGCAAGTAATAATTATTCCTGTTTTGGTTGTGTTTGTGCTTGTCCTCATATATATGTATTGCACTTGTTTATAAGGTGAGATTTCAGGTTCTAACATATATGATCCTAGCGGCGGGGGCAGTAGCAGCAGAAGTGTTGTATCTAGCAAACAAAGGTGACAAGACCATTACATGGAGCCAAGCCTGTGGATTATATGGTGGGTTCTGCCACAAGGCCACGGCCTCCGTGGGCATTACATTTGGAGCAGTGGCTTGCTATGTGGTCCTCTCTCTCATCTCCTCCTATCGTCTCTTCATCACCTACGACGCCCCCATCTACTTCCCCCGCGATGTGGCCACCTTCCCTGGCTAGCCCACCTAAATGTGTTAGGCCTTTGAGGCCATTCCCAGTTCTTGACAGAAGTGTTGTTTCCCATCACCCACCAGCCTCTATCAATGAAACTCGTGTAAACTGTATGTGTCACTTACAATAAAATGCCACATGCATTTTGCTTTTCTAGTATGGATGATGCAGAGTTTAAAACTTGTTATAGATCGGCCCAAATCGACTCCAATTTGGGGAGTCACCGATTCAGATGAGTAGAATGAGCCAGGTCCAATCAGACTGAATGTTCTACCCAGGTTATTTATGCTAGTAGGCCTTCTCACCCAAGTCAAGTTTCTGAGCTTTTAAACCATGCTGCAAACACAGCCATGGTTTTAGATGAAGGTTTGGAATCATATATGTCATCCTGGAGAGGTATGGTTAGGCTGGTGATCACCAGCATCTCTGATATGTCAAGACTTAAAAAAGAATGTTTTGTAGAGCATATCAACATTAGAATGCAATTTTGGGTGTGCATTCTCTCTGTTTTTATTTGAAATGAGGTGAAGTGCATGGGCACATTAGATTAAAACATTTGATTCACAGAATTATGGACGGACTCATTATGTTTTTATAAGCCTGAAGGTTTGTAGATATGGGGACACCTTTCGGATTGAAAGACCATGGCTATTTATACCTCCGGAAACAAATATTTAGAAATTAGAACCATAGTTGAGAAATGTGATACTTTTGTAGATCAAACTATATTGTGTGTGTCTATGACGTTGTGTTTTAGTTGAGAAAAAATGGTTCAGCTCTGGTGCCAATTCAGCAGAGCTTTTCTCTTGAATTCAGGGCTGGCTAAAAGAGTTTTAGTCCGACAGACACTCTAGACAGAGCATTACAGACTACGATTCATTAATATTCATTATCAGTTGGGAGAATGGCAATCAAATGAGGTGTAGGGAGTGGATATTAACCCTAAAACTCTTTGTATTCTGTGCTGTATCTAAATACTCGAAGTCAATTTCAGAGGGCCAACCATACATATGAGGACCCTTCCCCCTTTCATACCAAGCAAAAAGAGTTTAGTTAAAAAGTTAATCACATGTTCGTGATTTCGTCGATCCAACCATGGCCATCCTACTGATTCGAGTAATAAGTTATTTCTCGATCACTACAATGACTGAGTGGTTTGGATTTGGGAAAGTGCCCATGTGTTTAACAAGGGCGCTGCACCCTGCTACACAAAGTTTGCAGCAAGATGCTGCATTGTAACAATGGAAAGGGCACTACTGCCCTAATGTATTTTAATTTGTCTAAATTCTAACTGTTAGATAAAGTAGGAAGGGTTGGCGATAATAATAAATAAGTGTGAATGGTTTACATTGGTTATATGAGGGGGGGTTTTTTTTTTTCTCTTACAAGCTGCAGCGATCCTAAGTTAGAAATGGCCAAATGGTTCCTATAAATTTGAGTAGGAGGGAATCTCCTAAATGAAATTTTATGTCAAACCTTACGACTTACAACTAGAAATAAATTGTAAAACAAGTGAGGAACGCAACAATATATGAGATGGAGGAAATTGAATTGCTTTGATATTCCATTTTCATATATTTGTGATACAATCTAAACAGTGAGCACAATTGATTGGAAAACCAACTCAAGTTACTGACTCTTAAGTCATTTCTAATTTAATCAGCTTAAGAAGAAAAGTAGTTGAAAACTTGCCCTAAAACACAATTCACCACACGAATCAATCTTCAGTCCTTGGGATAATATCAATTTGTTGAGACATCTATGGTTGGACACATAATAGATTTAACTCGTTTGATTTTTTTGCAATGGATCCCCTCAAGAGTCAGGAGTAATGATGTGCACCTCAGGAGTGTTGAAGAAGTCAACCCAAGTGTAGTGAATTTCCACAAACTTATCAAAACACCACAAGTTTTGAAAACAGATCCTCTTTTTCGCCCTTGTTTGGACAAATCATGGGCAGCCACATGTAGGAGCGGAGGAAAGAGAATCCGTGAGTGGCGCCCTGATTCATCCAAACAGGGACTGCAAAACGAGGGATCCGGATCCACAAATTTTATATCAAGTGCTTGTCCTTTGTCTAATCCGAGTTTTCGGGTACAAGTTTTTCATCATTCAGCACTCAGTTCAGCACCTGATTCGAAACCAGTTTTTCACAATAGGGCTGAAATTGACAACTTCAATTTCTTTATTCTTTATATATGGAGCCCACCTATGACCCATCCACATCACACACCGACTTTCACAAACTGCAATTTGACATTGATCCAAACATTATCCACCGTTGGATTAAAAAACCTATAAATAATTCACTCGCTTGTAGAACCATCAATCGCGTTCCACTTTTGTCACTGGCAAGTCTTGGCTTTTTTTCTGGTGGGCCCTACATTTAGGGAATTAGTAATCTTGAATTCATCATCAATAAGTTTTCTATTACTTTTAAGATTTAGATTCTGCTCCAATCCATGGTAAGAATGGAACTTTCAAATTGTCAATTTTTTCTTTACAAGTTTGGCTGTTTCTTCTTTTCATTTTATTCCATCTTCCACTAGAAGAGTTATTAAGAAAGCTTGTCAAATGGGCAACAAAGACACCTTATATTGATCTTGGTAGTAAATATGTAACATCCAAACATCAAATTTCCAATTCAAAGCCCCCAAAAACCAATCAAATTACCCCGTGACCCCTTTCCCTTTCCCCACTCCAAAACAGGAAAAGAAGAAAGGGAATCCCCAATTCTCAATACTTTATACCCTGAGAGAATTACAAGTATTTCTTTCATCCTATGTACAATTTGATTAGACACCCATGGCCCACCTCAGATCATCATTGGTCCACTAGCAGATCGTCCCCAAACAGATACAGCAGCCGCTCTACTGCCCAGCTGGGCTCGGACCGTTCCAAGCCCAGGTCCAGGCCCATCAAGGGCGCCCTACAGAGAGGGCACGTCTTGTGTTCGTCATGGTCGAGCCATCTATCCAAGCACCTCATGTGGAACACGTGGCAGCAGTTCAGCTCCCACACTCGGTCGTCACCGCACAGATCGTTGAGACAAACAGCACACGTGGCGCTGCTCTCTGCTAGCCTACTCTCAATCTCTTCATATCTTGCCACGTGTAAGCTGTCCCTGATCGTCTGGGCCGAAACAGTGGACGGTGAGGATGACGAAGAAGTTGCCGATGACGGTGATTGGGGTGGGCCATCTTCCATGGAGGACGAATTAAATGGGCCTAGGCCCATGTATCTTAAAGCCCAACACAAGATCCATCTCAATACACCGAAGAGATGGGAAATCACAAGACCTGAATACTCCACTGAAACCATTTTCAAAAGCTATGCAGAGATGGGTTTTCTGAGAAATTCCTCCAAATGGATTTTCTGAGAAGAAGAAGCTGATAAAACTCAATTCAAGAGACTCAGAGAGAGAGAGAGAGAGAGAGAGAGAGAGAGAAGGGGAGGTTTGCTGAAGGCAGAGGAGTCTATTTAAAGGCAAAGAGAGGGCCTACTCTATGACATGTTCCACTGAGTGGGAATGAAAGGTGCCCATTATCTAACCTATGTAAAGAAAAAGGGGAAAAGGAAGGAAAAGCAAAGCAGGTGAATGATGAAAATAAAGAAATGGGTTTGTGGGTGAAAGTAAAAGTAGAGTAATGTGGGTTTGGGTGTTGGGAACTGATTATTGTATATTTGCTGGCCTCAAATTCTTTTGTCCCTTTTTAAGAAAAAGAAGACGTGTGATGATGGAGACTTATGGGTCATGGGTCCTGAACTGCAAGAGAGTTTGGATTTGCTGATGACTGATGGCCGCTTTCATGTGTTTTGGACCCACTGTTTGGGTGATCAGAACCGTTGAAGGAGGCGAATCTAAAGACAGATAGTGATTTTTTTTTTATTGGATGATTTGATGTATACAACTGGCAGCTTAAAGAAAAGATTTGGAGAAGTGATTATGTGCAGCTGCATGAAATCATTCAAAGAGGAAAAGCAAATGGTCGAAAAGAAGAACGTTCACTTTTGGGCTTCCTCCATGCATACACTGGAATCAAATTTGTGCATAGCTGAGGAAACTCGATTATGTGGAGTAAGTACTCTGTTTTCCACAGAAAACCAAGTCCAACCTCTAAACATTGGTGTAAGTGCATAAAAAAGTCACTCACAAAGAGATGGTACGTGTTTGGAGACAAGGCGTCTCACTGTAGAGGAGACGAAGGCTGAAGCTCCTTGTTGATGATCAAAAGAACCGCTGCCTGAGAACCTGAAATAGGGAAAAGAAACAGGTCAGAGGATCCTGGTTGTGGCAGCACAGGGCTCTCCGATGCCTAAGTTAGTGTGAAGACTAAGCAATAGGATGGAGATGGAGAAGAATGTAATACCAGCGTGTGGTCCTCTGAGAAAGGAGAGAGCCTTTACTGTTCTGGTTTGGCTCCTTTTATAGATGAGGAGATGAGACAATGAGGTGACTCTGTCAGGGAGCTGTCCCATCGTAGCACATCGTGTCGCATCGGGCCATAGCCTGGCGTTTACGGACGCCGTTCTGTCAGTGGACGTGGGCGGCAGGGATGGCTCTGTTAGAGGATATGGGCGGTGCCTTTGTCCCGTCGCACGTGCTGTAGCGTGCTTGAGTGTCCATGGGAGGACAGCTGTCACCCCCTACCATGGGTAGCTTTCTCGTGCTATAGTCGAGGTGTGAACGATTTGGGATGCCGGGTGCCAAGGTCGAGGGCAACCTTGACTTGGCTAGACCTCGCAGGGATGCCGAGGTGGAGTCTGGACCAAGCTGAAGTTCCTGAACGATCTGGGGATGCCCTGGCCGAGGTGGAGCTTATGAGCGTATGGCCGAAATGGAATCACTTGACCGAGCTAGAGGCTGGCATTGTTGCCGAGACTGAGCCCTACCGAGATGGACTAACTGGTGCGGGAGCCCAAGATGGAGCATCTGGCCGGGACTCTGATGAGTTCTGAAATATCCCCACACAATTGGAATCATAGATAACTCAGTTCACTCTTTCAAGGTTGTTTATTCTTTTTCTTTTTAAAAAAAAAATGGTAACCGTACTAAATATATATTTTGTTATATTGCATAAAATCTTTCATACTTTTCATTCTTTTTTAATAAAAAAAACGTGTCACGAATGCCAATTAAAAGGATTTGATCATTCTGAGATCTTTTCAGCAAATCTTCCCGTTCATGGTTGGATAACAAACATCAACATCAAAATTGCCTGTCTAGGGTTGTAAATGTCAAGTCTAGTTAGGATTGAATCACCCATGTTCTATTATTTTGGACACATTATGAGTGTAGAGACAGTTAATGACTTAGAGCACTTTGATTTTAAATGTAATTTCATGACCTTAGAATAGAAAGTTGAATCTGCAAAATATGATTTAGGTCATTGGTTGTTCTCTTAGGTCTCAAAATCAAACTATCTGCATTATTTGGGTTCTGAATCTAATTTTTTACCTGGATGAAATCTATTGAATTCACTTAAAACTTGACTCAAACTTTTATAATCTAATATTCATGTTAAAAATAATATTTGAATTTGGACTTAGGCCATCATATCTTGAGATCTTAGATTTAAAACATGCCTCCACTTATAAATTAGAAAGAATTGTTGGAAAAACTACAAATGTGAACATCTCACCTACCTAACATGTGTTCTATCTCTATTAGCAAAATAATTATACTAAAGCAAAAAATGTTCCAAATCCATATAAAAAAAATTCCAAAGTCAGGTTACTAGTAAGGAGTGATACTTTAAAGTATAAGACTCAAAGATCAATCCCTAAGCATGTGTGTGATACGAAGGTTCCAACACCATTGAATGATGAATGTGTTGGCAAAATTTTTATTTTTCTCCAGGACACCGTTTGTTCAAATAGAGAATAATTTGTGTTTTTATATTTTTATGTTATTGCCTTTTAGGTTAAGACTTAGGAGGCCTCCAACTCACACTCTCACCTCCAAAAGGGAGCATTTGGTGTTGTTATTTTATATTCTTCTTTACACCTATTTTTGTTTATCTAAAAAACAATGTCCAATAGTATGGAATGCGAACAAATTGAGATAATCTAACCAATACCACTGTTGAGATTTTAAAAGACATGACATAACCAATTAACATAAAAGGAATCTTTCAACCCCAATTATAAAAAAAGAAAAAAAAACATAAAAGGAATCTTAGAGTCTAACTTTAAAAGAATAGAACAAGTGACCCAAATTAAAGTTGGTCTCCTCAAAATTTATACTTTCATTCGCATCCCTAGGGCACCCTCCCTGGTCCCGGACCTAAAACGATTCCCTCCAACTACCACCTATATTGTCGAATCTTCGGTTAGTCTGTTATTCCTACTATTAAAAAAAATGGTAGCATAACTAGGGTTGAAACACTTGGCTTGGTATGTAAGTGGGGTGTATTGATTTTACCGCCACTATGTGAAAGATGATCTGATAAATTTACCTATATTTATCTGTTTATGAAATGTAGCACCTAAAACTTCCTACAATTCATGAAATTCCCTATGTCCAACCAAATGCAATGATTTTCAAATGCTATTTATTTTCTTTTCACTTTCACTTTCTTTGATAGGATAACTATTAAGTGTTACCTTATCACTTATAATGGACTTTGCCCGAATTTTAAGCCTTACCACATATTTGTTGATTGGACAATCAAATTATATTATCAAACTCACAGCCCAAAAACGCTATATATTATAGAGGAGGCAGGCTGACAAGGAATTTGATAACGATAGTAAAATTAGATATGAAGAAGTGTGGTTTATAAATATAATGTAGTGCGGTTTATGTAAGAATTTAGCTTTGATGATGATATCCTTTATTGGTTATTTGATTTTTGCCATTGGAATACACGTTTGAAGTCTCTCAGCCTATGTGAAGAAAATTCTACCAGATAAAAATGATCCTGACTGTTTACTTTTACAAAATAGAAGGATCCTTGTAAAAGAGGCCATACGGAGGATCTGCCTTCTTCTCACTTTTTCCAAGCTGTGTAATTTTGGTCATTTTTAGGGATTGTGAGAGTACAATAGAAGATTTGAGGGGAATCTATCATATATATCTAATTTCAAGGTGGGCCCCACTTCTGCCTCTCAGAGATGCTCCAGTCACTGTAGATATAGTCACTGTAGATATTATACTCCAATTCCCTTATCCGGGGGGGCCCATCTCGAACCTTCTTGTCCATTTGCCAAATCCCCATGGGTGCATGGTTCTCATGGAATGGAAAAAGGTGCACCAAAATGAAAAAAGGTGCACCAAAATCTCTTTCTAAGAAAAAAAGAAGCAATAAGTGGGTCCACACTCCACTCGGTCACACCCAGAACCACATGAAAAAACAAGTGGCCGATGGCACTTTCGGAACTTAACAGGTGTAGGTGTGATGAGGGACCGACACTGACCGGTCCTGTGTGCGTCAGATCCGACTCGGATCCCACCAACATCCAATCTCATGGCGCCCAGTTGGCATCACCCCCAGATGTGATAATGTGATTATTCTATTGATAATGATGGTGGCACTGGCAGGCAGTCCCACTAAAAATATTATTGCACCAGTTAATGCTATTACTCTTAGTCTATAGTATTTCACTCATGACTCATGAGTGATGGCTGATGATGGTTGGAACTTGGAGGAATTGAATAGACTAAAAAATCTTTAGAGGGATGGAGGTGGGACCATGTGACACTCCCTAACTCGGTTTGATGAGTTCTTGTCCCCATGAGATTATTATTATTATTTTTTTGATTAGTCGTACTTTTTTTTTCTTGTTTGAAAAGATTCAGCTGCATGTTTTTTATATATTTATATTTTGATATATGATTATTATTGTGGGGTTGGGACGAGGAAAATTTTGAAGGGGATCCTGATTACTGAATAAAAGAGGGTTTTGAAATTCAGTCATTAAAAAATAATTACCGAATGTATTCGCATATCTAATAACGCTAAAGAAAATTGAGTTCACTCTCGATCAATGCATTTTCAGAATAAGATATTGTGACAAAATCACAATAATGCAGGAACAAAAGTGGAGAAAATTAGAGAATTAATCTTAAGAAAATAGATTTTAATAGTGTCTTATATTTATTAATTTTATTATACAAATTTTTTTTTTCCATGACATTTAACCTTTGGTTTAGTGTTCAAAGTTAAATGGGTTTACAAGCGCATTATTATTGTGAATTCATCTAGAAGTGGATGAGCTATCAGATACGGCTGAGTGTCAAATTGGACGTGGACGGTGGACCTAGGTGCATGGAGGACGGTTTGGATTGACCATAAGTGGGTCCCATTACAGTTTATGCAGTTTAAATGTCAATTGTCTTATACATTTTGTAAGGGCTTCTTTTGCTATTCATGTGGATATATACTTGCAGTTTAGTTGCCACCTGAAAATGTCCCTTCTTGGAAAATAAAAGTGTGGTGTGTGGACTGTGGAGCAACTAGGAAAGGACTACCCTGCTCTCTAGGACACAGGCCCAATCAAATCCATGCAAAAAAGGAGAAGTCAGAAAGGCAAAATGAAGAAAAGATGAAAAGGAAATCTAGGAAAGGAAGATCCAATAAGGAAAAAGAGTAGTCTAATAAGTAGATTCAAGTCTCTCATTGTAGATCTATAGAATGTCATTGGATTATGTGTGAAATAATCAGAATCCATCTCCAATAGTAAACTTGAGATAAAAATAAAAGATCTTAATTTTTCCAAGCTTGAGGACACTTTAAAAATTATATATTAATGATCTTCATATATGACACAAATACATAGATCTCAAATTGGAGTAACTAAAAGAAAGGAAAATATAATATTGGACACCAAAATCAATAATAATCACTTCTCTCTAAAAGGTTGGAGTGGAAGCTCATTTTCTATAAAACTACAAAATACATACAACATTGTTATTATTATGCATATAAGCAAGCAAGACTCCCTTTTTTTTGCCCTTTCTAAGTTGTTGAAACAAAAACTACTTTTTTCAACAGTAGCAGGAGAAGCTAACTAGTAGCTAACCCTTGGTTTCTTGCTCTTTAAGGCTCTATGGTGCTTTATCTTGTCGGCTATCTATAGCCCTATCAACTTATATGTATATTTTCTGATCGATTGACTGGAGAGAGGGGGGCTTTCAAGAGGGATCTGATAAGGAATGAGAGAATGGGGTGCATGTGAGAAAGGAAAACAGCAGCTTGCTTTTTAATGTTGTTTTTTTCCCTTAATCCTTATCTAAACAGGACCAAACCGACTACATACCATGGTCCCAACATGTGGTGGTGCTATCTCTAACTTATCCACCCACGTGGGATCTGACTTTGTGCTTAGTCAGTGTACACTGTGAGATCCTTGACTTTGAATGCAGTGTTTTAGGTACATGTCCCCTGGTTTCCATGAGGACTGCATTAATGCTGTGGATGAAGATATCAACTGTGGTGAAATGTTCTAGAGCAGAAGTTGGTAGTATATGCAGCTCAGCTATGTGGGCCTATTTGGGATCACTTTTGATCAATGTAGTCCCTTTTGTATTTTTTTAGAGGAGATTAAAAAATTGGCTGACACTATTGGACTCACATGTGATCCATGTGGCCTTGCATGCAATTTTTTTTTTAACTTATCCAATCCCTAGTGACCTACTAAGATGGAGAGCTAACGTCTTATAAAGGTCATGAACGAACATAACTGTACAAAGAGAGTAAAGTGCGCCAGGGGCAGACTGAGCTGAGTTAGTTACCTTGGTAGAAAGATGAAAGATGAAAGGATAGAGAGGAACTAGAAGTCCTAAACGAATTTTGGCAATGAGTTTCGGCTAATTAACTTGGGTTAACTCAGTTAGGACTCAGTTGATGATTCATCCAAATCACAGCAAAATTCAAAATAAATAAACGAATCTGTAATTCAATCAAGTAGCTTTTTGAGCCAAGCCATGTTGTTAAACTTAATTCGAACTCTCGAAGCCATGTTTCTTAGCATAGGCCATGAGGCATGAGCCATATTTTAGCCTATGGGAGCTAGCAAGAGGGATCGTGAAAAAACTCCCCTGACCTGTGTTGTGTCATTGTGAAATTAAGGTCAGCCAACTTGAAAGATCATTTATAGCTCACACTTGGTAAACCACCCCCCCGCTTCCGCTCTTCCTAATCCGATAGCCTTTAGCCCTGAGCCCGATGGAGCTTTAAAAATATATGTATATATATATGTATATATATTTTTTTTACAATGTTTATTTTCCAAACGTACAAAATCTTTCTTTAATCTGAAAAAGGTTCAAAACACATTGCACTATCAGTTCAAGACAATATATATTCCAATACGCAGATTTGTCTTTCAGTACATAACTTTGTTTCAAAAGCATTGGACCCACTTAGATGCAAGTTTATCAATGGGAGGAAATCAGCTTGAAAGGTCTCCTCATGGACAGGAGAGATGCAAAAGATCAGCCCCACCAGCTTATTATAGCCCTTAATTTAAGAGCCTTGCATCTTAACCATAGAATTTTTTTAGATTCAATCAACTATGGGTGAAGATTCAGTAAGTGTACAACTGGACTTGATGCCAAATCATGGAAGAAAAACATTATCAGAGGAGCTGCATTGATGAAAGGTGGGCTCTACAGTGGTGGACAACACTTGCAATTGCTTGTAGGACAACATTTCCCATCATGAATCTCCATTTTGATTCCCCCTTAATAAGTGTGTGCACAAGAGGATTAACACTCTATGAATTTCCATCTCCACGGTAAAAAGGAATCCTGCATATTCACCTTATAGAAAATCAAAATCCTCACTATACAATAAAATCGGTTCGTATTATTTTCTTGTCTGTGCAAAAAATGCCGCACCAAACAAAACTGGGTTGTGCAAAATAACTAGGTCAATTTTCCTCTCTATCACATAGTCCTCCTTAACGACTTCTTGTTTGAACACTTTTATGTGGGGCCATGTGCTGCCTTGCTCTCGATGATCAGCCAAATCCTATCCTCCAAACAATCAGCCGATGCTCATTGACACACCAAGGTGGGTGAGGTTCAGGGTGTATAGGGCTCACATGATCTCAAAATGACTGGCAATAAGCCCCATCCATCAAGTCCTAAAATTTGATCCCCATAAAATCAACTAGTAACAAGATTGAAAATTCTAAAGGACTTGAATCACACCCCCATATCCTTGTGGGCATCTCCAAATCACAACCACCACCTACCTACCCTTTTGTATTCGCACTCATCCAAGTGAGCCCTACAGAATCATAGCAGGCACTGGATGCAAAAGAAAACAAGAATTGGCAACAAATCAACAGATCCATACTAACTCCAATCTATGATAAAATTGTGTATTCCACACTCCATCAAAAGCTCCAATTCATGGGCTCCACCTTTGATCGACCACTAACCAAAAGTTGTTGAGGCCGCGACAATCCAAAGGTATTGGCAACAAATCAACAGAACTTCTGTTCATTGAATGTATGCCTTTGCCTTCTTTTTTGTTTGTTTGTTTATTTGGGCCTTTTAGTGTTTTTTCATCTCTGTGCCACATACAATGGCTCGGGCTGTCAATGATTGCAATTTTTTTTCTACATATAATATATGATGTGACCAAACACGTGGAATGCTGCAGAGCCCATCCTGCCACTTTGTACAATTACCAGTCTAGGAATGATACATGGGAGGGGTCAGGTTCAAGCTTTAGACAAGGGGTTGGGTCCAAGTCCTGATGTCCAAGACCTGACGGGCCCAAATACTATAATGCAAAATCCAACTTGGATCCAATCCAGTTCTGACACAGATGACTGACCCAACCCAATCAAATCCAAGAATTGATTTTAAATTCAATGTCTAACTTGGCCTCACCCAGAAACAGGTAAATATAAACAGAAATGGGTGTGCAGTCCTAGGCTGTTGGACAGCCAGTCTGGGACGTGTGGAGCATGCATGGGTGCATGAGTTTGAATCCGTTTGGAAAAAAAAAAAAAAAAACCGAAGGTATGAGTGTGTGCCCAGGTCTAGATGGACCCAACCAAACCCATCCCTCACCCTATTACAGCCTACCAGGACAGTGCAAATGCCATGCAAATCCCAAAAGGAACTACCATTTATGAAAGCATATATAAAACCATGGAACAGCAATAACGAGACAAGGGATGTTGAAGACTTGATTTTCCATGTGCACATAGCACGTGACAACTTGCCAAAAAATAAAAATAAAAATTGTTATTGTTGCATAGGCATGGCCACAATGTGGTCTGTTGCTCTTTACAGCTACAATATAATTACCAGTGAAGAGATGTGGTAAGTCCTTATTAGTATCACTCCGTTTCTTGAAATTAGCACAAACTAGTTCTCAATCGTTTGAAACACAAGAGGGATAAAGAAGATCAAGAACAAAAGTGAGAGAAGGTTTGCACCACAGGAGACCAGCCTTTGTGCCAGTTTATGCACCTCCTTCCATCTTCTCCCTCATTTTGTACTGCAACGTGGCAGGAGCGCAGTCTATAGGTGTTTCTCCTGATAAGAGAAATGTATTTCAGGATTCACTGATTTCAGCTTATGCTTTCAAAATATTTAAGCATGCAATAGAACAAATCAACAATCATCCCATACTTGAAGGAATAACATCAGGCAACCTTACAAATAAATGAGTGCACAGTGGGGAAACACAAGACACCCCAATGGAAAAGGAATTTTCCTCTTACACAGACCAAACCCTGGGTGGTTAGGTGATACCTCATGTACTGTACTGTACCACATACCCAATCTAGCAACAAATAATGATGATCCATCATCATAATAAAGACTCGAGTTTTGAGACCCTGTTGTGTCTCAATATTCAAGACCTCATGGAGAGCTTTTAAAGTAGAAAGACCTATCTTGAAGTTGAATCTGAGTTTCTGAATAGCATTGGTCTTCAACGGTATTGTGCCAAGTCTTTTCCACATAATACATAGGAATTCATGGTTGAGCTCCACCAAAGGATTATTAAAGAGGCGAAGGGTGAAGGACATAAGGTAGCAATGTAGATGGGACCTTGACTATCCTAGGATTTGAATTGCTTGGGTGATGGCTCGGTATTCATTTGCCATCTTCCCTGGATTCAATTTCTCTCCATTGAAGGGAGGTTGTTTGATGGTCATATTTGGATACTCATCTTTGAATCTTCATCTTTAACCACTTGAAAAAAGTATGAACTCTTAGAATTCCTAGGAATTCCATTACAAGAAACAAAGAGGCCTTTAGCACCCAAACTTCCAAGATCTAGAACTTGCATTCTAGACTATTTTGTTCAAGAACAGCAAACTTACAAACCAAGAACTATGCAAGAGAACAAGAAATCACAAACCAAAATAACTGAAATTCACAAGATTCAAAAGAGGAGGATAAACCTCATCAAAAAAATATAAACCTAATAAAAAAATCATGCATCTATCCTACAAAGTTCAAATATCCGAGTATCCAACTATTTCATATAGAAGGCTAGATGCATATACAAAATCATATAATTGCTTAGAAGTAGGGAACTACCTTGCGCATTCTTGCAGTCTAGACGTGCTCCATGTTCCATTAGAATGAAGACTATGTCTGTCTGATTGAAGAGTGACGCCTGCAATATCAACTTTTCTGTTAGTAATGTAAAGTTTTTACCTCATACTCTTCCAAAACACATTTAAGCGCAACAGGATGAGGAAACTGTACCAAATGTAGCAAAGACATTCCTTGTTTGTCACAATAGTTTGCATTCACTCCCTATCCAAAAATAAATAAATAAATTAAGTTGTTAAACATATGTAGTCAATCCATGAGACTGACAGTTAAGTACCTGATTCAGAAGCCTCTTTACAGACACAGCATCACGGTTCTTAATAGCTTCTCTCAAACCCTAAAGAGTTGAGTCATAAAAGAAAATGCAAAAAAACTGTTTCAAGAGATGCTTTTGCAATATTAACAGCATTGTAAACGTTGGGCTCCACAGGAACATTCTTACCTCCCCATTAACTTCATAATCTGTGCCAGGTTTATCCAAGCTACCATTTGTTGCTTGACCGAGATTGAAAAACACACTACAAAGCCATTACAGAAAGGAACTGAGAAGTAAGATGAACATTGATGTGGAAGAATATCAGGGAAAAAGGTTGACATACAGTCCAAATGTGCAAACATTAAATTGGACAGACTTAAAAGCCACATTAATACGTATCGATAACAAGCCAGAAAACATTAATATTGTGAATCCATGTTACATAATGGACCAACTTTCACACAGTTGCATCATTTGTGTGGAACTACCAGTTTCAGGGCCATCAGTCTGACAAAGGGTAAATGAAATTTGTGAAAGACAACCTGGAAATTTAACAAACAGACCTATGCTTGTTGTTTGAAGAACTCATGTTCTTCGAACTAGAATCCGTTGCATGCTGTGTGCTGATAACCTTTTTTGGCCGTGGATTGGACTGAACAGTTGAGGGGACAGGACTAGGCATCTGCAACAAAGAAATCAATGAAATGGAACAAAGCACAAAAGGCAACAAGCAGAACATTGAAGTTGAATAATAGTTTCATACCTTCAAGGGAGTTGGTTCCTGCGTCGGAGCTTTGCAAATGCATAAAGGCATTCCACACCGGCACTCAGGCACTTCTAAAATAGGTTGGGTGGTAGTTGATTGAGGCTGCACATCAACATCCTCATTCACATTTAGTCTTGAAATTTTATCTGCTGCAGCTCCGATATTATCTGAAGACGCCTGAATTCCATCTCTCCCGGATCTAAAGAAGCAAAAAGTAGTGCATGGAAGACACATGGTCATTATATAAAGAGGAATAGAAATTACAAACTCACAAAAAATCGAACAAAAACAGAAAGTGACAAGATTCAGGATATATTATTAATTTGTTCAGGTACGGTTGGGTTCTGCAGGAACATTTGTGAAGCAGCGCAGGTAGGGGAAGAGTAGCCAGGGCTACTCTCCAAGCCGAAGCTTAGGGATAGGGATCCATAGGGATCGAAAGTGTCTTGGTCTCACACCACCATGGATTGAAATAGCGGCCGCCACGTAGCGTGGCGGCCGATATATCGGCCGTGGCGGGGGATACCGCCACGCCACGGCCGAAATATCGGCCGTCGCATCCGTGGCGGCCCGTAGCTCGACCCCCGCAAGGGAATCCCCCGGACCCCCTCTACGAAGCGCATGTTTTTGAAAAAAGTGTCAATCAAGAAGATAAAAGGATCATACTTGACCATGATAGCTAAGACTCTTTTGCTGGTTGTCTTTCCATTTTTGTGCTTGGATGTCTATTATTATCATAACTTGCTAGATAAGATATTAAACCTGTTTAATTATGTTTGAAATTGTATAGTAGTAAAGATATAGTTACCTATTACTACTAGATTTCAAATTGGTCTTAATTAAATTATTTTATAAAGAACCCTCATTGTGGTAGTGACTAAGGTATTCCATTTCCTTCACTAACTCTCTACTCTGTCATTTTTAAATTGGTGTTGAATATTGATTATTGATCACTTCATAGTTCATTCACTTGATTGAGTTTGAACCTAGAATGTTGAAGTATTGATATTTAATTGTTCAATGTTCATTAATGAGTAATGACCTAACTCTTAAGTCTTATGCCTTTATTTTATGTTCTAGTTTTTTTTTTTTTTTATGAGCTTTCCATTACTTTCTAAGTTAATATGACTAAGAAACATGAATACATGTGAAAAAACTAATAATTACTACTATTTTCTATTTATTCAGCGATACAGGACTTCATATATTGAGGGCACCGCTACACCCACTTTTCTTACTTACTTTTGCAAAAGAACCACATATTCTTTCATTTTACAATTTTCTGGATTTTCTGGAATTTTTTTAGATTTTTTGGGCGATTATTTCAAATCGCACCGCTACGCCGCTACGTATCCCCGCTACGCCGCTACGTATCCCCGCTACGCTACGTATCCCCCACTTCGTAGCGTTTTGGCGGCGGGCCGCTACGCCCGCCGCAACCGCTATTTTCATCCTTGCACACCACAGACACACAACCAAGAGAAAAACTCAACGAAGTATTCTTATTAATCAATCAATGTGTCTCTAAGGAAGAATTACAATCCTTTATGCAGACTCCATACCCTAATTCTAATTTAGAATCACTACTAATTAAAATAAACTCTAAATCAGATAAGATGAAAAAAAATCCTAATTAATCTCATAACTATCCCTGAATTTTAGCTATTACTAATATAGGCTAAAATAATTTGGAGGTTAGGTTTAGAAATCACATTCAGACAATAAAAGTTGCACAGTTTTAGTGTCAATAAACATAAATGCTTTTGATGCCTTTTGGCTCATGCCAAAAACCACAATTTGACTTTTTACAAGCAACAGAAAATTACCATAGGAAGAAGTTACGGAGGACCCAAATCCAAAAATTGACTCCATGACCCAAGATTGAGTTCACATGTCACACTATCAAGTGGCAGCAATCGAACATGAACCCACCAATGTCAATTCAATAGCCCCACAAGGGCTTTGATCAAGAATAAAAGGTACAGCTCTAGTTCATGATATATGTTAGATTTTAGTGATTTTAGTTTTCAACAGTGAAACTCAAATGTTGCGACAAGACTCATTTACTGTTATAATCATCCTTTTCTCACCTCTGAAACCAATTTCATAGAGAAGAATCGAAAGACATCAAATAGAGCACAATCATATAAAATAAATTTGCAGATATATCTGCATGATTAAGCATCCTGTTAATCAGATCTGAGAGTCCTAATCAAAGAAAATAAATCACTTCCAAGACTATAGTTATCTATAAGCATGACAAAAGGCATCCTCTGAAATGTACCTATATGTTTGTTGAAGTGGGTTCTGAGCAAGGATTCAAAACTCGGAGTTGGGGGCGATTAGTCCCCCTGCGAGTCGAGCACGTGTCTCAGCCAAGTTGGACCAAGTGTCACCCGAATCCATAAAACCCCCTAAAAGAAATATATATATATATATATGAAATATTCATGCGCATCCATCCCTCACCACATTATGGTGAGGGACAACATAGCAGGACCAACTTTATGATCTATGATGCACGGATACTTCGAAGTGGGTAACGTATCGTGTCGTATCGTATCCGATACTTCACTTTTTATGTGTAAAATGAGTGTCCCTGCCATGTACATGGCGTATCCATGCCCTGTCTGGGCATCATAGTTTACCCTAAAAGAAATATATATATATATATATATATAGGGGCCAGCTCTCCTAAGCTCAAGCTTAGGATAAGGTAAGTTCAAGTGTGTGGTGGGGCCCACTTGGGGACCCACATGGGCGGGGGGGGGGGGGATTTCAAGGACTCCTTAAGATTTTCCTCTTTGCAAAAAATCAGCCACAACCATGATTTCTATCATCTCCATATGAGCCCAAAAATTTAATGGTCAATAGTCTATTTGGATCGATACATAGTCAATCCAACGGTCCAGTAAATTCGGATCTAACCTAAAGTTGGTGGACATGTGCAATTTAAAGGGTTCATGTGTTTGGTCCATTTGGATAGACCAAAGGAGGGCCCCACAAGCATGTGCTTACGAAATTTTCTCCTAAACTTGAGCTTAGGAGAGCCTTGCTCATATATATGTATGTATATATATGAGAAATATTCATGCGCATCCATCCCTCACCATATTATAGTGAGGGACAACATAGTAGGACCAACTTTATGATCTATGATGCACGGATACTTTGAAGTGGGTAACGTATCATGTCGCATCGTACCGTATCCGATACTTCACTTTTTATATGTAAAATCAGTATCCCTGCCATGTCCATGGCGTATCCATGCGCTGTCTGGGCATCATAGTTTATGATACATCCGAACCACTAGACCCAACAAATTTTCACCTATCCAAATGGATTAGACCGTTGGATGTTTTCTTTAATATAAAGTCGTTAAATTTGTGGGCCATGGATGAAGGGGTTAGAAGCATGGGATTGACCCCAAACTAAATATATGGGCTCATCCAAGAAGGCTCTTTCCATCCCCCCCCCCCCCCCCCCCAAAATCCCATGATCAGTGGGGTCCTACGTGGGCCCCATTAAGTTTGTCCCTCACCATATAGTGAGGGAATGATGCACATGAATATCCCCTATATTTTTTGTGTGTGTGTCTATATATATATAGATATAGATATAGATATATATATATATAGAGAGAGAGAGAGCCACTGGGCATTGCTCTTTGGAGATTGATTAAAAAAACCCTAACTTCTCTCTCCATCTCTCACCCTGCTGCAATTCCTCTCCACTGCTCTCCCTTTGCCCTTGAAATCCTCCACTACCAAAAGGCCACAGGTCATCCTCGATACAAGGTTTGATGGAGGTGCAGAGAAGCAGAAGGAAGGAGGAGAAGAGGGAGAAAATAGAGAAATGACAACTCCACTCAGAACACCTTCAATCTTTTTCTATCCAACTACCAGTAAAATCAGAAAGGTTTTATAAATAAATAACACATGTTGAAATAGGTCTTTCTTCGATTCACAACCTGTAAGCAAATCTTGCAAAATATCCATGAAAATAATACTTCTTCTTCCGTTGTGGTTTGGCTCTTATTTTGTTGGAGCAGCTGTTTTGGTTGGGAGTAGAAGAATCAGGCCCGCAGACACTAGTGACAATAATTCAAATAAGAAGCAAAACCATAACCCCCATCAAATCCAAGCCAACCTCTACTCAACTCGGTTAGGACTGAGTCCAAGACAAGTAACCTGAGTTGACTTGGACTATAAGCCAACTTCTAATACCATGGTTCTGAGGGTTAGCATTAGCAGTGATGGATAGATGTTTAAAAGAGAGTTTCTTTTGTTTTTATAAAAGAAAAATCATAAAGCATAAAGTATGAAATGATTTCTTTTTTCTTATGAAATAAAGAAATCCAGTAAAACAAAGACCTCTCAAGTCTCACCACTATATATATATATATATATATATATATATTGCTGAGTTGGCCCAGTGGCCAGGAGAGGAAAGTGGAAACCACCCTACCAGGGATCGATCCCTGGCAGGGGATCCCTGGCAGGGGATATGGGAGTGGGAGTTGCTATCCACGGCAACTCCTTGTGATTCCCAATTATGATTGGTATTTGTACATACCTGTTTCAAAAGGATATTTCTAAGATCTCTGAGAACAACTATGGTAGTCAAATTCACACATAAACACAGTTCCATACTCCCATATCCCAAGCCATGCCAATTCATCTGTTGGGCCACAAATAGGTCTGCATCCAACCCAAAGGCTTAAAAACTTAGCCTGAACTAAGCTCAAAACAGGCTAGTTCCCAGGCCCAGATTGATTCAATCCAGTTGCAACCATAGCCCACAGTGAGTATGGTGGTAATGTTTATCTAGTTGAAGGAGCCTGCAAATGAATCCATTTGATTATCTTTGTTCTTATCGGAGTGGAAAATGACTTCTCGAAACAATGCGTGAAACAAACGGTATCTATAGGCTTAATAAGAGAAAGGTGAACTAGAGACCTTGATCATGTAAGCTTGATTAAAGATACAAATCCAAGGGTACCAGTGAAAGAAAATGAGATCAATGAAAGAAGAGGAATGCATTTTAAAGACCTGTTGGATATAGAATATGTGAGTTGAGGGATGGTCAACAAATTATATGAAACAACAGCATAAGCATCCTGAGCAAAGAAGAAGAAAATTACTACATTGGGATTAAGATGATATTGCAAATGTAGAACTATGAGTTTTGATAGAAGAAATCGAGAAAGTTGCATGATTGTAGACACTTGCGTTGGAATCTAAACGGTTTTGAGGTGTTGGATTCATGGATTCAGCACAATTTTTAAATAAATTTTAATAAATAACGCTAATATGAAAATGGAAACAATAAAAAGAAAGCACGTACTAATCTCACTCTAAAAAAAATCAGTCTTATCAACAGCAACAAATACCTTTTTCCATAGGCCCTTCTCATCTTATGGGCTCCCTCCATCTGCTTGATGAATGTAGATCCATCAATTGATTCAATTCTCTCATACATGCACAATTCAGTTAATTCTCAAAAGAGACACAAGCATGTTTTCTCAAGCTGACCTCAGGCTGAAAATTGATTCAAACTCCAAAGGTCTCCTCTACTTAACTTTCCATACCCCATTACCCTGCTGTTTCTGCTGCATAACAGATCCATCAACACCTCCAACAGTGGATAAGAAACTCACTTGTCCCATGCAAAGATATTAAAATCCAAAATCTAATACAAGCTTAATGGTCTGAAGAAAATCCATCCCATCTAAGACCACAGCAGATAATAGTTGGTCTTGAGCTGTCTTATTACCAACACTGCCACTAACAGTACCACTATCCTTCCCTACCGCAGCCTTCATCAACTTGCAAAATGCATCAGAATGGACTTCTGAAACATCATCTTTTATCACCATGAGGGAAATGCATATAGATTTTGCAAATATCCTGAAATATGAGATGTAATCGTTGAGAAGTCCTCTAAGAATACAAGGACACTTCAATCATCCCATTTACATTGTATTGATGTCCTTTTCCCTGTCACTTGTCAATATGCTCTGTTGCATTAACTAATATTCAATTTGATCTACAACTCAATATCAAAGGAATAAAATGTACTTCAATATGTTATATAAGTGCAGAACATTTAATATGTTATATAAGTACATAAAAAACTTCATCAACTAATTATCAGAATCCAAAATATAAACTCAGAATATCCAAAGAAGGGCAATGGTGTCAAGTACAAATTCATGCAGAAGCAGAGGTCTAGATCTTTGTCGACCGAAGCAAATATGCTAACTATCCACAAATACGCATCTTCTTGTCTTATGGATCATTACTTCAAAAGTAGTTTGATATTAAAGAATAAGAAAGGTGCTAATGCATTGCTGACCAACCTTCAAATATTAAAAATAATCCAGTTGGTAAGGCTTTCCAAGCAAATTTCAACCACACAAAAATAAATGAATACTCAAAAAAGCATGTCAGAAAAACCAAAAGTACACAAGTAAGAGATTTACCGGGGGGCATTATTGAAACAGTCATAGCAAACTCTAACATTGGAATGTATGCCGAATTGTGGTAATTCCTGGAAAATAGTTTTTACAACTTAACATTTATATGTGACCTGAAAATCATATCAAAATTTAAGCCAAACATCTTGGTTTGAGGTTGAACTTCCATAAATCCTTACCATTTGATAGGATGAATGCTCATGGCACAATGTCTTTCCACAGCATCGGCAGTGATGCTGCAAAGAAAATAAGTGTCAATTAGAAGCCATGCCCGCATTCAAATTTGCACATAAACACCAACCACAAATATCTGGGCAACTAACATATTGAAGTACTCAATTCCCATCAATGTCCGACCCCTAAAAGAACTAAAACCATGGAATGTTACATAATCGATACAACATTTTAACACATTTCCTTCAATAAACGGGTTCGGGACTTCGGGTTCAAGAAAAAAAGTGAAACACAGAAGCAAGTTCTAGGAATGCTTCTGTCTTCTTCTTTTTTTTTTTATCGGTATAACGAATATTTGTATCTGTCTGACCTCTTTCCACAGAAAGGGGACATTAATAAAAAGTGAAATAGAGGTTTGGCAATGGATATAAAATGGAGTGGATGGTTGTTTTTCTAAGGAACTAGCTATTCATCCTCCCCATCTAAAAGCGAAATGAGACTTATGTATATCTCCTTTTCTGACTCTCCACCCTTCTTTCCTTTATCAAATCCTTCACCCATTCCCCTTCCATCTGGAAAGAGCCAATATAACCTAGATTTCATTGTAGAGGTCAGGAAAGTTTGTTTGGCCAACCACCTATTCGACAAGCTAATGCATGTATGTGATCATCAAGGGACATTTACATAAGAAGAAAATTAGACTTGCATTATTATATGAACTTGAACTTTAGGCAGGTAACTAAGAAATAACAAGAAGGCAAAGCACATGTAGCTAAGATGTGAAAGCAAAGATGTGTTGAGAAACAAGAAAGGAAAAAAAATAGGATGTGCTTTGCGGGTGCCCTTAACGAAAGCTAAATTTAAGGAACGTCTTCTGAGATGGTATATGCATGTGCTTAGAATACTGGAAAAAGTTCTTATACCAAGAACGGGATTGCTGCAAGTGCAAGGAAGTAGAAGATGGGAGATGTCAATAAACACTTAAAAAATAAAGTTGTTAGGTAGTGGAGTAATAAAGAACACAGCTCTAAATAAAGATTAGTCCATTAGTAGAACTTACAACACCAACCTGATGATGTTGGTGAAAAAAAGCATTCCAATTGTCACAGCTTATAAAGTGTACAGAACAACCGATAAAAAAAAAAAAAAAAAAAAAAAGTGTACAGAACAAGATAAAAGACTAGCTTAAAGATCTCCCTTTTTCTTTCTTTCTTTTCCCAACCAGCAATGGCAGACAGGCAGGTCGTACATTTTGGTAGTCCAATCCATTTTTCTGATGCACCACATCATGGGAGGGGTAGTGCCTGCTATATAGAGTCTATTGGATGGTTCTAATCACCCAAATGGTGACTTGCAAGTGGAAAATTGCACAAAGTTCCCACCTTTAACAAGCGCAAACTCAAATGATTTCCAAATGGGGGGAGATTTCTGACTTATCTCCAATCCATGATAGTACCCATCTGGTTTACCTCGAGTCTCTTACAATTCCACACTACCAAAATGCAAATCCCTCCAAAAAAAAAATCAATATATAGCGAAAACATCTACTCAATTAACGACCCCAGATCAGTTTGAGAGATCCCCAAGGCGATATAGAGCCGATCACCATCTCCTCCTCAATAAAAAAATGTTGAAATCAAAACCCAGACAACAAAGCCATGAATCATGGGCGATTTCGATCCATTCAAGTCAACAAAAGTTACATCCATGGAAAAATAGCAGCAAGCAAATCATCTCAACGGACCCCAAATAACGAGATCGAATGATTGAAGAGACTATAAATGGATGAAACATGTGATCATAGAAAGAGAATGGAGAATTGGGAAGAGAGATGGGATTTGATTACCCGACGTCTGAAGGTGCTGAAACTGCAATTGCAGACATCGCACCGATCCGCTTCTTGAAACGGAGGCGGCTCCGACATTTCGCTCTTGCCGATTTCGCGGATTACACCGACTCCGACACGGAAAAGGAAGAAATCGTAACACTGAGAGAGGGCGCAAGAGATTGATTATGCTCAGAGTCTCCAGACAGAGATCTTTATTCGTTGAATTCAACGGTCAGATCGAAATCGGAATGGAATCGTTTTCACCTCTGGATCCGATCCCCAAAGAGTTGGGGTGGGGGCGGGGGGGGGTGGGGGGGCAGGTCATGTTCTGGGGCCCATTTTGTAAAGCCTGGCTACGATTAGGTGGGCCTTTCTGCTGCGAGGATTTATTCATCTGTGATCTGTGTGGTGGCCCACTTGATGATAATCCCAGCGAGGGACTGAAAATAACCCTCTATTTGTTGGACTTATTGTTAAAGCCCAATTTAACAAACAGAAGGAAATGCTAAGCCCAGTGACAAATTATTGTGTTGAAAACTTATGGGTGCATATGGGTCAGGCCATATTCATCCTGATTGGAGCTCAGCTTGCACTGAGCTGAATTTGGGTTAAGTTTGAAGGCCCAGCCAGGCCTGACACATTTTAGCATGGAGGACTTTATAGTTTATACATTTCTCTCTGGGCCTCTCTGGGCCTCACTCTCACACCCATGTGCTAGATCCTATGATGCCCGGATATAACAGGGATATGCGACAAAAAATAAATTTTAAACATAAAAAGTGAAGTATCAAATACGATATTATACAGTAGATTGCCCACTTTCGAAATATGGGTTCAGCAGCACAAACCAGAAAAGCATTCCGGATGGCTGGTGATTTGCATCCTAACAGAAAACCATGGGACTTAAATGGGAAATTCTTGAATTTTGAAGTGATCTAACCCTTCTTTGGGATAGATATGGGCTTGGTTTTTTTAAGTGAATGAACAGGCATGGATTTCATGCATTGGCCCAATTGTTAAAATTCAAGAATTTCCCATTTAAGTTCCATGGTTTTCTGTTAGGATGCAAATCACCAGCCACCCAGAATGCTTTTCCGGTTTTGGGCTGCTGGACCCATACTTTGTTTCTGCAGTCAATGCAGTCTGAAAGTTGGATCTAACCAAACCTGAACTATTGGTATAGAGCGCTGCTACATGGACTAACCCATGGACCGATCCATGGACTAACTCCATAGTTTTTGGGGGAAAATCACCTAAATCAGGTGATTTTATCCCCAGAACTATAGAGTCTGTCCATAGACTAACTCCATGAGTTAGTCCATGTAGACTTTTTGATTGATATATTGTCCTGAACGTGTGGTGCATGCATTTTCTTCATAAGAACTGGATTGTTATATTTTAATGATGACCACATGAGGACCCGATTAAAGAAAATCTGGTCAGGGTCCACTTATGCATCCTAGGATTAGGACCTGGACTCAGAGTCTCAGACCCTACCAATCGAATCCTTGGAAGCATCCAATTGGGTCGTTTTGCACTTGTCAAATCCAGGTGGGGCCTTCGATTTCTATGCATGGTCTCAGTTCCACTGTGGAGATAACAGCAATCGATTACTTAAATAAATCCATGTTACATTTGGGATTCTCATGATCTCCCTTTGACCTTCCGAAGTCCACATCAGGTGTAAGATGAATTTGAGGGGAAAAAAAAGCCTTTGGGTTTCTCCCTATCAAATGAAGAATTTGCTACATTATCCATCGGCCAATTTCTGACAACCCAACTTCCTACCAAATACGAACTCGTCTTACTTGCCAATACACACCTTAGTCCACTTGTGTTTACATGTGGGTGGACCCTCCTCACAAAGAGACACCCCTCTCATCGTGATAGAGAACATCATAGTTTGAATTTAATCCAATTCTTTATCCTTATCATATCTTCATTCAAACTCAAGTTGAGAGAGTTCGATCCAACTCTCCATCCGTATCATCTCTCTATTCGAATTCGAATAGAAATTTTAACACCCATTAGCCAAAAGGCTACAATGAGATATATAAAGAAAAAATATCAACCTAATCTAATCATAATAATGAGAGATTATCTCACAATTTTTGTCATTTTTCAAGTACTTTTTTTTATGGGAAGGACTCGATTGAAAGAAATACGGAAAAATCTTATATTCTCTTGAGATATTCAAATCATTATGTACTTTTTAAAAAAAAAAATGAGCTAAAAGTTTTTTATATTTTTTGGAAATCCTCCCTAATAATAATAATAATAATAATAGAAAAATGTTTTAAAAATATTAACAACGACAACCTTCCCATATATGTATTCTCAATCAAGATAGGTATGCTCGCAGATATATACATGTATTACTCATCACCAAGGACGGAGGCGGGGGGGGGGGGGGTTCGGGTGATGGCAATTGCCCCCACTCAACTTCCTTCTCAAGTTTGATAAATAAGAGAAAACATATGAGTAAATTTAGGTATTTTTATTTTATGCACTTCTCAAATTTCTCTCTTTTTTAAGAACTTTCGATAGCAACAAGGGTATTCTTATCTTAATAAGGATATTATTAATATTTTCTTCTTAAAAGATAGAATCTTATGGTATTATCCCTCTCCCTCCCTTGGTCCCACATCCAACCATATTTAGAGAGCATTTGCTGAAGCTCTTGAGTGGAGTCCACTTAATAAAATTAAACAGGCTCGAGATGTGGGTCCTCTAGGGCCAATGCTATTGAGTGGGGACATATTTTGGAAAAATATAAATTCCATAAAATAAATGCTCTAGTTCTCTACATTAAACAAATTGAATTTGTTTATAAAAATTTTAAGGAATATATTATTTTTTTAAACTTAACAATCTTGAGTTAGGTCATTTGAGTGAAATCTTATAAGGTCCATACACTATATGAGGAGGCTATTTTTCAACAATTTAGTTATTTTATAAGTGAGTCTCCTGTTGTACGTAGAACTCTTCTTTCATATTTTTTAATTCTCTTTTTACTAGCTCTACTGTGTAGATGGCATCCGCGGACATCGAAATCATCCTAACCCTTGATTTAACAACCTCAAAGTTTAACACTATTTTAATTATATTTTTTCTCTTTTTTTATGAGGTCCAACTCAATAGTTGGTGAGGATCAATTTGCATTAAAACATGACACAGTGCTTAATCAAAGTGGGGGATATAAGTTTGAAAGGAGCTAGATTAATCAAATATTGACCCAAGTAAGCCCTATAGAGTTAGACTTTACATGTAATCTACTTGTAAGAGAAGATTTTCCTTATAAGTAAATCATATGTAGATAACAAGGGAAGTTGTCATTTCTTGAATGATTTAGACTTTCCATAAGTGGGGCTTACTAACATTATTGGCCAATCAACTTTGCCCCACTAGAAGAAAATCCTTACTCTGTCCCTGGTCATCACATTATTTTGGTTTGAAATGACCTTTTGTCTATGCAAGTTATGAATGCTAAATTGGGCTTCTTGGATTCTTCTCAGCACATGGATATGATTTGTGTCCCACGTTGTTGATTAAGAAACAGTTGGCTCCCTAGACATTTGAAATTGTTATTTTCATCACCCATGTACCAAAGTTACCAAATCACGAGAATCAACTAACTTTGAAGATACTAAAAAGTGGTTGGTTCTTTTATGGCACAATCTAAAGATCTTATCCACTGCACCTTTCCTCAATGTTGCATGGGTGACCTTCCATCGTACATTCAATTCGAACAGGATAGTAACACAGATGCATGCATCGTAGTGGCTAGGGTTTATTTAATTGTCTTAGGATGGTTGGGTTGATCATGAGATCATGTGTAGTGACTGTGGGTCAATGGATTTAGTACAGTCAAGAGGGTCTTTTTGTTTTTTCTCTTCCAAATCTCTCAAACCTTGGATCACAGAGCTTTCGGCTTATTGTATTACTAGTGCCAATGACCTAAAAGAAAGTCACTACTCAACTTGCCCAACCCATTTGCAAAAGCCTATAAAGAAATGTTAGATAGGATCCATGCGCTGATTTTTCAGTAGTTTGAAAACTTGGTCAGGCTAGGTCAGATCCAGCCCTTGTTGAGACTGATCAACCTTAGAAACAAGCACTCAATGCTACAACTCAGTAAAAACCGAGTTGACTAGGTCCCAACTCTTACTATACGATCATAAAATATTTTAGGCGTTTTGACATATTAACCCTCCTTAAAATTTATTTTTTTAATTTCATAACTGAAATTTAAATAATGTCAGCTAGCGTCTCTTGACTTTCGTCATTTTTTTTTTTTAAGTTTTTTGCCTAAATCCCATCATGACCAACACGACCCATAACTGAAGCTTCCTTGCCCTTGCCCAAGCTTATATTTAGCCAGACCTTGTTATGATAACCAAGTCCCACTTCCTCCAACACCTTTCTCCATTGTCACCCATAAACAATGAGAAAAAAAGCATTAGACACAAAAAAAATCTCACAACCATGTTTTGTTGGTTGTAGTTTAGAAGGGATGTAGTAAGAAAGTCTTAACAACTCATGATAACAAGGTAGACGGACAGTAGAGAGAAAAAAAAGGAGGATCCCCACTTAGAGTTTGACTAAAGGAGGGGGTGTCTTGGCTTCAAATGAATGGATTCTCTCGTTTATTTTGCAGTATTGGGTTGATTTTGTAGTCGTGAGTTGTGACTTTGAAAGCAAAGCACACGCGTTGGTGGGTGGTGTGCTTTGTGTCAGCTGATTCTTCTTTTCAAAGAGGAGGAGGGGACAGGCACGCACCTCATGTTTTGATTACTTTCAGATCACGAGAAGTCGTACCCAGGTCGTAATGGCCGCCCCAAAAAGGTGAAAGTAAAACCCACTTGTTCAATGTGTCGAAACGATTGGGACTTGGGGATGTACAAAAACCAATCTTGGCTGACCAAGCAAGCCAGGCTGTAAGTTTGATGGCTAACTTGCTAGCTGTGCCAGGCAACACATGGCAGGTTGGTGGGCCACAGAGTGGCCCTGCAACATTTCAAGGGACTCTTCTACTTTATTAGTGCTGCATTTCACACTCAAAACTCAGGACCGGATCCCCTCTTTGGTCCAAACATGGCAATCAGGGGCGCCACGTGTGGGGGCGAAAAAAAAAGACAGAGAAAAGAGACAACTGCCTTCGCCCCCTGCATGGTGCCTCCTGATGGGTCCAAATAGAATTTTCCTTTCAAATAGGGGATCCATTTCCTCAAACTCAGGCACTCTCACTCGTGTAAGTTTGTCTCTTCCCAGATGGGCCACACACAGGACCAAGGGACTACATAAGGATTAAGGATTCTTTTTTATTATTCATCTTTAATATGAAACCAACACCATCAACCACTTGTAATTATAAGTCATAATTGATTTTACAATCTGAATTAGTTCATATTTATAAATAATATTTTTTATTGGGAACCGGTCCTATAAAGACAGTCCTTACAACTTACGGTGCGGACCTCCTAGTGAGGCCCACTGTGAGACCCCATTGGTCATGGGACAGAGGGGGACTGAAAGATCCAAGTGGGGTCAACCTACGTATCAAATTTAAAGTCAATCTAATACCTCTAACCCCTTCATTTGTGGTCCACAAGTTTAATAGTTTTATATTAAATAAGAAAAACTGACCCTCAGTCCAACGGTCTAGTTCATCCGAATTCATGCAAATTCATGGGATTCGGTGCCTATAAGTGGGTTATGAATATGTGATCAATTTGGGTGGGTAATTAGTTGGGCCCCAGTAGGCGTTCCGAACTGTGTGGACCGTAAGGACTGTCCTTATAGTACCGATTCCTTTTCTCATTTATTGATTTAGACTTTGAAATGGGTTGCATCTTAAGTATGTATACAACTTGAGGGCGTATTAACCCAAAGAATAGCGTATAAATCTAAATTTTAGGTCACGGTTGGCCTCAAATCTTTAGAATTGTTTTATAAAATTGTGAAAAACTCATGTATGATAATTGTGAATCTTGAGGATTGGAAATGTTCATTTTGGAGGATTTTGAGGTTCAGCCCTTCCATCTAAGATTTGGAAATCTTTATTTTACAAATTTTATGCATCTATAATAGTTTTTCTCAGCTATATGCATTGAGGTGCACCGGATATAAATAAGCAATCTTCTGCTATACAAATCTTTGAGAAATTCATGTTATCAAACATGCCCTTAGATCGTTTTTAAATTGGAGTCTAAATAACCTTAGATCCTTTTTTTTTTTTAAATTGGAGTCTAACTCTTGGTTGAAGTCAAGTTTGGGATAAAATTCTCAAGGTTACAATAATACAATTTCAGCACTCCGGACCCATTTTCAGTCTTGAACCTGAACCATGTCTTGAATATTGATTGAGGGCTTCCCTTGCGCCCTTGCACCAATGGTCCCAAGTGGGCTCCACAAAGAGGATTGTACATATCTTCGAGTCCTGCTATATGGACTAACCCCATAATATCCATATGGATATCATATAATATGACATGATATCTCTGTGGATACCATGGATTAGTCCATGGACTAACTCATTAATAGACTTTTTGCATATCTTAATGCAGCCAGTACTCCTTTCCACATCAGGCCAGTAGTAAGTATAGAACTGTAATATTGGTGGTGGTTGGGGCTGTCAAAAGTCAATGGGCCGGGCATGGACATCAGAAAACACGAGATATACGCCATTGGTGGGATCATTTTGACTGCACAGGTTATAAGCAGGGTGTTGTCAGCTAAATGTTGGAGAGGAAAATACTAAGATGACCATGTAGTTATTAGTTTCAATTTCCATAACAGTTATAAAGCCTTTTAATTTGAGTTTGTAAACTTGGGCCACTACAGTTTTGTGATCCAAACATCCTTGCCCCTTATATGATTGGCCCCACCAAAGATATCCTATGCATGATGATATCTAAGATTGGAAGATCCTAGCCAGCCATACTTGTGTCTTTTTCCATGAAGATTTTGGATTGCTTACTATACAGCATTCTTAGGGCATATTTGTGTAATTCATTTTTTTTTTCGAAACAAATTGATGATTGCTAAAATTAAATTCTGCACTACAATAAAATCCATATTTATTTGTTTGGTGTGGCTGTTTTTTCTCATGGAAAAGCGCAAAATGGGCTCAGTCTTTTGTGATTTTTCGAAAAATAAATTTCTCGAAGGGTTTCTTTTTTTTTTTTTTTTCTTCCACAAAACCAGTTTTCCATGGCGTGTACACAAACGTGCTGGAAGTTCCTTTATCTTTGCAAGTTAGATTCTAAAGGACTTATTTGTTTGCATAGACTACATAGGAATTCATAATTAACTTAACTCCACGAAATTAAAAGATTATTAAAGCAGCAAAGGTGAAGGTAACGAGGCGAGGAAGAATATTAAGCAACAATATAAATAGGACATAGGCTTTCATAGGATTTGAATTACTAGCTAGGGTGATGGCTAGGTTTTCACTTCCCATCTTTCCTTGATTTAATTTTCATCGAACGGAAGGTTATTGATGATCATTTTTTTTATATTGTATATTTGGTTATTCATTTTTAACCACTTATATAAATACAGTAGCCCTACAGATATTATTAAGGTATTGATCTACTCCATTTTCTGGCTCATTTGTTCAAAGCTTGAATGATTGAACCATGAGCTCCCACATGCACATACTCCAAGCCCAAGCACGCCATGCACATACCTCACATAAATTCTACATATTAATTATGTTTATCCATACAAAGGGATTAAGGCCGGGGTTTGCACAGTTGCACCCATTAATAAGAGAATAGGTTCTGTTAACTTTTTTTAATCCAGTCCTTACTCTTCTCCCACCATTCTCCAACCTGAAAGTGGGCTGGCCACTTGTATTAATATTATATCTAAATGATGAGATAGTGATCTTCCCGTAGTGAACCTCCCTTTCAAGATTATCAAAAGACATTATCATTACCCACAAACAAAAGATAAAGCTGGTGGGGACTCCATTCATCTCTACTACAGATAACAGATGATCAGTGCCACCCCACAAAACCATGCACTAAACAATTCGAAGGAATTAAACAAAACTTGATGTGTCAAAATTTTTAGGTTAGTAGTAGGACTTTTAGCAGTAGTAAATCAAATATTAATGGTCATTTAATTAATCCCATCATCGGATTGGGAACTGTTTGGGAGTGCTTATGCGATAAACATGGATTCTTAGTCACCAACAACATTGTTATCACCTCAGTGGATTGATGATCCAATTCATAATTGTAGACTAAGCTGACAAAATACTGCACTGAGTCAATTGGCAACACAATTGATAAACAATTCCTGAGTCTACCAATCTAAATTTGGATCCGGATGAATGCAGGTCCTAATCAGATTTTAGATGGGCCAATTATTAAAGTCCAAATTCAAGTTTATATTCCCTAATCTATGACAGCCCAATCAAAGTCAAATTTCTAATTTTATATATAAAAACCCCTGTGAAAGTCAATTTGGACAAAGTACACCTGATTTAAGTTGTTAATAAATTTGCACGGTAGAATGCAATCTGGATTTGCTCTTCATAACCTTAACCCATACGTCTTTCCTTACTTACATATCTTAATGAGGTGTTTCCATTGAATATGGAATATAGATTAAAAAGAAGTGAGAAGAAAAGAAAAAATAAAAAAAAATATTATCGGCCGTTATTTTGACTATTATTTTCAAAATAACAGACGTTATGACCATTACTGACTGTTATTCTCATTATTTTTTTGATATCTAGACCATTATATTGAAAATAACGTAATAGTCTAAGCCCGTAGGCAACCGTCATTTTAATAAACCATGATTTTCAAATATCAAATTTAGACGTACTTTCAAACATCAAATTGGAAAAAAGATTAAAATGGAAATCTACCAAGCTCTCAATTCTTCACTGTGGGCCCACACAGTAATCGCATCAATCCCAAGGTGCGAGCCCACAATGCAATATATGTGTACTGGAGGATGATCCATAATAATCCCAGCTTGGAGGGTCACAACCATTCATTTATTTTCTATATTCACTGTCGGCAATATTCCATTGCCCTTCTGTAGGCCACCAATGTAAGGGTGATCAGAATATTTCAATCTGGGAGACTTTGAAGAACACACCATCCAGGGACCTGACCTACAAACGCGGAATCAACATAAACTACAGCAAAAAAAGATACTGTGCATTCCATGAGGGTGCAGATTGCAGACCCAAATTTCTGCCATTTCCTACATAGAAACATTCAACTGGACATGCAAAATTGCAAATTGCAGTTTCATAAACACTGTGCAAGTCAATGTACTAGTACTCTGTTTCTATCCCTCCAACTTCAAAATGGATAATTAATTAATAGGATTAAATTTATTAACCAATCCCTCACATCCATTGCCAGCCAACTTAAGATTAGAACTCCTTCCTATCCCTGTTTTAAACTTGTCCATTTTTCTAGTGACTCAATCATAATCATCATCCAAGTTATCTTGTTCAAACCATATTGGGTCAGCTATATGAATTTCGTTTCTCAATTCTAACTGAATTTCTAGAGACTCGATAATGAACTAGTCCAGACTCAATCACAATGCAGTTGATTCTACCTGTTCCATATCAAATACACTAAAAATGTAAGAAGTTGTGGGAGAAACACGCCATTCTTTTTTTTTTTTTTTTAAGAAATTGGGTACTATGCCAAATGTTTGTGTATCTGACTTTTCATCAATGTTTTGTGTTTTTATGGCCAAATTTTTTAATTATACCCGGGGCCGGCTCTGAGGTTTGGGTGGCCCTAGGCGAGCTCTTTGAAATGGGCCATGTCTTAGAAAAAAAAATACGCACAAATTTTTTTTTCCTATAGAAGGAACTTAGAACTTAATTCCACTAGCAAGATAAAATAAAACATAACTAGTGCAAAAATAATTACAAAAGCGAAGAATCATCTACAATTTACTCGTCTCGTAGTTTTCGCCGCAAAATCAGTAATTACATTTATATAATTTATCTTATCTACCAACTCTTTTTCAATTAGTAATATAGCCAGTTCATTCAGTCTTTCTTGCGACATGGTTGACCGAAGGTAAGACTTGATCATTTTCAACTTAGAAAAACTCTCTCTGCAGAGGCAACTGTTACTGGTATAGTCAGCTATTCCTATCTGCAGAATTTAACTATTAAGCTATTCCTATCTGCAGAATTTAACTGTTTTGTTTATTTGTTGGGCACTTGGGCCGGGTCAAACATAAAAAAGCCTAAAGAGTAGTATATTTTGTTTATTTGTTGGGCACTTAGACCGGGCCAAATATAAAAAAGCCTGTGGGTATTGATTTGGTAATTGGGGGCCTAAATTTTGAATAACATGTGGGGTCCTAGACAGTGACATAGGGTGACTATTCCTCTAAGCCGGCCCTGATTATAGCTCTTAATCCCTATTCCAAATTATACTCAAATATATCCCATATCACGTTTTCCGCTTTTGCCAATTTATGATCCCATGCTTCACGGGCCTAACATACTCTCCCAAAGATTAACGTCTCAATACTGAGTCCTTGGAGAGAAGGTTTTTTTCAAACTTTTTTTCCTTGAACAAGTTGCTTCCTCCCTTTAGGCCTTTACAGCTTTCCTCAACCACAGTGATTGACTGATTGGACAAGAACATGTGAGCAACCATGCAGCTAGAAACTGCTTGAAACTTGATACAAATTCACATCAAGTGAGATGAATATCAAAAAACTAAAATTAAAAAAACTACAGAGAGATTAAAAAGTCAACTTGTCATTAAACAACTACAAGTAGAATTAATGACAGAGACAAAATAGGAATCAAATTAATCTTATTCCTTACCTGTATTTTCTTAAAAAAGAAACTCCAAATACAAAATCAACCCACACCCCATGAAAAAAGGGTTATGTTTCAATTATAAAAGGAAGAATGACAATAAAAACAGCACATGTATATGACTAATTGAAAAACAAGAAGACAAGGGAAGGGCCTGATTCACATCACCAAAATTTGGTCAATGTCCTTTTCCTCTTAATTGACTCCCATGAGAGACAGATAGAGAGTGAGGTCCTTGATCTAAGCTGTTGATTGGAGAATTTAGTATATCAAAGGCTGGAACCCTCTAATCTCCACTTTGTCTTCTTCAGTCATGATCCAACGTTCTCGAAAATTACATCTAAGTTTCTAAAACTACTTTAAAATTATCCTTTCAAACAGAGGAGAGAATCCTTAATTGCCTACTTTTTAGTAGCTTAAAGTTGCAGATGAGCCATGTCCCAAAAGTAAACGCTTTTGAGATTCAGAGCCCATTCAACGTAATATGTTTATCTGACGTCAACACTTCCTCTTTCATCGTCTTCCTGTTCTTCCAGCTACTTGTGTACATAACAACCACCACCACCTCCCTCTATTAGTCCTATTATTCTTCTTCTTCTTCTTCTTCTTCTTCTTTCTCCTCTTCTTCTTTATGAACCGAGAAGAAACCTTCCTTCAAAAGCCATGCTTTGTAAATTCCATGTATCTCCAACACCTCTTCATCTTCTTCTTCCACTTCTTTGTATATTCGTATCCTTCATATCTCCCAACAACGCCTGCACCCAAGTGGAAAGGAAGTCTCTCCTTTCCTTTCTTCTCAACATCTCTTCAACTCCTCCATTGAATTGGGTCACAGCTCAGAGGCCCGACTGTTGCAACTGGGAAGGCGTTTCCTGCAACAGCAACGGCTCTGTAACCCGTCTATGGCTTCCTCGCAGAGGCCTCAGAGGACCCATCTCTCCTTCGCTCGGTCTCCTTCCTTACCTTTCCGACCTCAACCTCTCCGGCAACTCTCTTTCAGGTGGAATCCCGGCGGGGCTGCTCGATCACCTTGAGCTCTTCGACCTCAGCTCCAACACCCTCGTTGGAGAATTTCCTTCTCTTTCTCTTGCGTCTAATCTCACTTTCTTGAATGCCAGCAACAACAGCTTTTCGGGTCTGTTTCCTTCATCTATCTGCGTCAATTCGACCCATTTGAGGGTCCTTGATCTCTCCTTCAACAGATTCACTGACCCGATTCCTCAACTGGGCCCGTGTTCCGAGCTCCAGATTTTTCGTGCTGGCTCCAACAATCTGTCTGGAAATGTCCCAGATGACCTCTTCGACATGGTTACTCTGCAGCAGCTGTCTCTGCCCTTCAACAGATTGTCGGGAAATCTCAGCAATCGGATTGTGGGGTTGGTGAATTTGACGGTTCTGGAGCTCAACAACAACGAATTAGATGGTGGGGTGCCTCCAGAAGTTGGAAAGATGGCGAATTTGGAGCAGCTGCTTCTCTTCAGCAACAGGCTTACGGGTAATCTTCCTTCCTCTTTAAGCAACTGCACCAGGCTCAAGACCCTCAATCTCAGAGACAATTCCTTGGTGGGGGAGATTTCTGTTGTGGACTACTCGAATCTCACTCAATTGACTACTTTAGATCTTGGAAACAACAACTTCTCGGGCGAATTGCCCGGCAGCCTCTACCGCTGCAAGTCGCTCACTGCTCTGCGACTGGCGAAGAATGAATTGGAGGGGGAGATTCTATCTGATATGCTCTCTCTCCAGTCCCTCTCTTATCTCTCTTTGTCCAATAACAGGTTTAGGAATATCACCTCTGCTTTTCGGATTCTGATGGGCTGCAGGAACCTTACTGCTGTGCTTTTGTCGAGGAATTTTATTGGGGAGGAGATTCCAGATGGGGTGGGTGTTGATTTAAGCAGTTTGCAGAACCTCAGGGTTCTGGGTCTTGCAGATTGTCACCTGAAGGGGACAATTCCCGCCTGGTTGATCAAACTGGAGAGGCTGGAAGTGTTGGATTTGTCCATCAATCAGCTTTCCGGCTCGATTCCAGAATGGTTGGGGACCCTGCCCAATCTCTTTTACTTAGACTTGTCTAGTAATCTTCTTACAGGAGAATTGCCAATGGAAATTACAGGCATTCCTACATTGGTCTCGGAAGAGGCGGCTGCAAGGATCGACACCAGCTATCTTGAGCTCCCCGTATTTGTCAGGCCCCGGAATTCGTCAAGATTGCAATACAATCAGCTCTCTGGTCTCCCTCCTGCAATAATCTTGAGGAACAATAGCCTCAGTGGTGCAATTCCCCCAGAAATGGGTCACTTGAAGGTTCTTCATGTGCTTGATCTTAGCCACAATAACTTCACTGGGATAATTCCAGACCAGCTCTCCAATCTCACCAACTTAGAAAGACTAGATCTTTCTTGGAACCACCTGTCCGGCATCATTCCTCAGTCACTAAAGAGCCTTCACTTCCTGTCTTATTTCAGTGTAGCATACAATAATCTACAGGGGCAGATACCAACAGGCAGCCAGTTTGACACCTTTGGCTCTTCAAGCTTTGAAGGCAATCCTGGGCTGTGTGGGCTGGTGCTCTCCCAGAATTGCAGTAGTGAGAGGGGAGGGGAAACATTCTCATCTCCTGCACCCAAATATCCCACCAAGAAATTGCTTGTGGGAGTTGTTGTGGGAGTATGCCTTGGTGGGGGATTTGTTCTCACTCTCCTGGCTCTGTGGATACTTTCCAATAGAAGGATCAACCCTGGTTTATCAGTTGACAGCAAGTTAGACATCGATATTGTTTCTAGCAATTCAAATCTTGGTTTTGTTCCTGATGACATCATCAAGAATTCGGGTTCGGTTATGTTATTTCCTGTGAATAATGCATTCAAGGACCTCACACTTTCTGATATCTTGAGTGGAACAAACAATTTTGATCAGGCAAACATCATTGGTTGTGGGGGTTTTGGGCTAGTGTACAAGGCTACATTGGCTAACGGCGTCAAACTAGCAATCAAGAAGCTCTCGGGCGATATGTGTCTGATGGAGAGGGAATTCAAGGCAGAAGTGGAAGCCCTGTCCACTGCTCAACATCAAAATTTGGTCTCTCTGCGAGCCTACTGTGTGCATGGCAACTTCAGGCTCCTGATATATTCCTATATGGAGAATGGGAGTCTGGATTACTGGCTACATGAGAAGGTTGATGGTGGGGCTAGACTTGACTGGCCCACCAGGCTGAGGATCGCTCAGGGAGCTAGTCGAGGACTGGCCTACATGC
The DNA here is from genome assembly GCA_012931725.1 of Litsea cubeba. Lineage (NCBI taxonomy): Eukaryota > Viridiplantae > Streptophyta > Magnoliopsida > Laurales > Lauraceae > Litsea > Litsea cubeba. The sequence goes on along the minus strand of CM022950.1, from coordinate 70,750,017 downwards.
ACCAGATATGTGAGCCACATATTGTGCACCGTGATATCAAGTCCAGCAACATTCTTCTTAATGGGGATTTTGAAGCACACCTCGCAGATTTCGGACTATCGAGATTGATACTTCCCTACAACACACACGTAACGACTGAGCTGGTGGGGACCTTGGGTTACATACCCCCAGAATATGGCCAGGCCTGGGTGGCCACCTTGAGGGGGGATATTTACAGCTTCGGCATTGTTATGCTGGAGTTGCTTACAGGAAGGAGACCTGTTGAGGTATTCAAGCCAAAGATGTCGAGAGAGTTGGTCGTGTGGGTGCAGCAAATGCGATGTCTGGGCAAGCAAGATGAGGTATTCGAACCCTCGCTGAGGGGCAAGGGGCTCGAAGATCAGATGCGGCAAATGCTTGATGTTGCTTGCAAGTGTGTCAAGCAGAACCCCATGGAAAGGCCTACCATCAAACAAGTTGTTGGTTGCCTTGAAAGTATAGGGACTGACCTACAGATGCCCAAATAAATTGTCGTCGTCATTCTTCAATTCATCTCAACAAAAATGCTTACAATTGAGATACAATGTCCTCTTGTATCATGGATGTATATATGACTGCATATATACAACAAACACTCCACTGGATTTTTCCAGTCTCCTGATAAGTTGCTCCCTGACAGAAATGCAATTGAGACAGCATGAATTCCGAATAAGCAGATTCCTCTCATCTCTCTTTGCAACATTTTTCTTGCATCATAAAAAGAAAGCAATGAGGTTTGGATCTTAGAAGAAATTCATGATGTTTTTGTTTAGGCCCCTTTTTTCTACGTACTTTTTGACAGTGTGGACAGTGGTGAATACATAGCCAGAGAGAAATGGATGCATCTGATGTCCTAGAACAGGTTGTTGAATTTGTGACAAGCCTAATTGAGATAAAATGATATATAAACAAATAGAGAATTTGATACATATTATTCATGTGTTAATGCATTGTCTTACCTTTCTATCTATAGAAGCAAACGGGAGTGATTTTTATTCCGTGCTATCTTGTCTTACAGAGCATGCCATATGAGATTGAAGTGCAGGACGGCTTGATGTCTTGTGACATCCTCTTTGGAGTCCTCTTATTTTTCCTTCCCTGTCTCTTGCATTACCATCCAGCGCATAACAAATACAAAGCTTATCAGCAATTCCTAATCGCTCGCTGTTGAGTTTGCTTGACCGAGTCTCTCCCTCTGTTGTTTTTTTGGTAGAAGAGTTTCTCCCTCTGTTAAAACATGGAAAATGCTCTCCTTTGCCTTGTGTTCCAAAAGTACCTTAGCTAATAGGAAAAGGAAAAGAAAGAAGAAAGTAGACAAGCAGAGAAGTAGGCATTCTACCTGATCTCACTCCCCCTAACACTGCACATAGTTGCCTCATCTTGCACTATTTTGCTTCCTAACAACCCTCGGTACATCCTCTTCACTGTTGGACACACCTGGTTCTACGCCCTCTCCATCATGATCCTCGTTCTCGTTGTCATATGGACTGTAATGACCCACTTACACAACAAAGATCGTGCATGTATCTGATTACACATTTATCCTTGTTTTCTCTCTTGTTCTGTTTTTTAGTTGTCAACCGTTCTTTTTATTATGAACAATTTGCCATGATGATTCTCTGTTTGCCGAAATCTTTGCTGGTAAGTATTGGTTGATTGGTCTCACGAGCCATCCCTCTACAAATCCAATTGTTTCCTTGATTGAGTTTTTTTTGTTCTTTGGTAAAAGTTGATTGAGCTATGAAGACCAAAATTTTAAATCTAATTAAACACAGATGCTCGTGACCATTAATCTCGGCTTTGCTAGCTATTTGGATGCCTGAGCAATTTAGAAATGGGATAGGAAATGAATGTCACAACTCAGGGTCTTGAGGAGACTTCATGGGTTTTAAAACCATGAGTAGCAAACAGTGAGACAATTTTTTTTTTTAACTTAATTCTAGAACTGAGACTTATTTTATCTTGGGAGATGGGAATTGTGGAGGTTCAGCCTGTAGAAGCTAAAGTTAATTGCTTAAATCTATTTACGTTTGATTTTCGTATTGTGGATGAGCTTGTCTCCCCTTGGCAAACATATTAAGCTTGCTGTGCCTGTTTGATTGTACACTAAAGCGCATATTATTTGACTATTGATGGTGAAACCAATATCTGTCTTTCTCCATAGCACTAGAAACATAGCACCAACATGATGGTTTCTATGTTTTTTCTTTTCCTGCATTTTCTGGCTCAAAATAGATTGTTGGATCTCCTTTACCTCCAAACCCTGCAAGCAATATCAGCCCTGATCAAGTGCGGCATTTGGCTGGCGTGAAAGCTGCAACCAATCAAGAGGTGTTTAGTTTTATGCCTTTTTCAGTCCAGAGCAATTAACTTGTATGCCTCTGCTGAGGCATGAAGACATAATGTTAATATTGGTGCATAACATGCCTTGTTGGCATATGTCATAACACTCAATGGAATGCTTATGAATGAGGCATTTTTCATATGTTCAGCTCTTTGTATGGCTATTATCTTCTCCCAGATGTAATTCTTCATGTGCATTATGTTGGATGCTAGATTTACCAAGATGGATCCCCCCAATTTATTTGTTTATTTTCCGCCGATTGCCACAGTGGATTTTTCATGGCATTTCTTAGTAACTAGTCAATACCCGTGCTTTGCACGTGGACGAACATATTTCCTCAAATAAATAGATCCTATCAATAGTTTTTTTATATTTAAAATTAATTTTTGGTTATGGTATTAAAAATTTTGGTAAAATTTAGATAGGTGAATCTCTATCATAAATAAAGTTAAAAAGAAAAGGAGTGTTGAAGAGCATTCTTCAGGAAATTCAAAAAACAGCTAGAAAGGAATACCATTTACACCCCTTATACCACCAATTCAAGTTAGGCTGAATTTCCTTAATGGTAGCAACAGTCCCACAAGATATTTCCTACGGCACAAAATCAGCAATTTTAACATAACAAATGGCATTTACAATAGGAAATAAATCAGGAAATGATAAAAATAAATAAATAAACATCTGGGTAACCTCTCTACAGTCTCTTAGTTCAACAATCAATGAATGAGTGCTTGAGGATTCTTCAGAAGGAATTCTAGTAATTAAAGATATTCAAATATAAGTACTCATAAACTGCATACTTCAATCAAAACAAAATTTAGACACTTACCTAGATTTAAATTCCATAACCTCAAGGAGTTCAGTATTAATGAACAGCTTTGAACTGAACTTTGTGTTGAATATTCCCATCAAACCTACAATTTTGTTAAATTAAAAAATACTATTTCCAAAAAAAAATGAAAATAATAAGTGGAAAAAATAACATGACATGATACCTCCGAACATTTTTCATTTTGGCAAATTATATGATAACAACAACAGGCCCAGCAGTACTATTATTAATAAATGAAAGCATTTGATCAGCAAATCTTTCCCATAATGTGCACTTCAGTTTTGTACCACTGAGGAAAGAAGAAAATAATTTTAAGAAGATGAAATAAAATAGATTTAGTATAGATAATCATATAATAATGAGCAACATAAGAATTAGAAACAAAAGAAAGAGTACCAACCGAAGATTGTCCAACTCTACTTCAACCATATTTGTTTGCTTTCCTTTAATGATAATCTCTTTCAAACCACCAACACCAGTAAGCAATCCAATTACATCTTAAAATGTATAATAAGGCAAAGTTAGAAAATATTATATTAGAAAATTGACCTTACCAACTAAATAAGGAAGATGACCTTACCAACTAAATAAGCATCTTCCTTTGTTTCATTGACAATGTCATCAAAATCGCTAAAGGAAAATCCATACATGGGAATGGTTGATGTTGGTACCAAAGTTAAGGTTGTTCTTAAGTTGTTAGCTTGTATTCATGCCTTATTAGTTTATATATCTGCGTGTTCAAAGCAACTCCAAAGTTGGATAATTCATAAACGCTGCCTTCAACCAATTGATCCTTAATCCGAAGAGTACCTCTAACAGATGCTTGGATCCTCCCACCCTAGATTAAAGAGGAATAAGAAGTTCAAACTCAAACATGAAACTTAAATTAAGAATAGAAAATAGAAACGAAAATGGTTTTAGATAATACATACATTCTCATCTAAAAGCACCAACTCAACATTGTCTCCGAATTGGTGTTGCAGGAAATTAGGCTGTTTCCAGAGCCGAATCACTCTAACTTTGATCGTCCATTCATCTTTTGAAGAGGTAAGGTTAGCAATAAAATTAATAGGTCCCGCCATTATGAAATAATAAAAGAACAACCTTTAGATAGAGAAATTGAAATCAAGAACAAATTTAAGTTTGAGACTTTTACTAAGAGTTTCCTTTGATTGAAACCATTTTATAGCTCAGCTATCATGAACAAAAGGGATGTAATTATATAGTGAAGAGTGCAGAAATAAAATACTTGCTGATTACCAAGAGATGAAATTGCATCGGGCAAAGCGAGATTCAAGTAATTTTATGCTTAATTAAAAGGAATATAGAAAGAAGAAGCTGAAGAGATAAAAAATGAAAATTCTTGTTGGGAAAAGAAGAAATGCAGGGATAATGATTTAGTAAAATGTGAGAAGAGTTAATACAGATAATAGTGGAGATCTTATACACTTTGGTATATGTGTGATTGCAACGGGAAATGAGTAGCCAACTCTTTCATATGATGACTTGGGAGAAGAAGAGCAGCACCTGGGTATTTACAGATAATAGTGTAGATCAAGTTTTTAATTCCTGACATTCATGATTTAAATGTAATGATCTCTTCTAATTCCACACTGTGGCAGAAACAGAAGATTAATTTCCCTTGGGAAACTTTATGTTAAAGAGAAGATTTTGGGGGCAGGTCCAAATCTATGTGCAATCATTTTTATTGTTTTCTCTTTTTGGTAAATAATCCATTTTTATGTTTAAAGCACATAAGTTAATTTGACATGCATCGACAATAACACTGATCTAGAGCCTCACATATTTCCCTAAATTCATTTTGTAGTACTTTGGTTTATGTGTGATTGCAATGGGAAATGAGTAGCCAAGTTGAGCCGCCTAACCCATCTAATCTGAGGTATAAATTTAATTAAGGTGGGGCAGACATTTTTAGTGAAGTGGCTTTTTGACTGTCATTGTGGCAGTAATATGAGCAGTTGGGAGTCATTTTGCATGGCCTCCACTATTTACTTATTTTTTTGGAAAATGGTAAGTATATCTCAAAAGATAAAGGAAACAAAAGAATGTGGCAGTGCTCCCATTACCTACAATGCAAAGACACGAAGCACCAGAGGTGGAGCAAACACCAAAGACCCACAATTGGGTCAACCCAAAAAACACCCATAGCTCAGGCAAGCTAACGAAGCTCACAACCTGGGCTAGGCAAAGGAAGAGCAAAAAAGCAACTTTCAAAAATCAGGAACATAGTTCCAAGCAAAAAATAAATCAGGAACATAGCTGAATAAAAGGATCAGCTATCATCATTGTTAGACTGTAATAAAATTCCTTAGGTGCCTTATAACTCTACTCCAAAGAGAAGATTTTGGGGGCAGGTCCAAATCTATGTGCAATCATTTTTATTGTTTTCTCTTTTTGGTAAATAATCCATTTTTATGTTTAAAGCACATTAGTTAATTTGACATGCATCGCCAATAACACTGAATCCATCTAGAGCCTCACATATTTTCCTAAATTCATTTTGTAGTACTTTGGTTTTTGCGTGATTGTAATGGGAAATGAGTAGCCACCTCTTTCATATGATGACTTGGGTGAAGAAGAGCAACACCTGGGTATTAAATGTTTAAGAAAATTTGAGAATAGTTAATACAGATAATAGTGGACAGAATGAGCACTTTGGTTTATGTGTGATTGAAATGGGAAATGAGTAGCCACCTCTTTCATATGATGACTTGGGAGAAGAAGAGCTTTAATGCTAATTGACTTGGGAGAAGAAGAGCTTTAATTGTAAAATTGAATACAAAAAACGTTAAAATGAGTTAGCTTTAATGCTAACTGTCCACTATTATTAATACAGATAATAGTGGACAGAATGAGCACTTTAGTTTATGTGTGATTGCAATGGGAAATGAGTAGCCACCTCTTTTATATGATGAATTGGGAGAAGATAATATAAATCTGGGACTTCAACCAAGGATTTCCTTTGATTGAAACCATTTTATAGCTCAGCTATCATGAACAGAAGGGATGAACTGGTATAGTGAAAAGTGCATAAATAAATTATGTTCTGATTTCCAAGAGATGAAAGTGCATCTGAATATAGGAAAAAGTGGAAATAATTATTGGGAAACGAAGAAACATCTAGGTATTAAATGTTGGAAAAAGAAGAAACACTTGGGTATTAAATGTTTAAGAAAATGTGAGGAGAGTTAATAAGAAATGCCAAGTGTCAAAATAATAAAATTTTAGATTGTTTTTGAATGAGACACATGGCAGGACTATTCATCCATGGTTTTTACCTTATAATATTTATAGATATCCTACAAAAGGCCCCAAAATTAAAACTATCCCAACTTTTTTAGGAGACCACAATTCCCTGTGATATTTATTACAGTCCCGAAATACGTTGGATTTTTATTTTTTTTGTTTCTTATTTTTTTGTGGACTGCCTCAGTGACATAGGACTGGAAAACCAACTGTGAGAGTGGGAGTTGGCAGTTTTTTATCACATAAAAATTACATTAGATGTGTAGTGCACCAAAAAAAACTCTCATAGTTTCTTTGTAATAGTGAAGGCCCTTCCACTAAATTTTACTTTTGTTTTAACGACAATATCGTTGTTGAACTCTTCGTCTTATAAAATGAAATAAAATAAAGGTTCCTCTATTTTTTGCTTACACAGAATTCATATTTGGCTTCTAATATAATTTTATGCTAACACAATTCTCCTTCTTTTCCCGGGCTTCAAACCTGCATAGAAACCGGAGAATTTAAATAATAAAGTTTTCTTTTATCTTATTTCTTTCTTACACAAACGCACTCTTGATCAATTTTACGGCAGTCAAAGAAGTCTAATAAAATAAAACAATATAAAGGTTCCCCTATTTTATCCTTATTCAAATTCATATTTGGCTTTTAATTATAATATATAAAGGTCCGAAGGTTTTGAATTCAATTTTGACAAAATTATTTTTAATTTTTTTACTTTTTTTTTATTGAGCTGCCCATGTAAAATAATTAAAAATGTATATAAATCAAAAAATATGATCTCGTGATCTATTGACTTTTTAAATTACTAATCTAAGTTAACCACTACACTACATAATATTTATATATAATAATTATTTATAAAAATAATATTAAAAGTAGTTAAAAGGAGTGGAGATTGTATTCGTGTGGATCATGCCCGCCCGTACTTAGCACGGATTTTTATGCTAATACAATTTTAGGCTAACACAATTCTCCATCTTTACTTGAGCTTCAAACCTGCATAGAAATTAGAAACTAAAAAAATCAAGTTTTCCCTTTTTTTTTTTTTTTTGGGTTTTCCTCTGTTTTCGTTATGGTGGGACCCACCCAGTGAGGATCCCGCGGGAGATGTGAAACGAGGTTCGGATGGAAATGCATCCAATTCGTTTCTGCCTCGTGCAGTCTCATTTCCCTCGTCATCGGTTCCGACTTCTCTACCCCTTTTGGATCTCTTTCTTCGTCTTCCGCGAATTGAAATCTGATCGGGTCCTAGGGTTTTAGAAGAAACAGAAGATCTGCTAGATCTACCGATCGATCGATGATGCAGAGCCTGTCAAAGCTGACAGTGTTCCTCTGCTGCGTGTGGGCCATAAGCCTCATCTACGGCGAGATGGTTGCGTTTTGGGTGCCTCTCCGCTCATGCTCTTGGCCTCAACCGCCTCCTCCTCCTTCGACGGTAATCTAATCAGAGAATCCACCCAAAGTTTTCATTCACTTTACTTTCGTTTGAATCTCACACTCGCAGTTGAGCTGATTTCTCTTGGTCTTTTCAGCAAACAGCTGGTTTGCAAAATTCCCCCAAACAAGTGAAAGTTGCTGTTGTTGCTGACCCCCAGGTGACAAATCTCGCCGCTCTCTTCTGGCTATGTTTCTTTCTGGCCAATTTTTTCATTTTGGGTTATGCTTGTTTGATAGTCTGCAATGGTAATGGTTGTGGGGTACTGGATGTTGTTGGGAATTTTCTTTAGGCGTGTTTCGTCCTTGTTCTGTTTTCAAGGGCTCAAATAAGTTTTTGGAGTCGATTGCAGTTGGGAGTTGGGACCTTTTGTGTTGTGGGTGAACACGGATGTCGGGTGTGAAGCGGGTTGTTGAGAATTTTCATTTGGGTAGTGTGGAACTTGCCTTTTTGGGTGATTCACTTGTAAAGTAAATCCAAGTGAAGGGTCACCCTCATCGAAAATCTTATCCCACCCACTTGGTTGGGAGTTGAGTTCGTGAGTCCTACTTCTCCTATCAACCCTATTTGCAGCATTTTTTTTTTTTTTTTAAATGCCTGCCTTGATTATAATGAAATGTGGAATGGGTAAAGGGAATGATGCTTCAAGTGACGAATGGTGAATCTCTCTTTACCTTTCCATTGCATCTCGTGTTTTCTAGCTCTGCACATGATACCATTGACTTGGATTGATTTTTGTTTATCTTATGTTTGACATCCTCTTCAATCTTTCCATCCTTGCTAGTTATAGAGTCAAGGTACGGGAAGGAATCTCTTTGTGGTATCCATTTCTCTTGAGCTTTAAGTCTTACAAGAGTAACATTGATGTGTTGAAGTTGCAATTCATATATTCTATCTTTGTATGACTTATTTTAAAGCCTTGGATTCTAAAGTCTATTGTTATTTCTTAAGTTTTGCACCTACGCAAACTCTTGATTCATGCACCAACATTATGGTTATATCATTTGCAAACAACATATACCAAGTTATTTCCTCTTGAATATGAGCAGTTAACTCGTCCATAATTGGTGCAAAAAATATATGGGCTTAAAGCTGACCTCAGTGCAAATCTATGGTCACTGGAATGTTTGGAAACTCAACTGTCTCTCAACATTGTCTCTCAACATGTAGTTCTTACACTAGTTATCGCTTATCGGTTTCTCATGCATGCTTTTAATGATATCAGCATTATCTCTTGGGACACCCCTTTTATCTAAAATCTACTAAATCAAATTTTCATCTAAAACAGTTGATGGACGGGACCTCTCTTAGACTGGCTCCAAAATCATTTGCTCTGGAGGCTATACAGTTCTATACTGATATATACATGAGAAGATCTTTTCATTCATCCATACTGCCTTTCAAACCTGATTTGGTTCTATTTTTGGGTGACCACTTCGATGGGGGGCCTTTCTTGTCAAACGAAGAGTAAGGCATGGAAATCACATGTTTACTTCTAACCTTGCTCTTTATGCATTAATAAGATCTTCTTTTAGTAATTGGAAGAGTGCATTTCCATTCCATTGTACTTCATGTTTCCAGTATTGCTGCATAATTATATTTCCTATTGATTTATTCATAGTTTCATACTAATCAAATTTCCACATTTTGATGTCCTGAAGTGGAAGGCAGAAAAATAGAATGTTTTAATGGTAAAGTATGCGTCACTTTCAATTTATTAGATCTCTGTACGTCTTCCTAATGATGGAAATCTGATATTAACTGATTTGGTCCATTTATTTCTTCAGTCAGACATTAGCACAGAGATGTATAAGTTGTGCCATTGCAATTCTTTTTCGAAGTATTCTTATAGAAATCTTTCCTAAGTTTATGAAAACTGTATAGGAATAATCAACTGATTGATGTCTGTGTTCATCTCATATGGAGAACTTTCACAAGTTGCTTTGAGCTTGCACAATGACTGTGCAAATTGCATATGTTAAAAACATTTCACCGAATGTGATACTGTAAAGAAATGCATTTTTATTTACTTTTTATATTCATTATAGGACATTTAGGTTGTTGCAAGCTAAAATTTTGTTGATGGGGAATTTCTGCAAACACTTGGTATGTAATGTGATTCTCCAACACCTATTACCGACCAAATGCTAGGGAAATGCAATTAAGACAATACACATCAGACCGCTAACATGTAGAGAATTGAAAACAACATAAGAAGCACACAACACAAGGCACAAGATATACATAGTTCAGCCACAATGTGTGGCCGACATCCACGGGAGAATAATGCATAGCTTTCTTTACTTTTAATGGAGATTACACAACAAAGCCAACCAAGTGAAGCTCTAGGAACCCACTTACAAGTTCAAACTTACAAAGTTTTATCTTCTCCCCATTCCTGGTCTTCTTGGAGAATCTCTTCTCTCTTGCCTTCTCTACACTCTCTACCAAGGAATGCATCGTTTTACCCCTTAGGGTTTTTATAAAGGGTAACTTGCTCTCAACCCTTGGATTAGACTCAATCCAATGGCTCCTAACAAGAAAGCTAGAAGGGAGAGTAAAAACAGAATAAAGAAGAGTACAATGGGGGAAAAGCAAATATAGGGATTTGGCTCCACACATCTATTGTACACGCACACACAACAAGCTTAACTCTGTGATAAATTTATTTGTCTATGTACTCATCTGATGATAGGCTTTCACTTTCATGTTAAATGAGGTAACTTTTGATGTATATTGAACATGAGTACATTGGAAATACAGCATTATATGTGTTTTTAGATTGTGGTTGAATAATTTGGGGCATGATCCATTTGGCATCCAATAGGGATGGGTAGGGAAAGACATCCAACCCTGCTTCTACTTATCTAATGAGGAGGTTGTTATATATAGAGGGTGAGCACAATTTGCGCATCGAGATTACCTTTGTACATATGCTGCTGCCACCGGGAAAAAAATATTCTCCACCAGTTCTAAATACCATTTTTTGTTGTCTTCTTATTCACAAATCTTCCACTACTTTTCTTGATTAGTTCACACATGGCTTGTTAAGTCTTGTAAAATAGCACTTCCTGTTTAAAACATCCTAGGTAGCAGTACTACTCTTTTATGTAACGGTCCCTATATTTGGTTTTCCATGTGTCTTCTGAACTCTTGACACAATTAACTTAAACAGATGGCAAGAATCTTTGAGCCGATTTAAACACATCTTTGATCTGAATCGCCGAGGAAGCAGTGCAGACATCAAATTCCACTACCTTTCTGGGAATCATGATATCGGTTATGCAGGTTTCAATTCCCTTCATCCCGAGGTATGTTGAACTTCCTCCACCGAATGATTTCATTGTTTTTGTGATTTCCAAGGATGGCTTATAATTAATTGTGCAGTTTAGGGTCCAAACTGGTGATATTTTAATCTCAATTTTGAAGAAAAGTTGGATCACAAGCAGAAAGCAGAGTGGAGGATTTATAATCAACTTAAGGAGCCTAGAATCTTTAAGGCTGTTTAATTTTTAATTCCCAAAAAATAACAAGAAGGAAACCAATCCATAGTGTCTCCCTACCGTATCCATAGCGTATCCTTGCCGTATGTGGGCACCATAGCTACAGGCTTATCTTATATTTGAGTGGACTATTGCATACTTTGGGCCGCGCATTAAGTTTTGACTATACGTTCTGCGCTATTTTTTCTTGGGCTGTTGACACATTAGAGAATTCTAGAAATCCGGATTTTGACTATTCCGCTTTTCCTTGCACAGATGTTGCCTCTCTGCATGTGAACTAAATTATATCCGTCTTTGATCTAGTTCATTGCGGCATCCAAGCTTATCTTGAACTTTAATTACATTAAATAATCTTCTAGATAATTGATAGTTGGGTGGAGCATCCAGAACAGACTCCATAGTTAAGCATGCTCAGGAAAGAAATAATATTAGAACCAATGACATTCAGGATTTTAGTTGGTTTGAGTTTTTGGGTTCAACTGTTTCCCGATTTCATGGTTGGAACGATCATTCACAGAAATGCTTTCAAGGCTTAACTTCTTTATTTTTTCACTGTTTGCAATTTTGGATTTTATATTTATTGGTTTGAGACATTACTTTCAAACAGGTGATCGACAGATATGAAAAGGAATTTGGGCCGAGAAACTACCGTTTTACTGTTGGGAAGGTGGAATTCATTGTTGTAGATGCACAAACTCTTGATGGTAAATAATGATTTTTTTTTTCGCTCATTAGGTTTCTGCTATGATACTCAAGTCACCAAAGGAACTCCTAGAGTTTAGTTTTTTTTTTTCCCATTTCTTCTTTGGTTTGGTAACATCAAGCCCCATTCTCAAAGGTATACTTCATATCTCGAAGACTCAATGGAGGACCAATTGTGACCTCTATAGGTGATTCGTTTGGGCAATTTTTTATTGCTGGTTAAATCCATTGGTTTTATAATCAGAAGGATGCTTTTAGTTTGTTTTCTCTGACATAGTTTCTACACGAGGGAACTTACTTTTATGTTGGAAACATCAGCATCATCATTGTTTGAACAGTGTGGACATGAATGAATCCTACAAAAACTGCAAATATGCTATGAAAAATGGATTATTCCATTTATTAGGAAAAAAAATCTATATATAAAGAACATTTGTCCAATAACTCTTACTGTGTAGTCTTATCCATATTGATCGCAAACTTGGCACTTTGAATAAGAAAAGGAACTCATATTAATAATTTCCTTATCCGTGACTTTCAAATTGTCAAAGGGGTTGAGAAAGGCCATTGATTCCATTGGGGAATTCTAAATGGTAGAAGACAGTTATGATGTTACCATTAAAATAAAATAAAATAAAATAAAGCTTTTGAGCAGACCAGTAATGGATTATTCATCCTTCATCTTCTTGACTCGCTGGACAAAATGTACTTTTCTTTCTTTTTTTTTTTTTTTGCTGAGAAGAAACTATAAATAGAATTTAATAGAAGGTAAACTATGGAGCAAAGAAAAACTGTCTATATAGGCAATGTACTGCCACGTCAGGAGAGTATAACATAAACAAAATTACAGATTTAAGGATTTTTCAATCAACTCAGATGTAGACAGTCCTGGGATTGCAAATGAATTCATTTTCCTCATTCATTCTTTGGAATATGCACAAAGCACACATTCATCGTAGAGGACATCATCTTAATCTCACAGAAAACTGGTGCCAATCTCCTTGGCGGTTGAAAAAAACCGTGTTGGCTGTTGCCCAATGTATGACATTTAGTGAAACCTCTTCAACTTGTAAAGATCTTGATCTTCTCTGATCATACTCAAGTTCAACCCTTCTTTTTTGCCACAGTTTTAGCTATGTTTGAATCATCTAATCGAATTGGTCCCGAGAAGGCCTATACCAATAGCAGTACTTCCATTAGATGTTCTTATATGGACTAAAAGCATCAAGTCTACTTTTGTCAGGGCCTTTCCAAAATGATGTGACATCCATGGCATGGAATTTTGTTAAAAGTGTATCGAAGGGTATGTGACGTTGATTCATTTCTTAACAGCATTTGGCCTTTTATTGGAGGATCTTATTGACATGTTTATATATATTTTTAAGATGCTATGTTGAATCCAAGGGTGTTGCTGACACATATTCCACTATATCGGCCTGATGGAACTCCTTGTGGTAAATACCGCTCTTCTCCCATTATCAATCAGGTATGTACACTTAGTTTCTATTTTCTTGCAACTATTATTATTATTATCACAATTGTTAACTTCACAGCTGCTTGTGCTTTGGAGTTAAAGTAATAGTATATAGAAAACTATTTTATCAGACATGTTGAAAGGTTTGAATAAGTTATGAGAAGCATGTTGTCATATAAATGTTTTAACTCTCAATGGTCTTTCAATTGGGTCCAACCTCCAACCTCAACTACACTCATCACTGTTAGTACAACTTGGTCCAAGGCCCATATACAATGGCCCATGTACAATAAGCCCATGACATAAATCACGTGGGACTTAATTGCATATCATCAATGTGTATATTCTTTCATTCTATAAGTAGGAAATGTAATTATATTCTTTCCTAGTAATTAGATTGTAATTGCATAGTGATTGCCTTGATTAAGGCTTCAATGTATTATAAATAGAATCAGTAAACGATCCAAGAGATCATTCAATCCCAAAGATTTCTCTATCTCTATTCTTTCTCTTGTTCTGACATGGTATCAGAGCCTCATCTTCTTCCTTTTACTCTTCTAGTTTTTCTCTTCGATCTAGTGGTCGAATCTTGGTAACAGTCACAGGCTGACTGTTCGTGCATGTTATTATAGCATTCCATCAACATCTTGAAGTCTGATCACCAGTGGCCCACCTCAGATAAGCTCAAGTTCATCAAGGAAATCATTCCTTCTTGCTCGACAATCAATCAGAGAACTGAGAACCAAGATTTTGAATCAAAAGCAAAATCTGAACAGTGTCTGGGTTCTAGGGACAGATCTCGTCAGAGATTTGAAGCATCTCAACTGGGCCCCACCTGCGATCATCACCATCTCATCTCAGTACCTTCAGTCTTGGTCGACCAGATATCCTGGTATTTGTGAAGATTTTTTCAGCATTTTTCAGGAATCAGAGGTAGGATTTTGGATCCATTTTGTGATTTTCTAGTTTTCACAGATCTTTTTCATCTCAGCCGTTCAACTTCTTGAAATATGGATGGATCTTTGTGAAACTTGATTTGTTGGAAAGAGATTTTGGTACTGCTCACATCATAGTATTCTGATGATCCATTAGATCAATCAGTGGGGTCCACGCATAGACATAACAGGCATTTTTTTGGTCGTCTGGACCAATTTTTGGGTCTTTTTTTGTCGCCATTTCTGAACTTCAGCTTCCTGTGTGTGCAATTGTCATTTCTTTCTCTTTGGCTGACTGGTGTCTATTCTTAGAGTGTTTTTACTCATGGACAAAACAGAAATTGCACTGGTTAAGTTCAATGGAACCAACTATACATCCTGGGGATTCCAATTTCAGATTTATCTCAAAGGGAAAGAATTGTGGGGCCATATAGATGGGACTGACCCAAAACCTAAAGATGATGTCAAGGCCATCTCCACATGGGAAACCAAAGATGCAAAGATCATGACTTGGCTTCTGGGATCAGTCGATCCCCAATACATCCTGAACCTTAGGCCATACAAATCAGCCAAAGGTATGTGGGATTACTTGAAACAAGTATATCAACAGGATAACTCTGCTCGGAGATTTCACTTAGAGCATGAACTTTCTCAGCTTACCCAGGGAAATATGTCCATTCAGGATTATTACTCTCATTTTATTCGTTTATGGACGGATTATACTGAGATTATCTACTCCAGTCTTCCTGATGCCTCCATTGCAATAGTTCAGGGCATACACTCTACCAGTCAAAGGGATCAATTTCTGATGAAGCTTCGACCTGAATTTGAACAAGTTCGTTCGAATCTGATGAGCAGAGTGCCTTCCCCATCTATAGATGCCTGTTTAGGGGAACTCCTTCGGGAGGAACAACGTCTTAACACTCAGGTTGTTCTTCAACAAGCACTGTCACCAGCTCCAGTAACTGCAGCCTATGTTGCCCGTTCCGCCCAGCTGCCCAGAGACATGACAAAAGTGCAGTGCTATTGTTGTCAGAAATATGGACATGTGGCCACTCAGTGCAATATCAAATATTGCTCATACTGCAAACGCAAGGGTCACGTTCTTCCTGAATGTCGGCGTCGAGCTCACAATTCCTCACAGAAAGCCAATCTTGCCACCTTGGATGCGTCTTCCTCTGCCTGTGTTCGTCCAGCTGCTAATACTATGGTGCCTGCTTCACCCGCTCCACCTGCTCCACCTGCTTCTTCTTCAACAGCTTCTTCTTCTGTTACCCCTGACATGGTCCAACAGATGATTGTCAATGCTTTTTCCGCTCTCGGTCTCTCAGGTAAAACCAAACAGTCACACTCCACCTGGTATATGGATTCGGGGGCTTCTAATCATATGACTTATTCTTCAGATACCTTATCTAAAATAAAATCTTATGATGGAACTCTCCGAATCAATACCGCAGATGGTGGTAGTATACCCATTACTGCCATTGGTGAGGTTTCACATTAATTACCATTGAGTCATGTTTTTCTTTCTCCTCAGTTATCTACAAATTTACTATCTGTTGGACAACTCATTGATAATGATTGTTCGGTTTCTTTTTCTCGTTCTGGTTGTGTTATACAGGATCAAGCATCGGGGAAGGTGATAGCGAAGGGGCCTAAGTGTGGTCGTCTGTTTCCATTACAACTTTCTACACAAGATCGTAGTTTGAATTCCTCTGCATTGTTTTCAGCTTCTAGTTCTCATAACAGCCAATTATGGCACAATCGTTTAGGCCATCCTAATTCTCGAACTTTATTGTCTTTGTTTAAATCTGGGTTGCTATCTGATAATAAAATTTCTTTTAAAGATGTGTTCTTAAATTGTTCAAGTTGTAAAATGGGTAAGAGCAAGACTCTTCCTTTTCCCATCAGCACTACTTCATCATTGCACTGTTTTGATCTTGTTCATAGTGATGTATGGGGTATCGCACCTATTCCATCACATTCTCATGTAAAATATTTTGTTACATTCATTGACGACTACAGTCGTTTTACATGGATTTATTTTTTGCATGCAAAATCTGAGGTGTTTGCTACATTTAAAATTTTCTTAGCCTATGTAGAAAATCACTTCTCCACCTCCATTAAGACACTTCGTACAGATTCAGGCGGTGAATATGTTTCTAATGAGTTTCAGACCTTTTTACAAACTAAAGGAATTATCTCTCAGAAATCATGCCCTTATACACCTCAACAAAATGGTGTATCTGAGAGGAAAAATAGACATCTCCTGGACATTGTTCGGTCTCTACTCTTAGAATCCTCTGTTCCCCCAAGATTTTGGCCAGAAGCTTTGTCCACAGCTGTTCATGTTATCAATAGGCTACCCTCACCACGTATAAATCATGAAACACCTTATTTTCGTTTATTTCATAAGCATCCTGTTTATTCTCATCTCCATGTTTTTGGATGTGT
Organism: Litsea cubeba; assembly: GCA_012931725.1. NCBI lineage: Eukaryota > Viridiplantae > Streptophyta > Magnoliopsida > Laurales > Lauraceae > Litsea > Litsea cubeba. The sequence goes on along the minus strand of CM022950.1, from coordinate 70,733,050 downwards.
GTGTTTTGTTCTTCTTCCCCCAATAGAACGGACAAAACTCTCTGCACAATCTTCTAAGTGTGTTTTTTTAGGTTATACGAATGATCAGAAAGGATTTGTCTGTTATGATCCGAAGGTCAAACGTATCAGGATTTCTCGTAATGTAGTGTTTTTTGAACATCAATATTTTTTTCCTCATTCTCTTGATCATGATTCACCTCCTAGCTTTTCACTTGTTCCTGGTTTTACTGATTCTCCAGTTATACCTGTGATCCCTATCAAACCTCTTCTTGTGTATGAAAGGCGTAGACGGGAACCTATTACTGCACCTGAGCCTCCAGATATATCATCTTCCACGGCGCTTGACCCTGCACAAGCCTCAGATACCTCTCAGTTAGTTCCCCGTCGATCATCCAGGATTTCCCGTCCCCCTGATCGTTTTGGCTTCACCCATACATCCTTAATTGCCACTCTGTCCTCGGTTCAGATACCTAATAGTTTTTCACAAGCAGTGCAACATCAGTGTTGGCGTCAGGCTATGCAGGAAGAACTGGACGCTCTGAATATTAATCATACCTGGGATGTTGTTCCATGTCCTCCTACCATAAAACCTATTGGCTGTAAGTGGGTTTATTCTATCAAGTTACATCCTGATGGTTCTTTGGCTCGTTATAAAGCTCGCTTAGTCGCACTTGGCAACCGCCAGGAGTATGGTATTGACTATGATGAGACATTTGCTCCGGTCGCCAAGATGACCACTGTGCGCACCATTCTGGCTATTTCTGCATCCCGCTCTTGGCCTCTTTATCAGATGGATGTCAAGAATGCTTTTCTCCATGGAGATCTCAAAGAGGACGTCTACATGCGCCTTCCACAAGGCTATGACTCTACTTCTAAAAATGAGGTGGCAAAGCTCCGTCGATCCTTGTATGGTCTTAAACAAGCACCCAGGGCTTGGTTTGAGAAATTTCGGGCTACTATACTTCAACTTGGATTTGTTCAAAGTCCTTATGATCCGTCACTCTTCATCAGTAAAACCACTCAAGCTATTACCATTCTTCTGGTCTATGTGGATGACATTATCATTACCGGCACTCACAGTGATATGATCAAGAATCTTCAATCCTCCCTTCAAGCTGCATTTCATATGAAAGATCTGGGTCCCTTAACATATTTCTTAGGGCTTGAGGTTCACCAATCTAAGAAAGGACTATTTCTTCATCAGCATAAGTATGCTACTGACCTAGTTGATCTGGCTGGGCTCAAAGAGGCCACACCCGTGGACACTCCATTGGAAGTAAATGTGAAACTTAGGAAAGATGATGGTGATCTTCTATCTGATCCCACACTCTACAGACGCTTAGTCGGCAGTTTGATTTACTTGACCATCACTCGCCCAGACCTCTCCTATGCTGTAAATGTGGTTAGTCAATTCATGACAACACCTCGGCATCACCATATGGTTGCTGTCAAAAGAATCATTCGGTACATTCTTGGTTCCCTGACACGCGGATTATTTTTTCCGGTTGGCACACCATTAACACTTACAGCTTACTCTGATGCGGACTGGGCCGGATGCCTGGATACTCGGAGATCTACCACGGGTTGGTGTATGTACTTGGGTGAATCCCTCATTTCATGGAAATGTAAAAAGCAAGAACGCGTGTCCCGATCTTCCACTGAATCGGAATATCGTGCTATGTCAGCTGCCTGTTCTGAAATTCTGTGGCTACGTCGCTTCCTTACAGATCTTGGTTTTCCTCAAACCTCGGCTACTCCACTTCATGCGGACAATACTAGCTCCATCCGTATAACCGAAAATCCAGTTTTTCATGAACGTACGAAGCATATTGAGGTGGATTGTCATTTTATTCGGGATGAATATGATCGTAAGGTCATTAGTCTTCCACATGTATCCAGTGAACTACAGCTTGCAGACATCTTCACCAAAGGGTTGCCTAGGCCACGTCATGAGTTTCTGGTTCGAAAATTGCTACTCGTTGACCAGCATCAATTTGAGGGGGGATGTTAGTACAACTTGGTCCAAGGCCCATATACAATGGCCCATGTACAATAAGCCCATGACATAAATCACGTGGGACTTAATTGCATATCATCAATGTGTATATTCTTTCATTCTATAAGTAGGAAATGTAATTATATTCTTTCCTAGTAATTAGATTGTAATTGCATAGTGATTGCCTTGATTAAGGCTTCAATGTATTATAAATAGAATCAGTAAACGATCCAAGAGATCATTCAATCCCAAAGATTTCTCTATCTCTATTCTTTCTCTTGTTCTGACAATCACCTGTTTTCATGTTTCCAAGTTCTGCTCCTCTATGGCTGAAAAAATGAAACTGGCCAAAAACTAACACTATAGAAGATCCATTCCAATATTATCTGTAATGGTTCGATGCAAATCTATCCTACTAATGTGGTCAAGTAGCAATGAGGTTGCAACTTACACCAGCAATAAAGGGCAATTTATGCCATTGTAAACGTGTTCAGGGATTAGCACATTTCTCTCTGAGTCTTTTGGTGTTAAATCATGCATTTATTTGGTTATGATGTCTCAACTCTTCAGTTGTGAGCTGTAAGTCAAAACATTCATTTCTTGCAAATGACCAGTATATCTAATTCTGTTGTGTGTTTGCTTCCAGAGGGTTTCTCGTTCGCAGGATGATCAAGGAATAACGTAAGTACTCTCTCTATATATTTTGATTGGTAAGGATAACTTACATATTCTGCTATTATGAGAGAGAGAGAGAGAGAGAGAGAGAGAGAGAGAGAGAGAGAGAGAGAGAGAGAGAGAGAGAGAGAGAGAGAGAGAGAGAGCATTGAAATGCACCAGCAACAGCTTTTCAAAAAAAAAAAAAACTGTTTTTCATAAGTATATATCCCACTCTAGAAATATATTAGTTCTTAAGGTTCTCAACTGTATGAATTGGGGGGTTTGAGTTTTTGACAGTCTCTGTGTTGATGTAGGTATCAGAATTATCTCGGCGAGGAAGCATCCAAAAGATTACTGGAATTGCTCAAACCTGTAGGTTCTCTTCGCTCGACCTCTTCTTGCTAAGATATTTGTATAGGATACTGGATTAAGTTTAAAAAGAAAAAGAAATAGAAAAATATTACTTCCTCAGTTTACTGGAATATGGGAAGCATTTTTAAGATAAAAATGGATAAAACTTAGCATGCATTTACTATTGTTGTTATGTTCTTCAGGTGCTTGTCTTGTCAGGTCATGATCACGATCAGTGTACTGTGACCCACATGACATCTGTTGGACCAGTGACGGAGGTAAGCTCGCAATAGTTGATTGTCTTTTAGCCATTACTATAGCTTCTAATATCTCAAGTTATTCAATGCAGCACACTTTGGGGACCTTGAGTTGGCAGCAGGGAAACTTGTACCCATCATTCATGCTACTGACTGCCAGTGCTGTAGAATCTTTGAACACATCCTCCCAGAAAGCAGTATCCACGAGTCTATGTTTTCTTCCTATGCAAACACACATTTACATATGGTATTGACTTGTTAATTCTAGAAAATGTCTATTCTTTCTTTTGAATACTGGTCCCAGCTCATGAGTGGGCACGAAAACATCTTGATGTACATGTTCTGATTCAAAATTATCAGGTATCTCTCTCTCTTTGTATTGACCATCCTGCTGCTGCTTGTCTGGCCAACAAATGGTTTGGGAAATCTTCTTGACTATAGTCATTTGGTGGAGTTTATTGGAGCAACACGAAGCATCTTTAAAACTGGATCCAAAGAAAAGGATGAAGATGAGAACTGTGAGTATGAGATGATTTGGGATGCAGAGGGCACAATGCATCTTGTCAAAAAAGCGAGGAATGCTCCGGTTGCAATTTCAAGTGACACAGGGTTGACAGCAAGGTGTGTATTCATGTTTATTTTGGATGCATGAGGCTGTCTTCAGGCATGTATACTCGTGTTGTGCATGCAAATTTTTTTTTTCTTTGGGTATGCTTTATGCATTTCTGTGCATGCCAATGCTTTTTAAGCAACCATTATTTTAGGGCTAGAATGAATAATGTTTGGCACTTCCATACAGGGGCAATGCTGTGGTTCGACCAACAGCAAAGAAGCATGTTGCTCAAGAGGCAGGAACATCTATTACTGTGGAGTTGAATACAGAGGTCAAGTTGGATGATACTGGAAAGATACCCCGATTTAATAGATCAAAGGAAAGTTTTGTGATTAAACGACTGATCCGGGTGTTTCGGTTGCTTATGGTCGTTGCAGCTGTGAATGTCCCACTCTATATGATGTTGCTGTTTAAGGATTGGATTGATCAGTGATGAGATGACCCAATTATTTTAGTTAGCTTCAGTTGCTCCTATACTTCTTCTGAGTACCTGTCCTTTTGGCGATAGAAGTCATGAGTTAAGATCTGGATTATGAGGTGACGTCCATTTACAGCAAACAGTGTGACAGCGAATGAAGTTCTCTGAAGACAATGTGTGCCATTTCATTCTTGCTTTTTTTTGTATGCTGTAATGAAAATCATATATTTTTTTTCGGCTGTTCTCTTGTCAAAATCATTATGTTATTTATTTGCTGAGTTCCAACTTGCAGATGAGTTACATGTCTAATGTCTATCATTCGATTGATCGAGCATGTATTCGTTGGCCTAAATTTCTAGCAATTTGTTTAAATGGTCAGAGTTGTCTGACCGCTACTGCATTATGAATCAGAAGTACTATCAATAGCCAGGATTATAATGGATGCTCCCACATTACTGAAATATCAATCTCGTATTCATCAAGCACTTAAATCTCTCAAGATTAATTTCCTGAACCACCTAGAAAAATGGGTAGATCTGCTTGGGGCATTTGCAACCCCCCTAGACTTCATCCAAATAAAAAGATAATTTGGCTGATGACAGTTTTTATTGTAAACGATTTTGCACAGGGCCTGAGTTCAAAAGGTTGGTATTTTTCTCTTTTGGGCTTACTTGCCGTTCTGTAATACAAGACAACATTAGAACCGGGAGGCTGCATATGGTCTTTGAAAAAAATAATTTTGAGAGAATCTCTCTAATTATTCATCTGTTGTCCTTTTGGGTTCAAGTATGTTAGTTTTAATAGGGCCACGGTCCAATTAAGGGTAGAGTGTCTGAGGTTTCTCTAAATTGTTACTTCCTAATTATTAAAATTCAGCTCGGACTAGGGTTTGATAATCATGTTTGATTAAAGGTAACTGAAATTCACTACTTCCAACTGTCATTCCAGTTTCCTTAACTTAGACTTGGATTCAGCAACCATCCGTCCTGCCCCATTTAAACGGGTATTCTACCTGCTTTTCTCAATAAAGAAAAAGAGAATCAACTGTGACAATCACTGACCTCCTGCCCATGGAGAGGTTGTGCTTCTCACCATCTTCTTAAAATGAAGTCAAGACTAAGAAAACTCATTGCCATTATTGGCATCTTTGCCTTAGTCCATTAATTTAGAGTCGCCTTCAAATAAATCAAATAGAAAACAGCCTCCAACAAGTAACAAAGTGAAACACATAACCTTCCAAATCCATAATGCAGTACTCGCCAATACCTTATCATAAAAGAAAGCACTTACATTACTCTCATTAAGTTTTGCCTCCCTGTACAGACTAACAGACTAGCATTTTATATCGTCTTGCCATATGATTACTACTTTGCTAGTGCTACAGACTACAAAAATGTGAAGAGTAGAGAAGGTAACAGGACCCAACTCTTCCTCTAGGGAAGACTAAAAGCCAAACAGGGGAAAAACAGCTACAAACAAAGGAGATGGAACTTCTATCAGGTTAAAGTGTCATCAGTTGACATGGAAGAATCAACGCAATACAGGTTTTACAACTTATCCTTTGGACCGAGGCTTCGACCTGGGACAGAAACATGTTCATGTCAAATTCAGTATGATCACTGGCTGCCTCTCAATCAGAAAAAGGAAAAAAAATACATTGCAGAAGAGCTTGAAGCATATTAGCAGTTACTTGTTCTGGGTGGGATTTGGCACGCTGGGCGGTATTCTTCTAAAGCTTGCCTCTGTCTGCTTATCGGGCTTCTTAGCATCGCAAATTCTTGAGCGTTTGAGAATGTGGTTTTTGTATTAGCAATCTTATTGCCTGGCCATCTCTTAGACTCACGCTTTCATGGGAAATTGATAGAGACGAGCTCAGGAGGAGCATGAGTATCAGCGCAGTGACAGCAGCTAAAGATCTGAAATGTGGAGTCATGGGTCTCTCTTTTTGTGCAAGGAGGATGATATTTTCCAATTAATGTTGAGGTGAGGTGGAAGGTCTTCTCTATCATTTATACATGTTTTGAGGGATTTTTCTAATGGAGTGTTACAGGTTATCATGTGATGAATCTTTGACTGTTTCAACTTCTCTCCAATCCTCGTGATTTTATTTGGAAGAGTCATGTGATCAAGCACGTGATTATAAAGAAACCGCTATTTTAGTTACTGCCTGAGCCTATTTCTTTTGCTCTCTCTCTCTCCAACTCTATACACACTATAACTAATATAATTATAGGTAATTACATTTCACCTTTTCATCATCATCATTATCATCAAAGAATTATCCCGAGTTTCAATTATGTTGGGTTGGCTATAAGAATTCTGTTTCTCCATTATAATTTATCATGTGCTAGTTTTGAGCTCTCCTCGATCCCATGGAAGACAAATTGCACTAACCAGTGTGGTAGCTTTTAGAGAGAGAAAGAGAGTACAAATGTGGTTAAAAACGGTTCAAACCTCAACTGATCCTACAGATTTCACCCCTTCAATCTTACATGTGTTGGTGGGAACTTTTCAAAATTTGGCTAGAAAATAAAATGGAAAGATAAGGACAAATAAACTGCAATAAATAGATAAGAAGCAAAGCAAAGCACGATAACTGATATCGTCGTCTTTATGATAGATTTGCCCCCATTGTTAATTAATGAGCTTTTCTTCTATCTCCCTTCTTGTGTTCCTATTTTTTTTCGTGGGTGCACACATTGGTCATATTTCTACAATCATGTGCTTGCTGTCTAAGGCCTTTAAGCTATTCATGAAATGAGTACGTATAACAACAGTATGACATTGTGTCAAAATTTTTAACTACCACTAGAAGAAGCTAATCATTTTGAATCACACACACTCTCTTTCTTCAACGTGCGTGTCAGGAGAACCAAGAAATCATTCAAACTTGGGCGCCAATTGTGGAGGTTAGAATAAGATGGGAAGCTGAAGATGCTAAGCTGTAAAATCAGAAAACTTGTATGTAGGCAGCAATCCCAATATTCACCATCTCTTGATATGACTAAGAACGTTAGCTCCGCTGAAACTTTTGAATATCTTCACTCCACCCAACAACTAAGGAATCTCTGCTTGACCCACATCTCTCTCTCTCTCTACTCTACTTTACTCTGTGAAGAGAAAACTAAACGCATATATTATTAGAAGATGAGGAAGTTGTGATTGGAAAACTTGTCGGTTTGTACTGGGTTTTCTTATTTTAGAAGATTTTTGATGAGTTGAAGAGAGAGAGAGAGAGTCATTTGTCTGTCAGTACGTAGGGGGTGCGTGCTAACTGCTATCTGCTATGGTCTTCGAGTCAGCATGCAGTCAGAACCGAGCGATGCTCTTATCAGGTTTCAAAAATGTTTTCTTATTTTTTACAGAAAAGACGCCTGTTTCAGCTGTCGGCGGACTCAGGCTTTGATGACCTGGGCGACCGCCCCGATTGATTTTAAATTTTTTATTAATTTAAATGGACCTTCCAGTAATATTTATTTAAACACTATACAATCGTCCATGTCCAAAGCATATATGTCTAAATGGTAAATAATCGCCCCACGTAAATAAAATTTTGAGTCCGCCCATGGCTGACAACTTCAGAAAATGGCTTCTATTTTTGTTTCTACTCAGTTACATGCAGAGGTATGGGTAGTCAGTCTCCCTTGCCATCTTGTTAGATTAAGATAAATATGATGTGTTGGATGATATTGAAATATTATTTCTTTTTTATATTATACATCAAATTAAGCTTCTTTTTTTAAGATGGTTGAAAAAAAAATCAAAGGGATCGATTTGACATTTCAATATCTCTTAAACACTCAATCTCCAATTTCATGATTAAAATTTTGGACCCCAAAAATCAAAATAGATCAGAACAAAACCTGTAAATTAACCTGCTAAATAACACCAGAAGTAACTTTATACAGAAATCCATTCTGCTCCAAAAATAAAAATACATTAAATTAAAAAAAATGTACACAATATGTACCCAATACAACATCCAAAAGGTTTACATCCTGTCAACTATCTAGATTGTGTCCTGCATCCAAAACAAAAAAGAAGACGAGGACATTACTAAAAAATATGTACATTTCAATCAAAGTGGAGGTGGGAGATATGTCTGCCCATCAATCAGCAAGCTCATCTTGTTGGGGAGTCAGACGTCAATTCAGTCAAGCCCAGCATGTTGGCATTCAACTGCCAACTCCTCTTAAAGATCTCTACAACGATTTTTCTTCGAAAGTATGGGATATGAGACTGATTGAATTTAAAGGGCAGTCGGTGCACACAGTGAGCAGCGAAGGCCATTGCAAATACTCCACAGTCACTGGAATTTTCCTGATCAGGGATGTCCGTCCTCTCGAGCCATGACCACATATATGGGTCGTTCTAACCGAAGTGACTGTACCACGAGTTCAACCATCCCATCTGGCAAATTTAAAAACAGAATGAGCATTCCAATATATTTTTCATGAATGTAAACAAGAGAGAAACCCATTCTTGCGTTCCCGAAAGAAACAAAGCGAAACACAAGAGTAGGAAAATGGGATGGTTTATTGAGATTTGATCTCTTTCAGGAATACAATGTAGAAAATCTGAGTATTATTACATCAACTCATCAGTATGCGTGATTGTCTCTCCTTATGTTGTAATTTACTTGTTGTGCATAATTATTTGAACCATTTCCTTCAATGACATCAATTAATTGGTCGCAGCCACGTATGGTTCTTGTAGATCAAATGACTAAGATGGCATTGTCCAACAGTAAAGCACATATGCATGCACAAGAAAACATTTTTCAATTACATTCTCACTCATACAAAAGGAAAAAAGAAACCTTCAAAATGAGGGGCATCCAATGCAATGAGGAACAGAAGCATCATCCAATATACACTACACAAATGAGGGATGGAGATGCAATTATGAACAGAAGCATCATCCAATCCATCTTTTATGTTCCCAACAAACAGAGATGCAATTATGAACAGAAGCATCATCCAATCCATCTTTTATGTTCCCAACAAACAACTGTTGGCTTGTTGCATACTTGTGAATTGAATTCATCCATTGTATTTCTTCAAGTGGCTAAAAATGAAGAAAGAGAGTTCAATATTAAATAAAAAAATTGCTGAGAGCTAGGAAGAACTAACATCTACTTGAGGTTCTCATGAACAATACTCATTGATATAGAAATTCTCCATTGCTAGAGGGAGATGTGTAGAAATAGAGAAATGGTCAAGTCTAACTCAGTTGGACTGCATCAATAGTCTAGCAAATCTCTTGTCAGTGACAATAATGGGATACCAATAGTTTAATTTCATTATTTCGGCATTCTTCAGCTACAAATTACTGGACCAGACAAGGTTGTTTTAACTTCTTTTGCAATTTACATTCTCTAATGACATGTCAGAAAACAAAGGTAGCACTGCCATTTTTAACTGTCAACTACAATAGAAACAAAGAATTCCAAGCACCCAATCAAATGGAAATGGGATGAATATAGGCAGAATATCCCATGTACAGACTAAAAGCATCTTCAACTTGTTGGACCAAGCCTTCAATAGAGTTGACCAATCTGGTCTGGACCATACCCACAAAACAATCTCTCTTAGGAATTCTATCGAACACGTTGCAAGATGATTTCACAACCAAAATGCCCCATAAAAGATCTAGAAATGCACCAAAACTTGAACACCCAAAACCCCATTTTCTTCATCTTTCTAGCAATGCAAAACAATATAGGAAAAGGTAAAAAGAACCCATCAAATGCCAACTCAATTACAACCCAGTCTCCAAATTCTCCCTAAAAGCAAAAAATTATCATCTAATCAAGTAAGACACAAGAACCAACAAGCCAACAGATTCCCAAATAAAAACATCTTGCCGTTTTCTATTTCATCATCATTCAACAAAACCAATTGTCAATGTGGTGTTAGATAAAATCTTGCAGACCCATAAGCTAACTTAATAAATAAAAAAAAAGGGTTAAGGAAGAGAAGAAGGAAAGGAACTGTGAGTGGATGAGACTAGTGAAAGGAACCCTTGGCCAGAGGAGTCCAGGAGATCGACGAGAACGGGGATGGCGCCCTCCTCCTCCGACACCCTTCTGATGAGGGCCCGAATGCCGCCGTAGGCGGATACGGCCCTGCGTTCTTCGGGTCGGAGGTGATGGCCTTGACTGCCGCGGCGGCCTTCTCCTTCACCGCGGTGGCCGTGGGAGCCCAGGAGGTGGATGAGGCAGGCGACGTCTCTCTCGGCGGCAACCACGATGGAGTTTTTTGTTGATTCATACGATCCTCTTTCTCCATTTTGCAAGAAAATCTGACTAACAGAATATGGTCGATATCGACCATATCGCAAAACGAAAAAAAAAAAAAAGAAGAACAAAATGCCCATACGAGGATCTCTCCCGTATCGAACAATAATCTGGGTCCTGCTGAGACGTATGCGGTCCTAAAGGGATTTTATGGGTAAATTCCTCTATTATTTAAGTCTTCTTATATTTAAGTAATTTGTGAAAACTGTAAAAAAGAAAAAACCCAACCTATGCGTCTAATTTTCTGCACTTGAATAAGAAGTGCTTGTAATTTAGCGATTGATCTTTATAATCAATTGTTAGAAAGTTTGGATACGTGATAAAAAGCCTGGATTAGCCCAACCCAACCCAACCTTTCTTGATTGACTACCGTTTGGTATTTTACTTTTAAAATAAAGTGGAGTGAAGTGAAATAAAAAGAATGAATAAAATATAAGTGGGTTATGATGATATTTTGTTTTTAGTTATTTGGGATGGAATATTTTTGACTTTTTGTACGGAAAATGAAATTTTTTTGTCTTTTAGTGAATAAAGATAGTTGATTTTTAACTCTTTTTTTTAAAAGATGGAAAGAGTTTTAAATTAAAGTGCTTTTTGATTTGATACTTAACTTGACTTTACTTGACAAGTAAAATTACCAAACGAGACTGGGCCTGTATCAGTCCGGGCTAGATCTACCCGGCCCATGAAAACACCAACCGTGTTGAAGTCGGAACTATAAACCCTTCCGTCGGTTTTCGCCGCCTCTTCAGGAGTCTCGTCTCATCTCATCTCATCTCCCGTTTCTTCCTGATCTTTCTTTGGCAAAAGCAAAGGTATCTTAATCAGTGTTTTCTCATTCATTTCTCTTTCTTCCTTTCAATTTTCTATTGCTTGTCATTGCCTTATAAGTGTTGATTGTGTTTGGGACAAAAAAGATGTTTGCAAATTGGTTTCTACATCGATGGTTCCGCATCTGATGATGTCTGGAATATAATTAGATGGGTTTTACAGTCAATCATCAGAAGTTCATGGGTCCTAATTAGAGTGGATGGTTATATTGGATATACTCCACGGAAGATGGTTTCATGGTTCCCATGGTGGATGGTTTCTACTAAAGTTAATAATCACAGTGGATAGTCCCTCCTTTCTAGATGTGCTCCACACAGATGGTTACTCTCATATTTTATGTGATTCAACCAGTCAGAAACCTATATCTATCCTTCTTCTTGGCAGAAACCTATATCTATATCCAAACAGAGTCTTCAAATCTGACCCTTTTGGACATAATTGTTACAATGGATGATGACATAGATTCTTATGTGATAGCGATAATGCAAAAAAAAGTTGGTCATGCACAGCTACCGCATGGATACGGTAGGGACACGCCATGATACGGCAGGGACATGGATTTTATGTGTAAGTAAGTATCCATACGATATGTACTATAGTTCCCTTTGAAGTATGGTACAGTGAGTATCCAATACGATATGGCACGATACGTTGGCCATTTTGAAGTATCCGTGCATCATAGATGCACAGTTCTGATGCTTATGTTGTATAAACAGGTATGGCTTACTCTGTCTTCATAACCGCATTCATGGCGGCTGCTGTCTGGTGTATTGCATATGCGGCTGTTGCAGTTCTTGGGATGTTTGGGGTTTTTTTAACTTTTGCTTGCAGGTCTACTGTAAACTGGTGAAACTATTGTTGATTGCAATCATCATGGGGTATGCACAACTTGTTATTGGTCCTGCAGGCAGTGGCAAGGTAATGTACTTGTTTTTTTTTTTTTTCTGTGCCTAAAAAATGGTAAGATTTTTCTTCATGCTAAATGTTTCTTATCTTAATTTGGGCTTTATTTTAAATCATCTTTGTTTCTTTTGCGCCCCCCTCTCTCCCTCTTTCTCTTTTTCTTAAATAGTTCTTTCTGTAGCTTCTTGAATCTTGATTCAAATGTTACCTTATTCTATATAGTATATACTTGAGGATGTAGTCTTTGTAACAGGAATTCGCATTTTGCAAAAAAATATGCCTTGAGCTAGAACACTGAAACATCTAACCGGCATTACTCATTGAAGATGATATATTTAGAGGCCATTCAAATTTTCATTTACAACATAATACAATTAGTCAATGGAAGCCACTGTATCCTTTGGCCTCTCTGACCTTTTTTTTTTCTGCTGAATCAGTCTACTTACTGCTCTAGTTTGTACCGACATTGTGAAACCATTCGGAGAACAGTGCATATTGTGAACCTAGATCCTGCAGCAGAGAGCTTTGACTATCCTGTAGCAATGGGTATCTACTAGTTACATTTCCTTTTTATTCTCAAGTCTTCTGAACTGTAAATTTTTACTCTATTGTTTGAATACTGTGTACATTCTTTTGATGAATTCTTTGCCTTCAGATATTAGAGAACTCATATGCTTGGATGATGTCATGGAGGAACTTGACTTAGGTCCAAATGGAGGCCTTATTTACTGCATGGAGTATCCTTTGAGGGTTCCTGTTCCCTCCTTTGTCTATATCTCATTATTAAGTGAAGAAATTTTATGCAAGATATACTCATTCAGAAGTTGTGATGTTTAAAAAAAAAAACTGTTACATGGGGAAATTTAAGCATAGCATGCAGTTAATCCACTTGTTGAAAAATTATCAGTTGGATCCTTGGAAGTGTCTGATTTGCTTTTATTTTAGTTAAAAGTGTAATTGATGATGAAAGAGATATCTTAACAAAAAAAATTGAAGGTAAGAATTTCTATGTTGCAAGTTTTTATTTTCATTTTTGTTAACAGTGCAATTGCTTTTGTTTTAGTTGATTGCTATTCCTTCTTTAGTGTGAACATTTCTGGCACCTTGTATCCATTGAACTGGGTTATTTAGTTTGACTGAGCTAAATACTTGTGTGAAGTAGAATGCGTATCCTACATGGATCTCCTTTTCTTGTTTGAATGTTTTAAACGCCAATCAGATACAAGTCACCTTCCTGAATATTACGTTTATCATCTTTTTCATAAACTGTGCTGGTTGTGCGCATTAGCTTCCATGCTTCTTTTCCCTGATGATATGATCTGTAGCTTTACAACTGTTTCTTTATCAGCATTCAATTCATTTTTAAACTATTGTATGTTTCTTTCTTTGGCGCCGCTTTCTAGTCATCAACAAGTTTTTCAACTATCATCAAACACCAATTATAGCTGTTCTTTGTAGAAACAACTTAGTAATTTGATACATTTACCCAGTAAAAATGACTTTGTCACATATGCAGGAAATGAAGGAGATTATCTAGAGATTTCTTTCTGTCAAAACGGTTTCTGTTATTGTAGGTTTCTTCTATGTTTTTCTTTTTGATTCAAAATATTAGATTGCCCTTTTACCACACTAGCTTTTGAATGAGCCTCTGGCTTGGAGTTGAACCCAAAAGCACTTTCTACCATGGTTTAAAATAGGCGGAGCTGTCTCCCTGTGAGTAACCTTGTTGGGGTGGGTTCTATGGTTTTTGGTCCCTAAACACTGGTCCCTAAACACAGTTATTTCGTATTTTTTTATTGGAAAAAGCTGGGGGAGACTCTTAGGAACATTTGCACTTGTTGTAGAAGATCAAAACCACATTTTTTTTAAAGATCCTACATTTGAAGATCAGTAAAACTATTCATTTAATTGAATGTAGATGTGGGTACCTGGGCTACCTGCAACAAATTAAAACTCATTATTAATAAATGAAATGCTAGAAGTCTTAAAATCCTAGATTCATAGTACTATATTTTCTTTTGTTATTTTTTATATTTTTAAAAAATTATCGGGCCTAGGTCGTGACTTGGTCCAACTTGGCTGAGTTGACTCGACTTGAGGGGGATCGAGTCGTTCCTGGAGTTCAGTTTTAAAACCTTGTTGTTGTCTACTATCTTTGGTTTTTGTTGATTGCAATGGCAACGAAGTCTTTCCAGTAACAATTGAAGTTAGGGACAGGGCCTTTCCACACAACTTCCAAGTTTTCTTTGATATCATCACACCTGAGTGGAATAAAATTGGCAGAATACAATTGATCACATTGTGAAATCATCATCTTCCCTTTCTTATTATCATCATCGTCAACTAGTCATGATGGCATGTAAATTGTATAGTCAACCTGTATATGCACTACATCATCATTTAAGATTTATCCCTGTTTCTTTTGTGCAATGTGAATTCCTTAAAAGAGCTTCAGGCACCTTGAAGAAAATTTAGACGATTGGTTGGCAGATGAATTAGAGAATTATTTAGATGATGACTATCTTGTTTTTGATTGCCCAGGTATTTATGCTTATTTTTTTTTCCTTATTCTACTTATAGGTTATGCTTTGTTTCTTTTTAGACTTGGCTGCTTTGCATTACTATTTGCTACAGCTAGACCTATTAACATGTATTGGCAATTTGTTGGTCTTATTTTCTTTGATATAAGTGACATCAGTTGGGGAATACCTTATAAAATCTTTGAATAAGGACTTCTTACTAACTTATGGTTGATTTATCAGTCGAATAAAAAGTTGAAATGGAGCCACTGTGGAGTCTGGGGAAGTTAAAGAGACCTAGCTTCATTTTTTGAAGGTTTGTACAAAGGGGAGAGACAGGTAAACCTACATTGGATGGTGTTCTTTACCTTCGATTTTTGTAGATACGACTAATCAGCTAGAGAGAGAATTTGAGGAATATGAGGTAAGTGGATCATGTGGAATGTAAGGAAGTCGAATCTCCTGGGCTAGAGGGTATAATTTTTTACTTCATCAAGCCGGTTGGAATTGCTTTAAGAGAGTTTTTTTTTGGAGATATTATATGAATTTCATGAGGGGCATATTTAATAAGAAACTTCCATTATTTTGATCCTTAAAGCCCCGAGTCTAGTGGAGATAAAGCATTATAGACTGGTAAGCTTGGCTATGTTTTATAACTAGTGCAACGTACTGAAGAGTGTGTATTATAACTAGTGCAAAATACTCATTCATCGGTTGGAAGTGAGCTCCCATCAGTCATTAACCCACATTTTCATTGTTAATAGGTAGATCTTGATGGGTTGCAAATGAGATTATTGATTTCTAAGAAATCCAAGAAGGGATTATCCTTAAGATCTACTTGGAAAATACCGATGATCATGTGAAGTGGAAGCTTGGTGATGGTATGTTGGGAAGGTTAGAGTCTTGGTGAGAGATGGGGAAGGTGGGCTTGGGCATGTATCTAGATGACATCTTTTCCTTTCTTTGGTCGACGGTTTCTCCTTACTTTTTTAAGGCCCCCAGGAGGCTAAGCAAGGTGACCTTTTTGGCCTTCTCTTTATCATTGTTGTAAATGTCATGTGTGCTTATGACAATATAATGTTTTTACTTGTGGGGGGATTGGAAACAGGAAGAGATTGTTAGGCTGTTACCCACATTCAATTTGCAAATATTACAATTTTGTCTGGCTTTGCAAATGTGATGGGGCCGAATGATGGATGGAGTATTTACACATTCACCATGGATGCCCGACATTTGGAGTCATCACTACTGGCAACCAAACGAGTCTGGCCTTAGCAAGAGGAAATGAGAGAACTTTCATTGATCAACCCAAGGATTTGAGTGCTTCAACCTGTGTCAAGTGCACTGTGGTTTGAGTTGCCGACGAGTTAGTAAGGTGCCGTGATCTGCATCAGTGACTTTCAGAGTTGTTTGGGTTTTCCATGCCTTAGCTACATACCCAGTTTGCTTCTTAGAGACACCCTTTTAACCTAGTTCTGGTTTGGTAATAGTTCAACTGTTAAAGTGTATCATACATATATATTTATATTTATATTTATATTTTTATGAATGGGTCATCCATTGGACTTATCACCTGTATGGTTTAAAATTGCGGTATCGATTGCGGTCACGGCCTACTCCAAAATCTAATACGGTCGCAGTATCCGTTGCAGTCGTTGTGGTGTGAATTTTTTTTACCCCCAAAAAATTGAAAAAAATATAATTTTTTTTTAAAACATTAGAAAATGCTAGAAAATAATATCTTTTGCCATTAGCACGCACTATATACCAAAATATCGGTCCCCCAAATTCATAACCTGTATCGCTGTTTAACTTGTAATTGTTACATATGTCAAGTTTTGATGTTTAATCTTTGTGCCCATCCTTATAATTTATAAATTCATTATTGAAATTCATATCTAAAATCCAAACTATTCAATTTAAGTATCACCTCTTATTAGCTTTGTAAAAAATCACATTCCAATGGAGTTAGAAATTTAGATTTTAGAGGGGGCATCTGTTTTAGACTAGTTTAGATTTTTTTAAGTGGGTTTGTTAGCAAGGTGCAATTAAAAAGGTGAGGATATTTTAAAATTTTTGTAGGTTTCATAGTGGAGCTCACCTAAAAAAAAATCGAAACTGCTTAAAATAATTGCCCTCCTCTTATATGGGTTTTGGTTAAATTTTATTAGAATCGGAGATGTGGTGCTGTCAAATTGATTGAAGTTTTAAAATTGATCAACTGATGAATTTGACAGTGTGCCTTTCTCTTATTAGAATGAAACTTGTCCAGGGCCCACATAAAAGAGGGACAATCATTTTAATCGGTTTTGATTTTCTGTAGACGGGCCCCACTGTGGAGCCCACGAATTGACAAGGGTTTTAAAGTACCTACTTTGGCTGACGGATGGAAAGAGGTGAACCCTAAAAGGAGCTTTTTGCCCTTTCGAGTTTCAGTTCCTGTGATGCATAACGGGGGGGGGGGGGGGGGGGGGGGGGTTTGTTTAAAGTACCTACTTGGCTGACGGATGGAAAGAGGTGAACCCTAAAAGGAGCTTTTTGCCCTTTCGAGTTTCAGTTCCTGTGATGCATAACAGAGGGGGGGGGGGGGGGGGGGGGGGCAGATAAAAAAACGGAAGAAAAGGAAGAGGGAAATGAAAACGGAGAAGAAGGAAATGCAAACAGAGAAGAAAGAGAATAGGAGGAAGAAGGAAGAAAGAGAAGAGGAGAAAGAAGGAAGAAAGAGAAGAGGAGAAAGGGGCTTACCTTGTAGAGTGCTGGTTTGTGATGATTGACGACGGCGAGATGTGAAAATAGTGATGGAGCAGCCCCCAGCCACGTACGCCCATCTCCTTCCCTCTCTCCTTTGATACATGCCCTAGGATTAGTGCTTGCGTGGGTGCCGAAGCACGTGTCAAAACTCACCTCAAATTGTCTCCACAGAGACTTTAACACGAGGACGCAACTCTCCGAGGGAAAACCCACAATTCTATTCAATAATAAAAAGTCTGAGATTCTCATCTCTACAATGTAATATATATAATATAAGAAAAGCAAACTTTTTTTTTTTTTGAATGGTTACTTCAATTGAAAAAGAACGAGTAGTACAAGAGATAAGTATTGACAACAATAGCCTGGAAGCACTTAGGGCCTAAGCAAATTTAAACCAATAATGGAAACTACCCTAATTACAATTAGAAATGTACTAACTAATAATTAGGGAAAATAAAAGGAAATAAAAATATATTCCTAATCTACTTGGGCGGGATGACTTATGGCCCATTCTGCATCAGCCTTTTCTTCTCTTCTTTCTTTCTTTTTTTCCTGCATGTCTGTGGATGGATTGGTGTTGAAATCAGGTTCATTTTTTTTCTTTTTCTCCACTGCATGCATAGATTATTTAGAATAGATCTGGATTTTCTAACCCCCCTCTCCCACTCATTTTTTTTCTAAAATTTCTGCCATTACAAAAAAGCAGAGACCGTTACATTATAAAAAAAAGAGAGAGAGAGACTGATATTTGGCCGATATATGGGTCCCGACCGATATTTTTGGCGATATATTGAGTACTTGAGTCTTAAACCGATTTATTGGATCGGTATCGGCTGATATTTTAAACTATGATCACCTGTCTTCTGTGATAAAAGACCATAATTTGTGTTGCTAGATTTGCAGAGTTTTGGCATTCCTAAGTTCTGTTGGTGAGGAGGAGAGATTTGATTGTGTGTGTGTGTGTGTGTGGGGGGGGTTGGGCTGGTTTTCTGTACCAACTTTTGAATTCTTTCTTGATGTACAGGCCAGATAGAACTCTTTTCTCATGTTCCAGTTCTGCGCAACTTTGTGGACCATCTGAAGCGCAAGGATTTCAATGTCTGTGCGGTGTATCTGCTCGACTCACAGGTTATAAACTTATAGCTGACTAAATTTTTTTTTATTTCTATTCTGGAAAGCTGCTTATCAATCCTGAATCTTAACTTTGGAATTTTCTTCTATTTCAGTTCATGACCGATGTCACCAAGTACATAAGTGGGTGCATGGCATCTCTTTCAGCAATGATTCAACTTGAACTGCCCCATATCAATATCCTTTCCAAGATGGACCTTGTGAGAAACAAAAGGCATCTCAAAGAGTGCGTTTCTTTTTCAACATCCTTGCTTATCACGCTTATTTGAATTATTTTTTGACCTGATCATTCTTTCTGTTTATTGGTTGTGTAGTTTTTTAAATCCAGAGGCGCAGCTATTATTGTCAGATTTAAATCAACATATGGCTCCTCAATTTGCCAAGCTAAATAAAGCTCTGGCGGAATTGGTGAGTTATCAAGAAGACATGAACCTACTTCACTCTTTCATTTATTTACAAGATAAAGTCAATAATAGCTACACGTACTTGAATATACTTTGTTCTTTGGCTAATCTTCAAGTTAATGTAGGAAGCCAATAATCAATGCAATATGGTGGTTATTTATTTATTTATTTCAAAAAACAAGATGGTGGATTATTTATGTTTATTCATTTATTTAAGTAGCCTGTTCTCCTTTGAATGGTCCATGCTGCCTGTTCGAGCCATGCATGTACAACATGTTTTAGTCCCATTGCCCTGAAAACAATTGTGGGCATTAGTTTAGAGGGTTGAGCCTTTGATGCAAATCAGATGCCCAAGTCTTAAGATAGTTATCACATATTTATTTGATACCACTTGATGCAACTTAGGTTATTGAAGTAAAAGTTTAGATAACCTAAATTGCAAAATTGTATATTTGATAATTGAAAAAAAAAATAGAAAAGGCATTTAAAAGACCAGTTGTAGAAAAAGAGTTAGCAACAAGAGCACATGGCATGGTGGAAGGTGCTTACTATTGCCACCTTGAGGTTGAGGGTTAAAGATTTGTTACCAATCCGGAAAAAGTAGAAAAAGAGATAATCAGTATGGTGTGTTGTTTTTTATTGGTTTTGGGTGAAATGGGTTTTCCCTGTAGCATTTGGGAACACCCCGAGGCTTGGAGATTTGGCTTCAGATCAAGAATGGGTAGAGCACTGTGATTTGTTCCTTCATAGCTGTATTTGGTAAAAGTTGCTCCCCCCGCTGCCGCCGCCAAAACCCCCCGGCCAGCGCGGCCCTCCTTCTTCCTCTCTTTTCGATAAATACCGTGTCATGATTCTGCAACCTTGTGGTTGAGATTTTACTTCGTTAGGTTCAGCATCAGGCTATATCTTAAGCATTGGCTTACAACCCTTCCTTAAGGGGTCTCAACGACCTTTCTGGAAGTATCTACCTTCAAGCAATTAGTGTTCAACTTGATACTGGCTCATTTTCTGTTAGAAAGGTGACATGGCTTCTTCTTCTTCTTCTTCTTCTTGTTTTTTTTTTTTTTTTCAAGTTTTTTATGGCACAGTGTGCATTAATGACAATACATATTAGTAAATGGCTTCAAATTTTAAATCATGCCTTGATTGGTGCACTTGGTCTGGACCATTCAACAAGTGGACCAACTCTTGTATGATCCATAACCTGCAAAAATAACCTTGATTGGGAATTTTTGACCACCAAATACCATTACTTACTTTTGGTTCAGGAGTTTTGAGTAGTGGTCCAGTAAAGAGAGGTCTAGGGATATGATGGTTGAATCAGCAATATTTCTGTGATTGTTGACCATTGGTCTACCCATGTGGTGGCTGATTAAGTTGGCAGGATTGATCGACATGTTTCCTAGTTTCTTATAAAGTTGGTATGGTAAAGAATGAGTGGTAGAACATGCATGCTGGATTGGCGTTCAAGTGTTTACTGAAACTCTTATCTTCTTTGGACATGGCTAGCCATCCGATCCAAGTTGATTTATTAGGCATTTGCTGTCTTTTATGTTGACTGTATCAATTCAATTTTCACTATATCGGGCTTTTATTAATAATATTCATGGAGCTAGGTATTTTCTCCATTTATGCCATTGGATGAAAGATGAGTGCATTGGAAAGTACTGGTGTGTTGCAGTGATATATGTGGAAGTGCTGGGTTCTATAGGCTTTTATTAATAGTATTCATGGAGCTAGGTATTTTCTCCATTTATGCCATTGGATGAAAGATGAGTGCATTGGAAAGTACTGGTGTGTTGCAGTGATATATGTGGAAGTGCTGGGTTCTATATTGGATTCTTCATAAGTCTTTTGTGACTTGTGTGTTATTGTCAGGTGGATGAATTTAGCATGGTGAGTTTCTTGCCTTTGGACCTCAGAAAGGAGAGCAGGTCTCTCTCTCTCTCTCTCTCTCTCTCTCTCTCTCTCTCTCTCTC
This sequence comes from Litsea cubeba, assembly GCA_012931725.1. Lineage (NCBI taxonomy): Eukaryota > Viridiplantae > Streptophyta > Magnoliopsida > Laurales > Lauraceae > Litsea > Litsea cubeba. The sequence continues at coordinate 70,711,942 of CM022950.1, read as the reverse complement.
TCTCTCTCTCTCTCTCTCGCTCTCTCTCTCTCTCTCTCTCTCTCTAGGTTTTTTAAGCTTATTGGTAACTGTATATTTGTAAGTAGAAAATTCTGATATGCAAGTTTATTTTGGTGACTTTTTTTTTCTCCTCTTTCCTTTTGGCAGTATCCAATATGTGTTGTCACACATAGACGGCTGCATTCAATATGGGGAAAATGCTGACGTGAAGGTTAAAGACTTTGATCCAGAGGATGATGAGTAGCTTGGTGCCTGTGGCCAGAAAAGAAAAATTCATGAAATTGAACTCGAATGTAGATAAGCCATGAATGCAGTCTCTTGAATGTTGGTATCTTGAAATGTCGAATGCAATTGTCCATTAGCCTATCTGGTTTTGTTTGGCATTCTTTTTGAATGGCTCTTTTTACCTAGTGCTTATTTAGGGACCATATTCCTCCAAATACCAGGTGAGATTATTTCTGTTCTTTTTTCCTAGGAGATGAAACCTGTCCGTGACTCATTTGCCTAGACATCTTATATATACTAGTTAAGGTAACTTGTTTGTTTTTGTGTGTTTTGCATCCACATTCATGGAACAGTTGGTGATTGTTAGGAAATTAGTTTTAGTTGATTTGTTTTTAAATCATTTCCAGATTTAGAAACACAGCCAGCCTGAAGGACTTTAGCTGCATTAGGTGCATTTAGTTTTTAAATCATTTCCACATTAAAAAAAGATCAGCGAATAAACTTCAGTTGCTGTTTGGGTGCATATGTTTGTCAAAATATATTCGTTATTCAGTTCAACTTTATAAATTACGCAATTTTGTTGTTGCATAATCTCCCATAAATTCAAGTTTTTGCTGTCATACTGATTTGTCTTGTTTGGCTAGCATCTTATGTCTTTTTATGCTGTTTACTGAAGAGAGGGATAAGACTGTTGGAACACACTGATCATATATGTGATTCTCTTTACAGACACACCTTAGATTGGCATCCCTGCAAAGGATCATTTGATAATAACAAGGTATTTTAAATATTTGTCAGTGGCAAGATTTTGCTGGGACCTCATACAGAGTGCCCCATTTTTCAATTTCCAATAAAAACCATGGGTTTGAGCTTCCAGTGTTATATTTTAATGAGGAGCTCAATTTGCCTTGGGCCAAATCCAATCCACTGTTTCAGTTGAAGACTAGAGATCACTACTCTGTTCCTATTTCATTTGTTTTCTCTCTCACGTGAATAACAAATACAAGCGAAGTTATGCACACACCTCGTACAGCTCAAATGTGATCAAAACGAGACTACCCATTCTGGAATTGGAATATATCAATACCAGACTGTTGTGAGCTCATCTATCAATATCTTCGCGCAATGGAGAAGAGGATGATTTCTTTGATTGCTGAACTGAATGCAGCGTGTTTTATTGGCTCTGTTTTTCCTGATTACCCAACAGAAATGGAATTTTTGCTCATTGAGTATTGAGTGTGTGACTCCTGACGGCCCTCTATTTTACTAACTCTGTAGATTATGTAAGCCATCAATCAAAATGCTGGAATTGTCGTTTAAATTTCTGTCATGACTTACCCAAACATTATGGATGAAAATGGGTCATCTCTGCAGGGCTTATGTAAGACGTTGGACCCTTATTCTTGGATTATTCCAAGTTTAAATTTAGGGGATGTGGATGGTGGAATTTTCAGATCCAACTGAAAACATGATAAGTTTTATGGAGCTCAAGATGGGTCAAAGATCTTTCATTTGAGGTGGCAGAGGGGTCAGAACTAGAAGTTGTCCAAAGAATCAACTGCCAGAATCCTTTCCATCATGGAGCTCAAGCTGGAACTGATGTCCTTTCGAGGGAGATCTCTCATCTAAGGTCGCAGACGCATATGGATAACAAGGGTGCCTAGAAGTGTTCCCACAGAAGTGTTTCTTGAAGTCTATGATAGGACCCAAGCAGAATCCAAAGGCCTACCCATTTGCAACCTAAACTCCACATACACAAATCATAGTATGGTCAACAGGCCTGCATGTTAACCTGAGCCTCACTTGATACACTGCCATCTCCATGTGAAAGCGAACCACATGCTCACGTAGACATGGATGATGGTGTTACTGTTGCCAGCTGATTTCAACTCATATTTGTTTACTTCCAACATTACATAAAGATAACACTCTCCAACCCACGTTTAAAAATGGGTAAACAAAAGAAGAAAACACCTCTTACCCACCCCACTGTGTGCGCCGTGCAATACAAATCCCTACAGAAAAGGTGGAAACTAGCCACCGAATTTGCCGTGTCTGCTTGCACCCGAGCCATGGACATGTCCCTCCCTCCCCATGTCTCGAGATGGAAGAAAAAAACAAACATTCAATCAATAAACAAATCACATAAAGAAAGAAAGAGCATTCACATGTATTTTTTATTACCTCTCCTCTCCATATCTGCACTTGGGGTGAAGAACAAGAGCCATCATCCCTCATTGCCATGATACGTTGATTCCAATCATTCTGCCTCAAATGATGCATTGACACACATCCACGCCTCAAAAGCTCTTTGCCCTTTTGCCCACTTGCTTTCTCTCTTAGCAATGACATACTTTGTAAAGGTAAGGATGGCATTAGGGGGGCAAAAGGGGCCCAAGATAGGCTTTTGGCTCTCACTCTTTTGTTAATTCTACACATTAATCCATCCACTATCAAGGCATTGATTGATGCACATTCCAGATACAAAGGCTGCATCCAACAAACTATTAGAAGAAATAGCTGTTCATCTGTAAGAAGAAAGAGCCTCGGACCAGGAGGAGATGGGTAACTGTCTAAGGTGTTGCATTGCCTGTGTTCTTCCCTGTGGCGCACTTGACGTTGTTAGAGTGTTACATGTGGATGGGAGCATCGACTGAGTATCGACAGAGAATCACAGCTGGAGAGGTGATGAAAGCCAATCCAAAGCATGCTCTAGCTCAGCCCATAGGTGAAGCATTGGTTAAAAAACCATCCTTCTTGCACCCAGACGCCGAGCTTCGGAAGGGAAAGATTTACTTCCTTGTTCCTGCCTACACTCTACAGAAAGAATCCAAAGCCAAATCCAAGTCTATGCAGCTTAGTTCTTCCAAAAGAAGTAGAGCAGATAAAAGCAATGGTACGCCTAAGGAATGCACATTGACACCACAGTTGCAGTGTGAGAGACCAAGCAATTGGTTAGGTCATCAGAGAATGATCAGTAGGAGAGGCAGCAATAACTGGAAGCCAGTTTTGGAGAGTATCTCAGAAGTGGATGACACTCTTCCAAGGGCACCCTAGAATTGGGCTCCTCTAGTTCACTTCTCCATCTACTCTCATTAATTGGCCCTTTCCCCCTCAAAAGCTTGGAAAATGACTACATAAGGGTTATGTGCCAACCAAACTAAATAAAGCTCATTTTTTTTGGGATTGGATTTTCACAATTACAAGAATTCTCTGTACACAAACTCACCCCGAAGGACAGTGTGGTCTTTGTAGTTTGTAACGATAATACTACAATAAAAAGATAAGCTTTTCTTCTATCTTGTTTCTTCTGAAGTTCCACTCAGGATTTCTGTCTTCGAGCAAAAACATATAGGATTGGATCAAGAAACAGTATATACAGTAATTTTAAGTGTAGATGAGAATGAAAAGACCAACATGACTACGAAAGCTTAGTGATGGACAATGTAAAGTTTCCAACATAATTAGATTGCACAGAGGGTGAGAAACATTCATTCATTCTATCAATATCTTTCGGTTGTAACAGGTGTTTGTGACTAGTTGCTTGAATAGGAAAGCTCAAGTGTACAACTTGATTTTGAGAGCTTATGACATGTACATTATGTAAAGTTGTGATACAATTATAGCTACTTTTTACTGAGGGATTATACTTACTTTTGTCCAAAGTAAGATATTGTTAGCAAGCATTTTGTTGTAATGTGATTAAACAGAGACATATGAATAGCATAAAAAGGTGCCTGTACAGTAAATTTTTATGCAGATGGGAAAAATCTGTGTCAAGAGGAACCCATTTCTTGTCAAAGCAGTGCATTAGTCTAAATTTCTACAATTGATATGTCTCTCTCTTATGCATGTGTGATATTTACTGTCAGATTGGAGTCATTTTCACTTGAAGATTTCACATTTCATCTTAGGTGACTCACTAGCAATCAACTGTTAATGGGAATAGTTAGACCCACTACACTCTGCTTTACTAGTACAATGAAACAAAGGGTGTCTTACAGTTGTCATGTGTCTGATTGTAGAAGTTGTTAAATTGAGAAATAATATTAATACAGGTGGATGATAAGCAGTGCTACAAGCAAAAAGTGCACTGCACTACTGCAGGATATTGTCCATTCAGCCAATATGCCAGAGTTCCTATACCGTACTGGTTGAACAGAGTAGAACAGAGAAGAAGAGAGGAGAAAATCTTGATTTCCTCCATTGTTTTCCATTCACGTGGATACTATGTCATCCAAGGATCAAGAGATCCAGCCCTACACCCATTGTCAGTTGAAAGTGACAAGGTATGTGAGGCTCATTGGATAGATCGAGAGACCTTAGCAATTGTCTGTGAGGATTAGCAGCCAAAAACGCCTTCTAAGCAATGAAAGGCAATCAACTCTAACCCATCCTACTATATTTTTTTTAAAACTAATTAGGTCATCTCTATGTTAAGGGTTGCATTCATCTTTCCTCAATCAAGGCCCAGCAGCTTCCATCTGTCCTTTAAAGCCAATCAAAGCTATATATTGAGGAATCAAATATTAATTGCATGAGATGAACTGAATTTAATTAAACATTTCTGATGTTCTTCTGACTTTCTTTGGGCTAGGGACATGTTATAGTGTGAAGTATGTGGGCTCAAGACTTGAAGTCCCTTGTAAAACAAACACACAATGGTTTAGGAAGACTTCAATAACTGCTGAAATTATGAAAATTTGGCCACTGCTGACAAAAACACTGGACACTTGCTTCCTTGCAACAAATCAAGTTCTTGTGTTAGGTCAAAACAGTAGACACAACATCTTTTTTCTTCCAAATACTTATCAAACAACTGTAAAAGCCTAGGGGTTTGCAAGTTCTTTTTCTATCTATCTGTATTCAGGGCCATTCATGCTCTCCGTTCTTTACAGTCTAAACATTTTACTTTTATCTTCCTCATTTCATGTCCTTAATTAATGATCCTGGTGCACCTTACAAATCCATCTCCCACCATATCCATTAATGCCTAGAGCATGAAATCAAGCGAATGCATACATCATATATAGAAAATGACAGACCAAAGGCCCAAAAAAGATACTATGGACCAATTTCCTTCATAATAAAAACAGTAAAAACTCAGAGCTCTATGAGCGAAAACCAAAGGCAACACTCAAAACAAAGTTTGCAAAGCTAGCTATTTGTTTATTAATAACAATTTTAACACTTTTATATTTCTGTACAATAAAATAATTACAATTCACACTCTGCGTGAAACATGATTCTCCAAAAGAAGCCAAATTCAAACAAATCTAAAACAAGTTTAAACAGATCTGGACATCTAAAAAGTTTGTTTAACAAGTAAACAACTTAAGAACAGCTTTTAGGCACACTCAAATGTTCAGACGCTAAACAATTCTGATTATATATATTAAGAGTGATCATATTGAAAGCTCCTAGCAACAATTGAAAAGCCATTCCTCTAAGAAAAAGGAGCCCTGCTACCTGAACCCGAAATCCGTGCCTGAGCTGTGGCACGGATTCCAGGGGGTCGTTGGATCTCAGCTGGGCGTTGGGATCCAACGGCCACCCCGGAATCCGTGCCACAGCCCGAGCACGGATTTCAGGCCGTCTTGACTTTCTCAAGAAAAAGTCTAATAAATGGCTTGAAAGAGGGCCTGAAAGAGAGCCAGAAAGAAGTCACATCAAAGAAAAAAATAAAATAAAAATTCAAAACACCCCCTCCAGCTTGGGAATCCGGGCTCCCTGTCGGGCCATATAGACGGGCTGTTCCTCTAAAACCTTTGTGTTTTGGGCACTGGGCTTCTAAAAGATACCAAAACAGAATTAAATGTTCAGATATAAAGAAGCCCAGTGCCCATCAAAAGTGACCATCAGATTATCCTTCCTTCAGCGGAAAATGAATATGTACCTGTGGCCCTAATAAATTTTTTCCTACAAAAGGCAAAGTCAGTTTATAACTTCATCCTATATTCTTTATCTCTCATCACTTTAATAATCTTTTGTTGGGCTCACTTGATTATTGATTCTAGTATATTCAATTGAATGCAAACAAATGGGCCACAACAAATTTAGAACATGTTCTTTTGCAAGAAATTTGAAAATTCTTGTATCGAGATTATGAAACTCTACTAATATTGTCCTCTAACTGAAATTTCACACTCTTTATCCATATAACATTTGAAATGCTGGACTTTAGAAAAAGGTTATAAAGTGACTTTTCAATTGGGTTGAACATTCAAACTTTCAACAAACAAATATATCTTTATTTTGAAATGCTAAGGATACCCCAACATTTACAATTCACATTCAAAATAAATATATACAAGGGATATTGCCCATATACCTTCCCTTACACTTGACACTCACCCTACCAGTTGATTAGTACCATAATCTTAAGCCGTGCAACAGGCCGTCTCAAGACAATATGTGGCCCGAAGCAAAAGTATAAACGAGGCCCCTAGCTTCTATGTGTGACATGAGAAAATCCTCATTCTAAAAGAGCACGCGCAGTCTAAATATCCAATCCAAGCAGAAAATGCAGCCCTCAATTTAAATCCTTCTGCTAAATGAAATAACCGAAAAGAGCATAAAATCATTAATGGTGATGACAAAAACTACTGAATTATCAGAGTAATGGTTAACAATGAGAGGTCAAGAGTTATCCATATACAATTCTTTTAGGGGTTGTTTGGTTGAGAGCATTTACGTATGTAAATAACTCATATGTGAATCATTTACACACCTTCATGTTTGGTTGAGGTCATTTACGCATCACGTGTGAAATTTTGATGTGTAAAAAGGTATTATTTTCGTACTCAGATTTAATTTTCACATATGAGGGGGTGGTAAAATGAATCGCATGTGATTTGCACATGAAACAAAACAACATCAAACGGCGGACGGTGCAGAACAAGTGATGTTCCGTCACAACAGTGCATGGGTTCGAAACCCATCTTCCTATTTTTTCATTTTTTTTTATTACGCATATCAGCATATCTGGTTTCATTGGCAAACATGCCCTGTTTTCATTTTCTTTTCTTTTTTTGGAAAGAACTCCATTATCATGTTAATGTTACCAATCCAACAGGCCTTTAGACATCATATTACGATTTTTGGGAATGTATTTTTATTTAATTAATTATGTTTAGTTCCAAGTTAAGAATGATTAGTTGTTAATTAGTGTTGATTAATGTGTTAGATTAATTATATGATAAGATAATATGGAATTATTGGTATCAATGAATTTCTGGAATTGTGTTGGACATTTCTTATTTTGGAGCCATATTGATTTGAAATGCCATTTTATGAAAAAAAAAAGAGTATTTTCTATAAAAAAAGGACTTATTTGTAATTCTGATTTTATTAAAAAATTTCAATGATGGAATTTTTAGATAATTTCAGTTTCATTAGAAAACGGGTCAAATTGTGATCGATTTTCTCTTCTAGCTCGGGTTCATTTGAATTCATTTCAGATGATTCCCAGTGAGATTTGATACCTTTAAAAACGGACTTATTTTAGAATAGTAACTTTACTGTGCTTCTGTCTTCTCTTGTTCTTGGTTTTGGAGTTTGGGAATTGGGATTCGACTTTGGAAGTGGGAACTGGGAAGAAAACCCAACCAAGCCACCCATGCCTATAAAATTATGAGGCCCCCTCAGGATGAGGCCCCACCACTTGCTTCACCTGCCTATATGGTTAGCCGGCCTTGCCGTGCAATATCCCACACATCTTAATAAGTAAACTAACTCACTCCGCGTAACTTAAACTACTTTTTTCATGACTCATGCAATAACAACCTACCAACTCCTCATGATTTTTTCCTCGTAACTCTCCTGTGGATTCTGGCCCCACATAGGAATCATCATGCCCGTGTAATGTTGGGATCATCCGATGGACTACTACTATGACATTCTGGTTATTCAAATGCACAAGGACCATTGGATAAAATGGCCCACCTTTTGCAATCCTCTGATCAATCACCATCAACCCCCTTCTTCCAGAAGTGAAAAACCAAACAGTTGGATCCGTTCATTTTGCAAGTTCTTAACTGGACGACTGAGATTTTCCCTTGAGATGAAAGGAATGCCTAGATCCTAGGGCTGGGCATCAAAGGCCAAAGGGAGATCTCCCTAGTCCCTCCTATCGAAAGGCTATTAGAAGCCTGTGCGGTGCGGTGCGCTGTGCTTCAATAAAATCCATCCCTCTCTCTCTTTCGTTTGAAAGATTTCTTTCGAATCCAATTCACAAAAGCGTGTGGTATGGAGCTTGCCTTCCCTCCCAAAGCAATCGCTATGCTCACAGCTCCTACCCTCACTTTCAAATGCAAAATCCTTGCCAACCTTCCTCTTTCTTTCACATCCAAAACCCATTTCTCCAATTCCAATCTCTTCTTCCCCAAAACCCCATTTCCCCTTTCAACCCATTCTCCCAGACCTACCCCTTCTTGGGTTCTCAATCCAACAACCCCCATCGCCTCCACCAATGCCTTATCATCAACTACAGAGGAGACGATGACAGCGGAATCGAGTTCCCCATCTGGGGTTCTCCCTTCTGCTCACTGGATTGTTGTCATGGAGAAACCCCCAGATGGGGTTTCTTCAAAATCAGATGTTATCGACCATTACGTCAAGACCTTAGCCAAGGTTTTGGGAAGGTGAAGCTGCCACTTGTGGCTTTTTACGGGCCTTTGTTGTTGTTTACGGGTCCTGAAATTCGAATTCTAATGTGGGTTTCTGTTTTTTTGCAGTGAAAAGGATGCTCAGATGTGCATTTACCACTTTTCCTGGCAGACTCACTTCGGTTTCTGCTGCGATATCGATAGAGGAACCTCTCGGCGCCTTGCAGGTAAGCTTAGTGAATGCTGAAAGAGGCCCTCATTATATCTAATGTGTAAGTGCCAAATGAATGCAAAAAATCTAGGTGTTTGGAAGAGAAATGAAGTTCCTGGTATCTATGTTATGAGTATGTCTATGTAGGCACAAAGGATGATTGTATGTCACTATGTTGCACTGTGCATTTTGGGGGTGGCAGGCAAATTGGATATCACAGCAGTTAGGACTTAGGATATTGTTTTCTTGAACTTTTCTTTTGTCGATGAATGTAGCCCTGGTCACTGATATTTGTTTTGGATGGACGAGTTGAAGATACTTTGCTGTGCTTGAGATTTTGTGTTCCAATTTTCATGCTCTCCCAAACACCATGGTAAAGATGATAATCATTCTCCAAAAATTTGAAGTGCTTGCAGTTTGATGTATGTCGAAATGCACTGATAGTTATTTCTGTTGTATTTGTGAGATACGACTGCTTTGTCTTTTGGTGTTTTGAGTGAATTCTGAGGAAAGGATCTTTTTCTATTTTATTTTATAGATTCTTTATGGTGTAGGTCTGCCTGGAGTATTGTCTATTAGGCCTGATTTACATTTCCAGTCGCTTGAAAAGGATTATAGTTTATCGAACTTTTCATTGGGAGACGTATCTAAATCCAGCGGAGGAACTTCTGAATTTCTGGCTGAGGGCAGTTCGAAATACTGGCTTGTTCGCATGGGAAAGCCACCTGTTGAAGTTGTCACTAAGGCACAGGCGGTGGACTATTATTCACAAACTCTGACAAAGGTTTTGGGGAAGTAAGTTAAGAACCTGTGTTGGGTTTTACTTTTTTTTTTTTTTTTTTTTTTTGTGTGACTCTTTGGTTTCATTCTCATGTTAGCTGCATTTGTATAATCTGTACAGCGAAAAGGATGCACAAATGCGGATTTACCACATTTCTTGGCAAAATCATTTTGGTTTTTGTTGTGAACTTGATGAGGAATGTGGTCGGGAACTAGCTGGTGAGTGTACATGTGTGGACGTGTGCCGTGTGGTGTTTGCATTGATTGACTTTTCAATGTCTGTGCCAAAACAGTGAAGCTTCACTTATATTTTTTTGCAGGTGTGCCCGGGGTTTTATCTATTCAGCCAGATTCAAATTACGAGTCGGATCATAAGGATTATGAAGGTCTGACATTCCTGTTTCCATTACCTTTTCAATTTTGATTGCTCTTTAACCTGATGATGGCGGGAGAAGAAGAAGAAAGTGTTCTTCAAAGGTTAACTAGAATGAAGTAGAAAGAAGAACATAAAGATGTTCTAATAGAGAAAACTTGAATGAAACAATTTTTTCCTTTATTCAAGGATAGACTTCTCTGTTCTCAGAATTCCCTAAATTTACAATCCTTAGCTTCTTTGTAAGGTAGAATTCAAATGTTATAACATCTGCAAACCAAGCTTACTTTCAATGTTATTATGGCTCCTTACCAACCTTACTTTCTAATCAAGAACAAAGTGACCAAAGTACTGTTACTTAATTTACTAATCCCATTTAGGGAGCTCCGTGCCCAATTATTTCAATCAGCATACCTCTTTTTTTTTTTTCGTTCTTTCTTTTTTGAGAATTAGTCACTATACATCTGTAAACTCTGTTGTTCTAGTTTTTTGTTTGGTTGAGCAGTCTGCACTGACATCATGGAGAGCCTGTAGCACTGTTGAAGATGCTCATTGCCGCAACCACAGGGATGTGGGACATCATTGACACTCTTGCTAGCATCATCAATTCTAACTACTGTAGGATCACAGTTTCTGACACAAAGCTGTGAAACTATGTGATGTAGGATCTGCCCAAATACTATCTGTGCCAGTGATGTTGGTCTCAGGAATTCCTCTAATGAATTGTCAGATTTGGCATCAACTTCCTTAAAATTATCTGCTGGACGATACATTTCTTGCTTCATGAGCTAAAAGCGGGGAAAAAAAAAAAACAGGTTTCCCGCGGTGGCTACAGCTGCACCAAATAGATAACAAAGAATAGTTGCAGAAATCTGAATTTCAATCCGTTACTTTTCCGGGGATTTTTCAATGTACAAATGTGTCCTAATTATCTATAAGTTTCCATTTTGAACAATCATTTGTAAAGAGCCTTTTTTTCCTCCCTAATTGGTAACATGACTTGAACCCACAACCTGTTGCATTAGTGAGCACCTTCCACTGTGTCACTGGCTCTTGTCATTGTAACGTGCCATTTGGCAAAAAGGGTTATTGCAAACAGCGCCAAATCTTACTGTTGCGTCTTTCTATCGATGCCTTTTTATTTGGTGAATACTGGAACACTATGCAAAGTTTAAATTTACATAGTTGAGTTGATTATTCTTTGTAGAAAATTTTCTGCTTGGTAAATGGTGCCAGTGGTGATAGCTTATTTATGGCTTAATATATCACATGGAGATATCTTTTTTTTTCTGTGAAATGGAACACATGGATTGAAGTTCAAGTAGCGATTTTTATTACTAGTATTTTATATTTTGGGGTTTTGAATATTCTGTTTAATGCTATGAATTTCATGTTTTCATGACTTTCCAGGTGGGGATAAATTGCAGAATTTAGTGGATTTGCCGGATAAGTCAGATGCAAATCAAACACCTTACATAAGAACAAAAGGCTTTTTGTAACTGGTATGCCTTTGTCTATACTGTGTTTTTATTTTATTTTATTTTTTTTATTACGGAGGGTGTCCCGGCCCTTTGGGCCAGAATGATCCCTACGGGCCCAAGGGGAGCCGGGTAAATCCCCTGTGGCTCCAGTATGGTAGTGCAGTTTCGAACCCTCAACCTCTGGGTGCAAACCGTTGTCCTAGGCCAACTGAGCTACTCCTCGGGGTTACTGTGTTTTGTTTCTCCTCGGGGTTACTGTGTTTTGTTTATCTCCTTTCATATTTGGTTTTTTTTTTAATGCTTATAGAGATATTTACTTTCTGTTTGGCAAGATGAAGAGAAGCATTGTGATACCTGGAATCCCCTTTATTTATTTTTGAAAAAAGAGAGAGACCGTCGTGGAGGCAAACTATTCCCATTTGCATGTCTGCTCCTGCAAGAGTAATTAATTTTATACAACTTAGTTGCCTTTTAACTCATATTCTGCTGGTTCAAAATTGTAACAAGACAGACATTTTACCTCCAAAATGGTTTATCTCTTTGCACCAACCCAGGTATCTGAGCAACCAGAATGTATTTCTCACCAATTTTCTCTTTGAGGCACTAATGCATCTATAAATTAATTTATCTGTTACATGATTTCACTCTCGTTGTCAGTGCCATTAAAGATCACAGGCCAGAACTAGTTGATTTTTCTTTAGCTGTAATTGAGTCTGAACTTTAAATTTCCCCTAGGGACCTGCTTCTGAAGCTAACCTCTCTTGTCCTTGAAGTTTGTAATACAGTGAGAATATGAGGCGGATTTTTTTTTTGGAGAAGTTATGTACCCTTTATGGATTAGGTGTTGTCCGATGCCAAGATTGAGTCTAAGGGCTACTCTCTCTCTCTCTCTCTCTCTCCACACTAAAGTTTTCAGAAGATCTGCGAACAAAGTTCTAATGCAGCACCGGATCTGCAAATGAATGTGGAGACCCACAAGGGTGTTTGCCGAATCTCTCTCGAGATTCAACTCAGACGGGCAATCTTCACTCGAAGAGAAAGACTCACAGGCATAGGGATATAAGATACCCATAACAATTCTTTATTGAATAATCAAAAGCTATCTCTGCCAGTGGAGGGATTACATACTTAAATGAAGGGTTGGATATCCCCTTTCCTAGTAGGAATTTACTTTCTTAAACATTAAAGGAAACTAAATCATTAATGCACACTAGATCTCCTAGAACTTGTTAAAAATAATTTAAAAACAAATTGATTCCAAATCAAACTGAATTCCTAATGTAAAGACTTCTAGATAAGTCAAAACTCCTAATTAACTTATATCCCACAATAAATTGGCTGCGTCCAATATGCTTGGTCGATCCATGGGTCATGCGTTTGACATGCATCAGTTCTCCCTGTCTTGGGAGGAAGCTCGACCTCAAGTTCTGTGAATGCCCTTATGGGTTGAAAATCCTTTGTATGAACTTCGGATGTTCTTTTTTATCTTCATTCTCTATGCATGACTTGGAAGCTAGACTCAGTATTCGCAGATCCATGGCTGCATTCTTCTACTTGTGATTGCATATCTTCGATCTTTGGATGCCAAAACCTAGATAAACATTAACTATTGCCTTGGATTTCCTCACCAACTACCATGGTTGGAACTCACGGTCACAGAGGTCATCATGGCCTACCTGGAAAACTACTGTCATGGTTCCCGTCATTGTGTGAGTTTTCATTTGTCCCCAAAGAAAATCTGAAAAATATACAAATAAATATTGGGAAAATGATGGAATTTATTTATTTATTTTTGTCAGAGCACATTATAAAGTAACTCATTGATTCCCCTAAAATGATATAGGTCATGTATGCTCGCTTTCTTATTTGAAACTACTGAATATGTTAGTTTTTAGTGATTCTACCATAGTTGTTAAGTTCGTTTCGGACCCTATTTCGGTTTGGCTCCGAGCTGAAACATTTCGGATGATTCGGCATTTCGGCTTTCCAATTAGGAAATTCATTTCGGAAAATAAAATATATATAATATATATAAAGAAATTTCATAATAGTAAGCATGAAAACTATAATTTCCAAATGATGGTATATTTTATTATTTCCATTAAATACATCATCCTCGTATATCACAACAGAAAGTTAACTAACCATCATGATCAGATTTCATAATTACAAAATGGGCCAACTCAGATCTCCTAATTTTAAAACATAAAAACAAAAAACACTTTTTGCATAACTAATGAAGGGCCTACATAAAAAAAATATATATATTAGAAAATGGGGAACATAGGTCAAAATCCCCTATTTCATTAAATCAAATTGCACTTAAAACAATACTTCTAATACACAAACAAAATTTCAGGTCATATCAAGTGGTTCCTTTGGATTATGTGAATGTGGGCTCATTTGATTTGGGTATCTTTCTCTTTTAGGTGAGCCCACTTACAAAAAACTTAAAAGATTGAAACAAATTCCAACTCCACTGCATCCGATTGTACTCAAATCAGATGGCTCAGCTTTGATTGATTAAAAAAAATGTTGTGGTTACTTATTTGATCTTATGGTGGGCCCATCTGATTAAGTGGGGCCAGCAAATGAAAGCCAAAAGGGACTTTTTCCTATACAAGAAGCGCCGAAAGTGGGCTTAAGAAGTCTTTTAACCTGCTGCCCTGATTTCCGGAAGGGTTCGTGTGTTGCTGCCCTAACTTAGAACAAGAAGAAGATCGCATGTCGACAATAGCAGCGATTAGAGCTTCAACTAGAAAATGGTATCAAGCTTTGGTACGGGAAAGGGGGATTCAACTAGAATTAATACGCTCCGTAAGGGACACATGTGGGCTAGAAGAAGATGAAGTGTTTCCTGCAAAACTCATTGCTTGGTGATGAAGGTACATGGAACAATTCAATCGGCCACATTTATATCTCTACAAAAACTCAAAAGATGAAATAACCTCTTTTTTGGGTAAAAATACAAAACTAGCCTCTCAAAGTCTCTAATTTTTTCTTTTTCCATTTGATAAACTTCACACGAATTGCAGGTTTCGGCCATGATTCGTCCGAAACTGCCAATTCTGGTCCGAAATTATGAATCTTGGCCGAAATTACCAGAAATGTTCAACGAACGGGAAAAAACGAGGTGTTCGGTACGGTTTTGCTACCGAACCGAACAAATCCGAAAGTTTCGGGTGAAACGAAGCGAATTTGATAGCGTAGGTTCACTTAATTTGCTTTTCAATTCGTTTGATTCGGAATTCAAGTTCGATGTACTAATTCGAAGTAATTTACGAGAGACTCCTCTTTATTTTTCATCAAAATGTCTTTTTATATTGGGATTATCGTTAGGGCTTATTTTATGAGATCTTAATCACTCATCATCTCACATAGGTTGTGGAGTAAATTTTAGTTTGATCAGAGTGAAATCCATCGTTAAATTGTTGTTCACATGATTAAATTACACAAGAATAAATTGGTCAAATTATGTGTTTTACGTTTAATTAATTTAATGGCGGCACAAACTCAGATTTTTGTGAATTTTGGTCTCACTTGTGAAAGGCTTATTTTTACTGGTTTAGATTTTATAAAGGGGCTCTAATTCTAAATTAATAGAGATAATTATATCTATTTTATACTTCAGTGAAGTAGCACAAAATATAATATTTGGCTTCCACCAGATCTAATTCACATCATTTTTTATGCATTATAATATTTACATTATATTATGATTGGCTAATCTTTTAGTGGGCCCATCCCATAAAAGATGAAGACACATTTTATTTGAATTAGATTTATGATTGATGGGCTACGGTGTAGAGCACCTCCACTTTAGCCAAGTCAAGGGAGAGACCTGGAAAAGGAAAGGTGGTACAAACAATGCATCACTTCATTTATTACCATCCCACCATCCACTTTAGTCCAATCCAACAGAGGTAGGGAGAAGGAAAGATATTACAGTGCATGGAAAGAAATGAAATAACCAAAGAAAAAAGAGTATGAGACCAAAGGGTACTATTCTCCCATCCCTTGTATGTACGACTGTAGCATCTTAAATGCTCTTTACCTTCCTTTCCATGTACGAATGATTAGGACTCTTCTCTTTTTCAACTCCAAAAAACTGCTGGCAACTCAAACATTTCAAAAATGCCTAATTGACCGAATCGAACAGTGGGTTGTTCGATTCGAACTATGCGAAATTCGGGGGCATCTCTACCGAATTAGGTAACTATGTTCTACACCACATATATGAGAACGGACCATCAAAGTGCAACCCATCATTCCAATAATCTGAATATTTAGCCATGGGTCCCACTAGTTACAAATAGATTACTCCTGACACCATCAAGTAAGCTAGATTGGTCTCCCTCTTTGCGGGGCCCGCCTATATGCTTGGTGATCAAGGAGATAAAGGGATGAAAATGTCTCATCATGACTAAAGATTGAAAAATATCCTAATCAATGATTTAAAATTTCTCACATGGATTAAGATTGGGCAACAATTAATCTCACCCAAGTATCCTAACCTGTGATTTAAGGATCTTACAACATAACGCTCTTTGTTAGCTATGCATCAAAGTCCACATGACTGATCAAAACCCTCACACATATCAGTCCTCTCTTGAATTGGCACGCTCCGTAATTTGACCTTTCTCAATTGGTGATCAAGGAGATAAAGGGATGAAAATGTCTCATCATGACTAAAGATTGAAAAATATCCTAATCAATGATTTAAAATTTCTCACATGGATTAAGATTGGGCAACAATTAATCTCACCCAAGTATCCTAACCTGTGATTTAAGGATCTTACAACATAACGCTCTTTGTTAGCTATGCATCAAAGTCCACATGACTGATCAAAACCCTCACACATATCAGTCCTCTCTTGAATTGGCATGCTCTGTAATTTGACCTTTCTCAATTGGTTTTCATACTATTGTGAGGATACACCCCCCCTCCTTCCTTTCTTTTTTAATGGTACTATTGTGGGGAACTGGGGATACTTGAGGCTAGCTCATATGGAACAATTGTGATCAGTTTTGTGGTTTTTTAGCGAGTTTGCATCCTCCAATAATGATGGAAACATTCAATGGACAGGCCTCTCATTTTACACATCTGAGAAAACGTTGCGGGCAGCATTTGAAGGCTTTGGGGAGCTTGTTGAAGGTATGGATCCCTCCATCTCTTTTCAATGAATGCTCATCGACCATATGACGTTCATTATCTTTGATGTCTTACTACCACAAATTGTGCTAATAGTATTCTTTTTAACAGTTAAAATTATAATGGATAAGATATCCAAAAGGTCCAAGGGTTATGCATTTATAGAGTACACAACAGAGGAAGCTGCAGGTGCTGCTTTAAAAGAGATGAATGGCAAGGTACACAAAATCACAGTTTGTGTGGTTTTCTATTTGACTCTTCCCCTTGGCAAGGAGATTTGACTCATTGTGGTGGTTGCAGATCATTAATGGCTGGATGATTGTTGTCGATGTTGCGAAGACAAATCCAAATCGTCCAAGACCAAGAGTCTAACATGTTAAATTCATCAGCAAATCCAGCCTTCACCATACAAATACCGAGACAGAACTGAGGTACAAAAAATGTATGATTCGCCTGGTTGGTGTGTGTCTGTGTATTGGTTTGTGGGGCAGAGTTGGAAGGAAACTATCCGGTGCATTTTTTGCCACTACCCCTTCATTATGTATCTCATTGACTTCAGATCATATTCCCTTAAAACCCAGGAAATTGTAACAGTAGGAAAAAAAAGAAAGAAAGAAAACAAAAAATCTCAATGATATTGATGTGAATGCCAGCTATCAATGCTGTTATGACCTTTCTTATCTCATTAATCAACAGGGACCAGAAGCTTTTGATTTAAGTATGATCTCATCTGAAGAGGATGATGCAGGCAGAAGGCCCAAGCTTAGCCCAAAGTAGGGCCTTCATCCACTCAACAGGGGCCAACACGAAGGACATGATTCACGTGCAAAATGTTGCCTGATTGATAAATAATCATATGTTTTGGTAGGTTATTCAGTTACCTATCCAAGCCCAACGTTGTACAATACACAAGCATAAAGAAGTTATGGGCCTATGGCTCATTTACTCACGGTAAAATGGAGTTCGTAGTTCATGTTAGGGAGATCAGTCAGCGGCAGAAAAGCCTTGGTATAACTACGTGGAGATTATGTTTAACCTTGTGTACAATTTGACTATAATGAATTTGTGGATCTACTTATAATTCTGTATTTGTTGTACTTCATGGATTAATGAAAAGCTTAAGCTTCAGTTTAGGGGATCGACTTGGTCTCTCCTCCCCACAACCCTCCCAATTTGTTGTCGAATTAACTAAGATTTTTAGACTTCGCTGCTCTTTGATTCAATTCTCTTTTAGGTTTTCCTTTCCCATGAGAGGGAGGGGCTTGATCTCCAGTTCTCTTTCGCGTCAATCTTATGATGCCTCCAGCCAGTTGAATGAAAATATTTGGTGTTGGGAGGGTATATTTCTTACAAATGAGCACCAGTATAGGCACTGTGCAGATCAGCAAAATTGACTACATTTTCGGGTGTAGTGGATTAAGCTATCTTCAGTTTGGTAATCTTTTATTACTTGCTATAGGAAATCACTCTAGTTGACAACCTTTCGGAATTCTTCCGTGAGGCCCATCTATTATCAATCCAGACCCTTCTTTTACTCCCCCCACCTATCATCCATATTTGGTATGCGTCTGAATATTTTATCTCAATTCAACTGATTCACCGTTTTAATTTTTTGCTAATATGTTTAGTATTTGGGTATAAACTTTGGTACTAAATGCATGGGAGAATCAGTCAACGTGCCTTAAGCATTATCAGTAACTAGCAGTGGCATGCTCACCAACACATGCAAAATATGTTCTATGACCCATTTGAAAAAATTTAGATCATGCAAAATCATCCTCACACACTTTCCGATAGCGATTTGGTTTTAGAGAGAACATAAAATCTTAGAAAGAGAATCAAATGAGAAGATTATGAGAATACAATTTTTTTCAATCCAAGAGTCGTCTTTTCTTAATCCCAAGAGTCTGTACTATGTAGAGTCGAAATGGGTTAGGAGAAGTGGAGTAGGAAGAAAAGCAAAGAATTGTGGAGATGGAAAAGTGGGAAAAGGATTTGAGTGGTTATAATACAATTACATGTTGAAAGTAGGAAGAGAAAGTGAATTAGTTGTAGAACATAGAAAATAATTTTCAATCAAAATCAGCACTTGCAGTCAAAATTAACTTCAAAACACTTGGCTTTAATATAGTATAATGGGGATGACTTTTTGCCAACATGCTCACAGCTGAATGCTGTGATGACCTTTATTTTGATACATATGCCCAGGGATCGATTCAGACTCTTCAAGCTTTTGAAGTATCACTCCTTCCCAGCAGTCTAATATAGAAAAGGAAATAAAATTGGGTTGACTTTTCTGCCTTTTTTATTCACATCAGGGCTTTTCATAAGCAGTCCAACCTATCTTGCCCCTATTTAAGAGAGGGAGAGTAAATGGTAATATATATAAAGAACAAAGCATACGTAGAATGCTGGACATATGCTGAAGCTTCTCAATGGATCTCACACCAAGCAGATTGTGACGATTTACAATGAATTTTTTCATACAAAACTGCTTCTGATACGTTACAATAAATTCCTTAAAATGGCCGATTGTTATCGACACAGGATGGAAAATACAATGTGATGACTATGGATATCAATTATTCATCACTCAGTCCATCAAATCTAAGATATCTACTCAATCGTTTCCAAAAGCCAACTGGTGCAGCTTCTAGTTTTTCTACAGGTTCCTTAAAATTGGCCTTTTCACTCAGCTCTTCAAAAGAATCGACAAGATTTTGAAGCCTTGCAACAAATTCAATCAAAAGAGAAGTAAACGTAGCCAACGACAACACACTTGCATTCTCATACGTTTTGGATTCGTCTACATCAGACACCAGGTCGTAATTGAAAGAGTCTGGTGGGGGCCACGATATCTGCTTCTGAAACATCGTTCCTGCAGAATAAATTGGTGGGGATAGGGAAGAACTTATGCCCATCCCGGCGTTTCTCACATCCCAGCTCCTAGACAATGCTACTGGTCTGAGATCTAAAAGAGCTTCACTGGAGGATTTTATTCCAAGGCCTTTGCCATCTTCTGTAATGTTGAAGATATCCTTTGCATCTTCCACTTTCTCGATGTGATTACCAATCTCCCAACTCTCGGAATTAACAAGAATGTAAGATTTTCTGTCTATCTTCTTTTGCAACTCTTCAGCAGCCTCATGGACTTCGAAGAGAATGTCTCCTGGACCCAGTTTCTCCATCCTTTTAACTTTGTTACCAAGTTCACGCAGGACTTTAGCTCCTTCATTACCTACCCTCTGCATTTCACTGCTAAAAATCTGCCTCCGCTCTGGTGGAGCCTAAAAATTCAATTTTGAAGGACAAAAACTTAGTTAATGTTTATTATAGTAGAGTATCAACTTCAAGACAAGAAATACAGAATTGATTGAAACAGTATATGACCCACTTTAAACAAGAAATACAGACTTGATTGAAACAGTATATGACTCACTTCAAAACTACTGTATGCATTAGCTATCAGCGTATGTCAGGCCTTCCAACAAATCTATATGGGTGATGTTAGACGTGACATTCATGTATCCAATTGCAATGGACAGACTCACTACAGTGATCTCTGACATGAGATTACAAGATGACTTTCTCAATGTAATTTCGAATAATTCATGAAGATATGGTGAAGACAACAATACCTACATGAAGTATCTGTATGTCTATGTGCATCTATCTTTTTTAATCAGCTTGTTTGTGTGAAGCCTATCGACAATGATTTGGAACCAAGCAAAAACATAGGACAGAGAAAAATAAAGGAAAATTGACTCAATCAAACATAAGTTTTGCAAGCATGGAAACAGTAGCTCACCACTGAACACCTTAATTAAAGGAAATATAAAGTTATCAAAGGAAGTAATATGGACAACAACCAAAACCAAATATACAAGTAGAAGAAGCATCTACCCAAATAGAGATTAATATAAATACTGAAGGCAGCAAATATCAGATTGACACTTGTACAGTCTCAACAAAAACAAATAATAATAATAACTAAAGATAAAAAAAAACTAAGATAAAAGAGGAAGCATGCCTACCTGTATCTCTGAAAGTATGCAACCGTGCAGGGCCATGACCATGAATGCACAATACCTTAGAGCGCCGCTAACTTTGACATAGCTCTTCCAAGGATATCTTAGCATCTTATAAGGACCATGTGGCGGCTCCCAAATAGCGAAACCTTGCTGCAAAAATGAGAACTTCATATAAACAGCTCCTCCCTCTACAGAAAGGAAACAGCACTGATGGTTCAGTTGTAACAAAAGCATACCAAAGTCTCTTCTTGGCTTGTTGATTCAACAGCTGACCTGTAGCCACTATACAGGGGATCATCAGAGGCTTGGTATGTGAGAATCTTTGATGGTACTCTCTCATATTCAACGCATTGAAGGTACGCGTTCACACAACCTAAGCATAAGCATTGATAATCATTTCAAAGTTGATGAGCAGCAAAAGAACACAATGATCATTTGTTACCTTCCAGAGACTTGGCGACGCCCAAGAAATTTTTCACCACTAAATTATGCAGATCCTCGCCTGCCCAAATGGGATAGATGCATATATTTACACCCATACCAACTGCAGCACCAAAAGCAATAAGCAGGAAGCGAGTGACTGCTGTGTGGATAAACTCCCTTGTTTGGTACCCAGATACCATTACCATACAGTAAGTCAGCAAGAAAACCCGGAAGCCATATTCATATGGTTTCATTTTTGGATACAATTTCACAAAGGTAGTAAAGAATCCTAGCCATACACAGCATAACATCGAAGTAGTTAGTAAACATATGACTAAAAGTTTTCATCATAACACCAAAACAATTAATACAAGTATCAACAGAAGTACATATGATGCACTAAGAGAGTAAGAAATTTTCAGATTCCCCCAACTCCAAACCAAAAAGAAGTCAGTAAAGACTTCCCCAGGTACAAAGACTCGAAATTTACTGTTTAGCCAAACTATCAGCATGCATTGAAATTGTCACCAGGAGCGTGGTTCATCAAGTCCATTGGTGAATTCTAAATATTGGGTTTATTCTGATGGATATGATCACTTTGTATTTTATAGAAAGGAGGCAATAAAAGCGGCAAGGGGGACTGCAGCATCAATTTCTGTGCCAACTGTCCTGCTATTTTAGATCTCAAAATAATCATGACATTTAAAATAAAAAATCTGTGTTTTATGAAGCACTTCCTTAGAAGCAAGAACCAAGGTTGTAAGCATGGTATCATCCTCTTTTAAAGGAAGTGTGCTCTAGACCTTTTTCATCTTGGGAGCCAAGAGAAAAACCTAGACACACCTCTTGCGCCAAATCATAAGCTTCAATTAGATGATGGTGATCTTGATAATCCTCGATTGTACAAAATATAGCAGGCAATCCTATTTATCTCACAATCACCATGCCAGATATGTTTCATCTTACTGTTGTCAGCCAAGACATGCATAGTGGGACGTAATTTGGTATTGCAAATCATTTGGAGGTAATTTGGTTACATGAATGACCAAGTAAGAGTCCTCAGTTGACAGAGCTTGTAAACTTACATGGCTAAAACAGCCTATGGAAGCATTTATGGTTCACCATTGCATACCTATAATGTTGTGATTCCTTTTCCCCCTATTGGTAACATGACTTGAACCTGCAGCCTCTTGGTTGAGACAACAGACACATATGAACAAAACCTATATTTCACTATTGCACCAAACACATTGGGGGTGGGCTGTCATAACTAGCTCATTTATTATCTGTACTCCACATCGAGTCCACAGAATACCCTGCGGTTAATGTGCGTGCTTTTTTTTTTTTTTAAATGGTGACTGAATTCAGTTAATGTGCGTGCTTTACACTTCAAATTATCAAAAGCTGGGTAAGACTGCTAAGGACAGAAGACATTACATTTGTGGACCTCATGTGAGAAAAGAAACTCGTTCAGGATTACCTAGACAAAGCACAACTTTCTTTATCTTTCTTTTTTCTTTTTTTCACAGGGGATTCAAACTCGAGCACCCATGCACACTTCATATGTCTTTAGGCAGGTGACCAACAGCCCAGGGGCAAAACTTTCATTTTACTCAATACAGAGCAACAATTTCCTTATCTCATTCTGATTATGCCATCATCATTATCTTGCATCTAAGTCCTGATGCGAGATATAACTGGAGGGCTTTGTAATTGATGGAACATAATCTGGGTTAATATAAAGCCATGTCTCCCGCACTCGGGGTTACATAATCTTTACCAATTTATCTTTTCATGATTTTGTCTCTCTCCTTTACCTAGATCAAGATTCAAGAGTAAGGGTTTTTGTTCCTAAATCTATGGAGAAATTGCTAGAAAATATGTAAGAAAAGATAACTACCATGACTGAAAAGCCCACATGTGTAAGCATTCTTCAGCAGGTAATGTTAAATTGACCCAAAAGCCCTTTAGTTATATCTCTAAGAGACGATAACTACTAGGCCGAGACAAGAAGATTAGCCAAATACAATCGATATATGCTGGTGCTCCTTAGGACAGAAATAAAAGGCGTGCCTTTCTCTGCAGACCACATATGTAAGCATTCATCAGGACCTTTCACAATAAGCATTAAATTCTAATATTTAATTTCCCTGCAGGTCAGGCTGGGCTGAAGCTTGTCCAAGGCTCCCATCTTGTTTAGTTATCAGACCCAGATCCCTCGACCCAGTTCATTTGCAAAATGTCATGCTATTTGCTGCAACAGCCAGGGGAAGGATACTTGTTTGGTTCATTTTGATCATAATGTGCCAGCCACAATCTTTTAGCCTTGGCTAGAAGATGAGTCATGTGAGGTCTAAAACACATATTGAATCCATCCCACAGTAACGTTTATGTTTAGACAAACCTGTGATAAAAATGCTGATAATGATGATTACTACTTCAACAGTTTCCAGCCAGTTTAGATAGTTTCTGCAGCACCAAGAGCAAGTCCACCAGCAGATAATGTCCCTAAGCCCCGATTAAATCCTTTACTAAGTGTGGCACCTGCACATGATATGAAGATAATCCAAAATATCAGATTCCTCTTAAACTTCTCTTTTAAAAATGTCAGTATACTAATATTCCAACAGCAGGAGTGAACTATCACAACCCTCTTTCACTCACTAAACCTCATAAATTGGTGGCATTCACCTAGTTTGAATTATGCTCAACCTTGGATTAAACTTCATAAACAAAAAAAAATGCAAATCTTTTAAGGCCCATATCTATATCTATAAAAGCAATTTTGATTTGGTAAGATGGGCTTAGGGTGCAATGAGTGTGATGAAGTTCCCCTTCAGATACTAAGCCCCATGAATTGGCACAAGCCCAAATTTGACAATCACCCAATGCACAAATTGGTTCATTGGGTTAATCTTCCTCCGCCCTCTAATCCCTCTCATAACTCTCTTTTTTTTCTTTTAAAAGAGTTTCTACGATTACGAATTCAATACAAATTGAAGAACTAGAGAAAAAAAAAAAAAAAAAAAGCATTTTCAATTTCCTCTACTAAAAGTAAAGTAGAGCCTACAAGAAATAATAAATAACTTACCAATGCTGAATTCGAAGACGACAACAACAGTGAGGATGGCCCAGACAGAGTGGGTGCTGATATCCTTGAAGGGTTCTGTCAAGAATATGAGCAGAGATACGAGCGTCAGAGCCAATCCCTTCTTCGCCGAGAACACCACCTTCCGTGGATCCGAACGCGCCATCTCCCCCCTTTCCGCACCAAATCCTTCCCTTCTTTCCACAGCTTCACCGCGCCATCGCTCACTCTTCTGAAACACATGATGCACTTCATCTCTCTTCCTTCTTCATATATATCGGATCCGATATCCCACTCGCTATCCTTGTGCGACAGCAGCCTCTCTTTGCTTTTCTGGTGGAAGTTGTATCGAAACGATCCGATTTTCGCAGTCGCCATCTTTTCGATTCTTCTTCTTCTGCTGCTGCTGATCTGATCTTATTATGATACTGTTAAAACCCTACTTTTAGATTGTTGGTTTTTGTGTGGATGATCGAATAGACAAGAAGACTGATAAATAAATATAAATAAAACAGTAGCAGCCGAGAATCGAAACCGAAATGAAAAGTATGGATGGACGTGTGGGGGTCGTACGAAATATAATAAAAAGCGATCGATCCCAGAGAGAGAGGAGGAGAGGAGAAGAAGGGTTGGTGTGGACTGTTGTGGAGTGGGGGTTTGTTTGTCTGGCCGAAATAAAGAAGCAATTTTTAAGCATGTGATTTTTTTTTTTGCATTGTATCCTTCCACGTGACAAGCTCTGGATGGGTGAGATTAGGGGTGTACAAAAATCCGTCAATCCGTCAATCCGATCCGATCCGATCCGATCCGATCCGCGGATTTTAATCCGATCCGAAGGCCAACGGATTGGTGACGAATTGGAAATTGTGTAATCCGTTAGCAACGGATCGGTGGCGGATTTCATCCTTAATCCGCGGATTCAATCCGATCCGATCCGTTGTCATTAAATATAAATTAAAAAAAATTATATATATAAAATAAGAAAAAAAATGTAAGGAGTCACTAACCTTATGAATATAATAGACATACAGCTCTCAACTCATGCCCCTTTAATTCGGTGACTTCAAAATTTATGGGTTTTTTCTTCTTTCTTTTTCCATGTAATGTACAGTAACGGATTGAACGGATTAATCCGATCCGATCCGCTCCTCCACGGATCGGATCGGATCGGATTTCAACAGTAACGGATTGGTGACGGATTACAAAACCGTCAATCCGAAGGCAACGGATTGGTGACGGATTTGGCCCAATCCGCACCAATCCGATCCGTGTACACCCTTAGGTGAGATGAGGCTTTCATGAGCACTTTGGTGGAGATGGGAAGACGGCAATAAAGAGATTGTAACCTAAATTTTGGTGTGCTTTTTGTATATACCAAGTTTTGTAGGATCTGTAAATGTACCAAACAGGCTTTTTATTTTAATTTTAATACCTTTTGTATTTTAAAATTAATAGTCTTCCGACCACTATAGGTTTTTAGTGCAAAATGACACTTTTATCCATCCCTTTTATCCTTATACTAGAAATTTCCCGTGCCTGAAGGCTAGACGCACCACCGGATCTGAATATGCCTCAGACCGACCGGACCTAGGTTCCATGCGTCTCGAAAAGCAAGTCCAACCATAAAATGGATTCCACCAGAAAAAAAATCCAATCGATTGCCAAATGATATAGTTCCATTCATTCATGAAATCTTTAACCCAATTTGCTCATCTCATCTTCTTATCTTGGTCCCATGTCATCATCAATGAAGTAGTGTTTTTTTTTTAAAAAAAAATAAAGAAGGGATGGCAATACATGTAAATAACTCAAACTTGCTGACCTTTTTGCTTTTGATGGGGATGGCAATAACTTGTAAATTTATATAACTTTTAGCCTATTTTCTTTTAAATGAAAAAGGGATGGTAATGCCTGTAAATAATTCTAACTTGCTGCCCCCTTTCGTATTCCCCTCTTAAATCCAAGGGTTCAAAATATCCCTTGGATTTATATACATAGATCCAAGGGCTCAAAATGTCCCAGGATTCAAAACCTGCTCTCCCTTATTATATAGATATACATCATTTCAAAAGCTTGGACTCAAATTTTTTTTTTTTTTTATAAAGCATGTTACATTAACAATTGCACTTAGTAGGAGAAAACAACTCTACCTAAATTCATTTTTTTTTATCAATACAAGGCTCATTATTTCTTTAAGTCCAAATTGATTATGATGACAATCAACAACTGTACAATCGATTATGATTTATCCAATTCATATATGACCCCCATTAAATTGATGACAGTTTTAAAATACATGATTCTGCTTCCTGTGTAGGACGGTGTAAAAGAAATATTGGGGAAACGAGCAAATGTAAATTAATTTTTAGAATTTGCACCCGGGGGGGATTTTTAAACTTTTCTCACATATAGGTGGGGCTTCAATTCCCAAGCCCTTATACCTGGGTCTCATTCCTGGTCATGTACAAGAGAGAGTTATTAAGAAAAATCATTGGGACTTAAGATAAAATAATGGTATTTTTATAAATAATAATATACTTATTTTGTTTAATGGATGTAAGGGCAGAATTGTCATATATATATAAAAACTCAAGATAAATCTCATGGTGGCTGCCCATTCTTGTTAGGAATATTGATTTTGGAGACATGGAAGATATTAAAATAAAAATGGAGGGGCCTATCTGTAAATACTAAAATATGAGGGACATATTTACAAATCCTACAAACTTTAGGGGGGTATATACAAAAAACTCAATTTTTTCTTGAAAACACGTGTTGGGCTGGTTTGACAGTTTTGGGCCTTTGATTGTAATAAAGATTGTAATAAAGCCGGAATGATGGGTAATTTAGTAAGGATGAAAAGAGTGAGGAAAAGGTTGAAATATAGTTGAAGTGAATGCTTGCTTGTATAGAGCTTTATGGTCAGCACATATAAATAAGATTGAAGATACATATTTACTAATAGTTACTGAAGTAGAATGAACACATTGACAAAATGAGTAGGATATAAATAAGAAATTTGTAATTGTAATTGATGTGGGGTAAAATTAGAAAATATAAAAGTAACCAAGGATTAATCTTTGGCTGTACCAATGATGGTGAGGGACTTGGGTATGTGAGTATTTATTTGAGCCAAAGAAATAAGAAAATAATTAAATATACTTCAATTGAGGTGTATGGCACCTAGTGTCTGATGTGTGAAATTTAAACAAAAAAGGAGGGTCATTTAGAGGCCAAAATGTACACAAGTGACATACATACAAGTGAGTGCAAATAAACATGTACATGGACAAGTGTTACAATATATAACGGGGAGTATCCTCACCATAATAGGGTAAGGGACATTCTCCGTTTTAAAAACTGGAAAGTTTCAAATACAAGAGTGACTTTTCAAGTACATAAGAATACTCCCCATATACTTGAAACTTCCCAAAAAAACGGGAATAGATGCACTTAAATATTTTTTATATATAACATTTACATGCATAATCAGGTAAAAACTAACAACCCTACTGAAACTAGTATAATGACTTCAATGAAAACTATCTTTCCCATAATCAAGTTGTTTATATCACGTGTTTCAAAAGCATCCATTCATTGGTGGGCATCACATGGATCCTGCAGCTTCTAATACTTGGCACTTGGAACCGACCTCTTTAATGGTCCCTTTCTCTTCCTTTCATTTTCTTTCTAATTTGACAATTATGGGGACCTTTTATTTATTTTTACAATTTTTTTTCCAAAAGTTCCAGGAGGACTCTTGTAATTAGGGTTTTACAGTATTTGGGAACAGAAATTAGTTTTTAAGGGTTTGCCTCTTACATGTGCTTTGTAATGGGCGACCAGTTTCCTTGATTGAAGATCTTTGTTGATGGATTTACTGCCTTGTTTTGGAGTGATTTTTCTGCCTAGTTGAAGAGCAGCTCAGGAGAATAAACTTGGATTTAAGTAAATGAAAAAACAAAAACACTACCAAATTCATAATCCTTTTAACAGAAAGGTATCACTTTTCAAAACTCAGAGTTTCTAAGGTTTTGTAGGATCCGTATGTAAGCCTCATGGTTTCAATATTTCCCGTGTCCCTAAAATAGTAGCCTCCAACCACCTAAGTTTTTAGAGTGAAATGATGCTATTGTCCATCTCTATAGCGCTAACCCTAAATAAATCCATTTTAATTAATAAGGGGCTCATTTCATTAAATCCAAATTGATGTCACTGGTTGAAGATTTTGGATTGTCATAGGGTAGCTCAAGAATAAATTAGGATTTAAGTAAAAAAAACAAAAACACAACCAAAATCACAGTCCTTTCAACAGAAAGTATGAGTTTTCAAACTTTGATGATTCTTTTTTGTATATCTTGTATATAGGCCCCCATGGTTTCACAATCTAGTAATACATCATTACCTTTTCATTTTAATACCAATATTCTCATAACAGTAGCTTTACAACCAAAGTTTTTAAAGTAAAATGACACTTTTGCACATCTCTATAGCACTAACCCTTACAGTAACAATCAACGCTTTAATTTAATTTATTATAATTGACCCAATCCATTAACGGCCCATAATTTGATTGATGAACATTTCAAAATACATGATTAGGTTTAACAGTAGCCTTACAACCAAAATTTTTTAAAGTGAAATAACACTTTTGCACATCTCTATAGCACTAACCCTTACAGTAACAATCAACGCTTTACTTTAATTTATTATAATTGACCCAATCCATTAACGGCCCATAATTTGATTGATAAACATTTCAAAATACATGATTAGGTTTCAAGTAGATGAGAAAGTCATAAATGGAGACCGTTGGGGCTTGAAGGTAAAATAAGGATTTTTTTTTTTGTAAATAATGACTTACTTGTTTTTGTATGAGGGATGTTAAGAGAAAAGCTTTTATCTTTTACAAAAATTCAACTCAAACCTCATGATGGTTACCCATTTTCTTAAGAAAATTGATTTTGGAAACATAAAAGATATTAAAAAAAAAAAAACAAGAATGTATCACCAAGACTCAAACCGCTCGGACCTATTTATAAATTTATAAATTCTATAAACCTTAAGGGGGTAAACACAAAATACTCAAATTTGAAAGGAAAAAAAAAAAAAAGAAAGAAATCCCATCATAAACGAATCAAAGTTCTACAGAAACTTCACCAAGATAATACAACCCCATGGGTAATTTTTTGAGTTAGTACACAGCATTAAAGGCATGCATCAAGCAAACATCTCCCTGCACAAGAGTCCGGATCCCCTATTTTGTATAAAAGGGAGATACTCTTTCATCCAATCCTAAATCGCCAACTCGCCGTGTGTAAAATTTCTTCCTAAATTTTTTCAATCCAAAAAAGCAATAATTACCTTAATTTTCTGTTTCGTAGAAACAGGAGACAAAAGTAATAAGGAGTAACCATCATTAGCAGCACTCTCCCAAAGTGGATTTTTAAATGACAGGTTGGATGGCTGCAGCAGTGATTGCCAAAATCTTTGCGTGACACGCAAAATGATCTATTTCCATTACATAATCCAATATTTTGAAATGCCCCAAACAGCTTGCAATTATGAACAACTTCAATTCTAGAAACACTGGAATATATCATGCATTTTATCATTACAAAAATTACGAACAAAAGCAGCCTCTATTACCTTTTGACTTTCTCAGATCAAACTGAAAATAAATAAAATCGTAAAAATCAGTAATTCTCCATAAAATTATTCAGGCTTAAAGTTTCTAATTAAGTTCCCACAATAATGCAAACCGAAATTGCTTAGCCGCGTGCTCTCTGCTGATACTGAAGCCTCTCCACGATGGGTGATTTCATCAAACAAAGAAATGATCTGCATAAGATCATTAGCTGGGTTGCCTACATTGTTAGGCCATCGGGGTTTTCGATGATCTTTGCAAATGTCTGAAGAAAAGCAGCCAAGTCAGCACCATAGATTATGCGGTGATCAGCTGTAACGTTCACCTGACAAATGATTTGAAGATGGTCAGTAACAGATAGTGATCTAACTAATTCCTTCAACAAGGAGGCCACTTCTTCACATTAACAGGCTTAATATAATGCAAACATGAAAATCTATAAACTCCATACGAGAAACAAGCAATATGATGTGGCACACCTCTCCTTTTGAGAGTTCTGTCACTTTTGAGTTGTGTCACCTCACAAAATTCATGCTACTAGCCATGATCACATTATTAGTATTAATTACAATCAATATCATCAACAATAACATGAAAAGAGATACGCTGTGTTGGCATATATTGGAGTATTGGACCATCTATAATTGACGCAAGTCATTCATATTACGTTTCCTTTGTATTGGCATTGGCTAAAATTCCGCTTCGATTAGATTGTTACGTAACATTTGATTGATCATGTCTAAAATACATACATATCTATCATTTAAAAAGTTGACTATGTTTAATAACATGTTTAACCAAGCCCTAAAATCATGACTAGAGACAACCACAGGTTGGTGTTGTGGTTGGTGCAAGTCCAGTTTAGTCATTACAAGATAAACAATTGTCAATGGATTTAGGCCAAAGCGAGGACCTGACTTTAGGGCAAAGAACTAGCCTAATGATCACCACAAAATCCGATCAGAGAGAATTATAATAGACAAAGACGAGCTTCATATATATTATATTTGCACATGCATATAATTTTAAGGGATTTTTACCAAAAAACTATAAAGAACCCCACTATAGGCTAATTAGTTATAAAAATTTGAAATTTTGCCAAAAAGGGTTAACGCAATTTTAGAAATTTTTTCCTTGATCGCACTGTCTAAGCAATTTGATAGATTGGCATCGGATCCAATCAGAGACAGTTTTCTTTTCCCCACGTGATCGTACTGTCTAAGCAATTTGATAGATTGGCAGGTTCAAGAAACCATCCATTTGATTAGATGGCCACCAATTCAGCTTTCCATGATTTCCCTCTAGTTGAATCCCAGAGCTTATCCCTGGTCACTTTGTTTTCCCAGGCCCAACTGATCATCCAACACAATAGAGCTTTAACAGG
The DNA here is from genome assembly GCA_012931725.1 of Litsea cubeba. NCBI lineage: Eukaryota > Viridiplantae > Streptophyta > Magnoliopsida > Laurales > Lauraceae > Litsea > Litsea cubeba. The sequence goes on along the minus strand of CM022950.1, from coordinate 70,680,541 downwards.
TAGCGATGACTATAGGGGGGGGGGGGGGGGGGGGGGGGGGGTGGCCTTTGGCCCCGCCATCCATGTCTGGTGATACCAGCCAAAATGTGTCGTCTGCCATTACAGGACTACTACTTTTCTTTTCCTCTTCCTAGAGCTTATGCTTCCCTCCATATCATTTTATCAACATCTTGCGTGATGCATTCTCCTTATATTATAACATAGATGAATGGCCAATGAATATTATAATACACAACTTGGTGTTGGTTCCTGACCATTTTCCCCCTTGCTGGATGGAAAATAATAAAAGGACAAAAGAGAGTTTCGGGTTTCTTAGGTGCATTGGTAATAAGAAGGTTCAATTAAGGTAAAGTAGCCATAGGTTGCAACTTGCGATATCGCGACCTATGGGCACTTTGTCAAAAATAAAATCCCTAAGATCTGATTATCCCTTTTTGACAAAAATTCCATTTCCTATCACTAATTAGCTTCTATTCAGATACTTTATAATTATTTGGCAAAATCCCTAATTTTAATATACAAGTCATTTAAGGTTCATGCCTAAAACGATATGGACTTGGGCCCATACTCAAGTACTTTTGGGTCCACTATTGTAGACCCAGACCTACATCCAATCCAAAAATTAAATGGGTTCAAACTACAAAATAAGTACCTATACCCTATTTATGGGTCTTGTCCCAGATGAATGAGGATCCATTCGAATACATGACAAAAGTAATAAATCTTTTTGACATTCCTATAACAGTTATCTAAATTTTAAAATATATTAAGTAGGACCTTTAAATAAGAAAACCCACAAAGATTCTATTTCATAACCAAGTTTTCCCCCTACGGGAGTCCCGCACGGCTGCCGTGCAGGATTTTCGGTCCCGCCTTTTATGTAGGGTTTCCCCTAGTTGTGGACTTTGGGATTGAAAGTCCCGCACAATAGCAATGCGAGACTCTTGTAGGGGTAGCACCGCATACATAATTACACTTCATAAATTTATTGCGGTTAAACAATTCATAGATGATAATGAACTAACATGCAATATATATCTTTATCTCTCAATATAGCTCATTGTGATTAAACAATGTATAATATATAACTCATGAATCTAACTCTTGAAATAGAATTATTGAGGAAATGGGGAAAATCTTGAAAAATAATTTAAAAACTTAAAAGAAAAAAAATACTCTCATGTTATTTTATATACAAGACCTATAAGAAATACATATGAGAGAATTCTTGAAATAGAGAGTTGCTGGGAGAACACTTGAAATAGAGAAATTGGGGAAATGGGAAGAATCTATAGAAATCTTAAAAAATATGTGCGAAAATTGCAAAAGTAAAATTATAATCAACAAAAGGTAAGTTTTTTTAATTGATGTTGTCATTTATTTTGACGTTTGGATTTTATTAAGTGGATCTCACCGAGGAAATATTAGAGCCTCATTATAAGATTCTCTAATTCCTGATGTCTGAGGATCTGGACTCTCGGTCATGTGGCTCAAGCTTAGAGCAAACCAAACCGGTATATATAGTAACCAAATAGTAAACTTTTTTTTTTTTTGGTTCAATTTTTCTCTATATCGTTCACTCAACTTCTCTATTTCAAGAACTTCCTGATAATAACCCTCTTTCAAGAATTCTCCCGTGTCTACTCTTAGGATGTGAAATAACATAAATAAAAAATAACATGTTTTTAGAGTAAGATATATATATTTCATATGTTAATTGCTTAGCCACTATAAATCTATCTCTTCTAGAATGCATGGGTACATCATGAAATAATAATTTATTGACTTATTTTGGGACCTTATTAAATTAAGAAGATTGTGGTAAAAAATCAACTTACTAATAACTTTTTAAAATCATGAGAAAGGGTAGGGAATTGTCTTTAAAAACATCTATTACCTTTTGTAATGTAAACAAGTGGATCCCACTCATCTGAGACACAACCTATAAAAATAGTGCACAGCTACTTACTTTGTGCCCATTTAATTTTAGAGTTTGGGTCTTGGTCTACCATACTGGACCGGAGGAGATTTGGAACTTGAACCTAATATGGACTTGTATTTTGTTTTATCTTTTTATTTTTTTATACAAGATGTATATATACCTCTCTCTCGGTTCCTTACTCGGTGACTTCATTGAGTCTAGGTCCTAAGATTAGGACCTGACTTTTGGCCGAAACTCATATGACAAGTGTCTACAGAGTCTAGGCATAACTTAACCTAGACTCAACTTGTTGTCAATGCTCTGATCTCAAAGACTTTAGTCAAAAATATTATTGAACATAGTCAAGTTGGTTTATATGACGATGATAGTCAAAATTAGCCATGATCATCTATAGGATATAGATAATTAAATGTTTTACATGATCAATCAAACAGTATGTAACAATCTAGAATTGAAATTTTGGCTGATGCCCACACACAAGAGGTCTGTAATTTAAGCAGATTGGATCAAGTAAAGATAGGTCTTATATATCTCAAATCAAAATATCTCCTCACATTTTGTTCAGTGAATTAAAAGAGATGAGGTGGAACTCAAAGAATTCATAAAAAACTCAAATGGAGAAGAGTGCCACATTATTGGATATTTATGATATGTGCTGTATAGATTCCTTCAACAAGTAGGTTGTTTCTCACATTAGTAGGCCAAATATAATGCAAAAACGAAAATCAGCTCTAACCAATTTTTTACTTCGAGAGATTCATATCATTTCTAGTTGGAAAGGTGACTTGGTTCCTCAAAAAGGGAAAATTTTAATTAATTAATTAATTAAATGGAATAAGAAAGTGAAGATGGAATAAACAGATCTTTCAAGATTATGTCCAAAAATGAGCTAAATAAATTTGTTTAACAATATTGACCAATGTGTTGCAAATGTAACAATGACGATGATTAAAAATAATTCTTGAGATGTTTTACAACAGTAAATAATATGTTTTGAAAAATAGTCTACCTGCATATGGGATAAAAAAGAGAACCTGTTTAAAAGAATTCAGAGCTATGATTTGTGCAGGTCAAGCCTCACATGCTGGTAGCCAAGGATTCAGAGCCAGGCACTGCATAACCCATAAGCAGATTCCCCAAAGCAATTGTGTTTAAAAGAAGCTAATCTAGGCTGATTAGAGCTGTGATGCAAGGATAGTACAAGCCTTATAAAATGAATATAGTAGGACAGGGCAAAAAAAGGTTGTAGCCATATCCTCCTATTTACAAACATATTATGGTCTCATGCGCGTGTAGGCTGTTCTGGGCACGAATTATCATTATCATCATCAAAGCCCTGTCCCAAATGTGTTGGAGCCAACTACATGAATTTTATTTCTCCATTCTAGTCTATCTAGGGCCAAATCCTCTACACTTCTTCAGTTATCCTTGATACTTACATCCTATCTTCTTCAGCCTATCCTTTTCCTTGGTGGGCCATCAACCTAGATGAAAAAAAAAAAAAAAAACCTTTTCCTCAATGGCACCATTGATCGCTTGCATTGGGCATGGACATGTGTCCAAACCAGCTCAAACGAGTCTCTTCATTTATCACCAAATGCTCCCAATAGTACTTATTCTTTATTCTGTCTTTCTAAGTTTTACCACATCCATCTCAACATCCTCATCTCTGCTGCACTATTTTGTGCATATGTTGCTTCTTGATAGGCCAACATTTTGCTCCATAGGTCATAGCTAGTCCAATAGCTATTCTATAAAACTTTCCCTTTAATCTTGTTGATATGCGCTGATCACAAAGCACTATAGAAGCAAGTCTCCACTTCAACCACCCCGCTCTTAACTTATGTTAGACATACTCCGCCAACTTGTACTGCCGATCCCAAACCCAGATAAAGAAGGGTTGCATTAGGCATGTTGACAGCCGGCATAAAACTTTTTTCACAACTCCCAAAATTAACTCCCAGCTTGTCATTATGAATTCTTAGTAGACTGTTGGATTCTATCTTGGTTGAGTAGCAACAGATTAGAAAAGAGATCCCCTAAGCATGAAACAGAGGTGCGGGGGCTGTGGGTTGTTGTCTTCAGTAAAATTGAGACTGTCCGACGACAAGCCTTTGATTCAAGAAAGACTCAAAAGTTTCTCATGGGACAACTTCACAGCAAGAAACCAGAGGTTACAATCCTCAACTCGGATAGGAATTTATGAACTCAAAAATAAAAAGATACCAAGTGCATGGGCATGCAAACACACAATATACATTGAAGAAATCTGGAAGTAGATGTCCACGGACATCGCCGGTCACTAATAGAAATTGTTGCTGGATCTCTAGGACCCTCGCTTAATGGAAACGCTCAAGTTCCCATACTATGCAGCTTAGCTTCTAACCCTTTAAACTCCTAATTACACTGAACTCCAAAATAAATAGAACTAGAAGAATCAATTAAAGTCTTCTCAAACTTGATAGAACTACCATTCTATTTTGAATAAAAACTAAAGATTTAGCAAAAGACACGGATGTTGATATAAGTGCTTGTGCCGTTCACTAGCAGGTTAACCTTTTGGTGTTACTGGTTGTAAGATGGTACCAGAGCTAGAAGTTGAAAGTTTGAAATCCCTGGGAAGCATATTACCTCCATATGTCTATCTGGTCTGTCTGCTGGGTTCCGAATTAAAACGGCTTCCCGTTCGAGGGGAGTATTGATATAATTTTTTTCATTCACTAACAGGTTAACCTTTTGGTGTTATTGGTTATAAAGAACGGACAAGAAGATTACTTTTTTTTAATGGTAATGGACAAGAATATTACAACCCCTTTATTTACAATCATCGACGACCTAGTCTTCCGATTAAATTGACTCTCTTGGAAATCCCTATGTTGCTAGAGCATTGGCAACCACATTTGCATCCTTTCATTAGATAATGGCAATGGGAAATTCAACAATCTAATTTCATCAAAAATTGAAACCAATCCATGGTTGCTTGATCTTTCCTAATGTGGAAGCAATGGCATTAGATTAGTCAACTTCCCCAATAACCAATCAATAAAGGATTTCCTTAAGAAACCCCATCGCTATATCATTGCCATTACTTCCACCTCATTGAGATCCTTCATTCAAGCTATGTAAAATAAACAATTTTATCAACTTTTTATGCCTCAAAGCACCCAACACCTTTGGATGCACTACCATATCAAATTTCATAAATGAAGTGGTGGCACCAACCACTCACTTCCTTTTATTTCCCCCCTGCAATGGTAGACCTCCATCCCTACAAGAATTCTATAGAAAATATTACGACTCCCTGAATTCCTCCCTTGTTAGATCCAATTGTGCCCAAGATAACTTAAAACTTCCCTAGCAACCTGGTCTTTCTTCATGGTTCTAAACAACCTTTGATTTCTTTCCTTCCAAGTGATCCATAGAATTATCTTTGGAAGGATCCTCCACATTTTTTGATCCGTATACTGAAAGGACCCCTTCCCACAGCTAACCATATTCTTCAATAAAGATTTAGCAAAGACCTAATCCGAGTCGTGCAGCTCACATAGCAAGAAAATAAAACATATATTCTGATGCACTCAACAATGATTGAACATATGATCAACCGATTCCTGTATCCTCTTATGCATAGGACATATATAAAGTACTTTACGGGAGTTTCATTCCACTAGTAGCATTGACATTTGCAACATTTTGAAACTTGGACTAGAGTTCGTTGATTAGCCAGTATGTATTTAGTTAACCTACCTACTAAGCTTACTGACTATATTTCATTAAAAATATTTGTAGAAGGATGCAAAACCTAGTTCGCCTTTGAGAATAAGACTAGCTACTAGTACGTTATGGAATACTTATGTTCTGCTAATTAATCAATTTTTTGTTGTTGTTGTCATGAAAGGTGGGACAATGGAATACATGTTTCATAATTAAGCTAACTTGTCCAATTATTGTTGGAGTTACTTGATCTTGGGGCTCATTGAATGAGAAAACTAGAAGAAGATCAAACTCTACCAATATCATGGCATTTCAATTTTATTTGTTATTTGAAAATGGCTATTAAATATTAAAAACAGGAATCAGGCACTTGAATCCATTGCACGTACAAATGCATGCATGGCTTCCAAAGTCACCTTTCAAAATTTTGTTATCAATTTAAGTGGTATTTACAACAAGGGAAAGAACTTACCTGCATTTTACTCTTCACACTGAAGAATCCATCTCCACCTGCCACAACTGTTGGCTTTGATGCTCCTACAGCCATAATAGCTCCCTGTGCGTAATCCCAGGAAAGAGTTTTAGATGTTAGAAATGGATGATAATACATGAAATGATGAAGTCTAGACATGGACAAACCACTTACTTGGCCTGGAGGAAGGATAGCATCAAATCTGTCCACTCCAAACATGCCCAGATTGGATAGAGTGAAGGTTCCTACAGATAGATTATGACTCAGTTTCCTTATGCCCTCAGCACAAACAGAAACAGCTCCACTCAAAGTGCTATGATCAAAGTTAAACCTGAATTATACTCAGTAGGCTGAAGTTGCTTTGCTCGAGCTTTGCCTACCAGCTCTTTCCATTTTTGTGACAGTAAATAAAGATCCAACTGCATCCATTCCATGAGTAAAATAATTACCCAACTATATCACTTTACTAAATCGAAATGGATGAGAAACAACTCATCCTTGTTTCTACTAACAATGTTTGATCATACTTCCTTGGTACTACTACTGTACAAGTGGAGCCCAGATTTTTGAGTTCCAATGCACAACAGGACCCATAGTGAATAGATGATCTTAACTGCCTAATTATGCAATTGTAAATATGGAGCACTGAATGTAGTCATCCATGACTATCTACGAATCAGAAACACCACATAGAACCAATATAGAAGATATATTAAAGCAAGGACCATCTCATGCAGGCCCACAAGATAACTGTTAGATTATCAAAAGCTAGTTGTTGCATGTACTATTGCTGGTGAAACAATATACAAAATTCCCAAATTATAGAATTTACAGACAATGCACCTTATCTGCATCCTGAAGAACAGGAGTTATGAGACCACCATCGATCGCCACTGCCACAGCAATATTTATACTGCTGTTATATGTAAAACTCTTCCCATCCTTACAACTTGCATTCACAACAGGATGTTGTGCTAGTGCCATTGCAGTAGCCTTTGCCAACAGCACAGTCATGGTTACCCCCTTCGACTTAACCTGAAAGCATAAACATAATCACAAATCAACAACAACAACAACAACAATAATAAATTAAGGCAAATTCTCCTAAACCCTTTTAGTGTTTTCATATATGCCCCACATGTTCAATTTAATCCTCCTGAGTTGACACTGATCTTAGTTTGACACCCATCAGGAAATTAGTCTCCATTGGGTTTTTTTTCATCACAGAACTTAGCGGAAAATAGTCATTGAACTTTGGGGAAGTGAAATTAAGGGTTAGGATAATTTGATTTGATTTCGCCGGTATTGATTCTCATGCATCCAACTCATTAAGTAAACATTGACTGGACATTAAATCAAACAGGGGGGAGGGAAGAGAAACAAATACATACCTTCTCGTACAGGGCGTCAAGCGTATCAGTCTTAATAGAATAACCCACTCGGAATGTAGGAACAGAGAGGCTCTCCAACATGTTCTTAGACACAGCAGCCTGCATTGTGGTGAAAGGAACGACAGTGGAACCGGGTATTTCAGGAAGTGGAGCAGAAGCAGCAGCTTTAGGAGAAGGAGCTGCAGAAACAGTCTTCACAGAACCCACATTGTCAATGCTCACTTTGGGAGAAATCCCAGCTGCAGCCTCTACATCAGAAGGCGTAATCCGACCAAAAGGTCCTGTCCCAACAACAGATCCAATATCGACTTTGTGTTGCTTTGCAAGCTTCTTCGCATAAGGCGAAGAGACGATCTTCCTCGGCCCTTCCGGAGGCGGAGATTGCGAGGCAGCAGGCGGAGCCTGAGCCGGAGAAGGCGAAGCCGCCGGCGGAGGAGGAGGAGGTGGAGATGAGGAGGAAGAAGAAGATGCTGCAGCCTTGGCTTTGGCTTCTGCGACTTCGTCTTCGGACTCGGCGAGGAGGCCGATGGGGGCGCCGACGGGGGCAGTTTCCCCCTCGTCGACGACGATGACAGCGAGGATTCCATCGTAGAAGGTCTCGACGTCCATGTCGGCCTTGTCGGACTCGACGACGACGACGCTCTCTCCTTTGGAGACGAGATCGCCTTCGGATTTGACCCAAGAGACGATCTTGCCTTCGGTCATGGTGGAGCTGAGGGCGGGCATGAAGATCTCACGGATCTTAGCGCGGACGGTGAGGGGCTTGTGGCGGTGGCGGGGGGCGGAGGAGAAGGAGGAGGGGTGGCGAGGCGGCCATGGGAAGGACTTGGAGAGAGAGGAAGAGAAGGAGATGGTGTTGCAGGTGGGAGAAACCCTAGAAATGAAGGAAGAAGACGCCATTGCCACTTAATACTCTCTCCCTCTCCCTCTCCCTCTCTGGTATGGAAGAGTATAGTAGAGGAGAAGTAAAAGTAGAGTTGGAGGAGAGGGAGAGAGAAATAGGTGAGGGGGGGCGGAGACGTCGAGGAGAGTGGTCTGTGGTAACATCGCCCAGTCGAGGAGTTAGGAAGGAAGTGGTTGATACGAGAGTGGGGTCCACTTACTATGAATGACAGCCGTTCGATGATGAGACCCCGCGGTTGGAGAAGAGCGAGTGTTTGATGGACGGTTGAATTTTGAACCTGGCAAGCTGGAGATGACAGCTGGTGATGGACCTCTCTCTCTCTTTTTTGAATGATTGGGGCAATCCAAGTCTCCAAGGTGGTTCGTTTTAATGAGTGAGTCTATTGCGTCTTCCATAACCAGCCCTACTTACTTTTTTAATGTTGATAGGCTCCTCGTGTGTTTTGTTATTTGTTAGAGCCACTACAATTTAATCATGCAGTGGGGCACTTGGCTTATTGTGTTCCCATGATTGGCATCAGGTTTAATTTATTTTTTTCAACTTTACTCAAGTGTATCATCAATATTTGAAATGGATTGAATTTACCCACACGAGAGTTGGTGGGATGACCCTTTTGTCTTTTGTTTGAAACTATTTTAAATTTAAAAAATCTACACACTATAAATGAGATTTCAACGTCCAATTGGGATCGGTCTAGGCATGTCAAACGCACGGCCCGCTAAAATATTGGCCCGCCCGTGCCATGGGCCGGGCCGGCACGGCCCGCCCCAACTAACGGGCCGGCACGGCACGGCCCGCCAGGGGAAAGCCCCTGGCACGGCACGGCCCACTAGCACGGCCAACAGTGGGGCGGGCTGGAGCGGGCCGTGCCGGGCCGGCCCGCGGGCCAGGCTTGCCTTTTTTTTTTTTAGACTAATATAGATATATAATTACCGTAAGGCGTAACGTAAGCGTAAGTCCGTAACGACATGGATTTGAATTTGATTTTCGATCTTAGTCATTAATTTTTCAATAGTTACTTTTCTAAACATTTAAACTTATACAAACATTTGACAAATGATTGAGTGGTTCAAATTAATTTATAGATATTTACTCACATATTACTTAAGTACTATATATGATTTTTCTTTTTCTTATCAGTATTAAAAATAAAAATTAGAACACAAGCAAGGAGAATGACAAAGATATTTAAGTGGTTCGGTCAAACTCGACCTACTCCACTGAGAAGAGAGAACCATTTGGATCTTAACTTCTTGAAGGTTTCTAAATAGGATTACCTTCAAAACCTTACAATCTTTTTAGAAAATAAAAAAAAAAGAATGAAAAACTTATAAATTACAATGAAGAAAAAAGTAAAAAATCAGATTTGTAGTCCACTAATGTATTCTGCTGGATCAAAATCTTCCATTAATGATGTTAACTCTTGCTTCCTCTTATCTGCCAAGTACCAGTCTCGTAGGCAAACACAACACTCCACCGTTTCTTCAGTGAGATTTGTTCTTCTGTCATCTACTATACGTCCACCTGCACTAAAAGCCTGTTCTGATGCTACAGAAGACATAGGAATAGTTAATAGATCACGAGCCATGGCTGCCAACACTGGATAAATGCTTTCTTGTTGCTTCCACCAGGCTAAAAGGTCAAAAGTGGATGCATCATGCATCCTAATTACACCTACGTCAAGATACGATGATAACTCCGTCACAGTGTTGTTACTTGAGCTTGAGCTGGATGCCATGCCCGTGGACAGGGAAGAATACCACACCTCCCACTCAGGAACACCTGTATACTGGACTTCTGTATTGCCCATACTAAGCCCAGCTGTACCCATTTGCTCACAATAAAATTGAAAAAGTGCTTGTAATTGTGCCCTTATATTTGAAAAATCATTTGAATCTGTATAATTCATATTTTTATTTATTCCATCAATAAAAAACTGTACACCACTTAATTTTAACCTAGGATCAAATACAGCAGCTAAAGAAAATGTCATTGGAGCCTCTTTCCAATATTTATTAAATTTGACTTCCATGTCTCTAATAGTGCTACCAAGTAAAAAATGATCTCTAAATCTACTGAATTGTAAAGTAATTTTAAAAAGTTTCATTAAAGCTTCATTAGATGTGGGATAATATATCCCGGAAAAAAATAATGTTGAAGTATAAAAAGGTTCTAATAAATCTCTTATATGGGCACATAACTCCCAATGTTCATCACTAATCATTAAATCTTGTGCATGAAAAGCACAAAATTCATTCAAAACAGTTTTTCTAGAAAGTGCCTTGTTTAACAAATCATACATAGAATTCCATCTATGTTCAACTTCTTTAGGCAGTTTAATAGCTGATACGCCTTGCCTCGCACATATTTGGGCATACAATTGTCTTCTTTGTGCGGAGCAAAAAACAAATCTAGCAATGTCTTTAATAGCATCTGTATAACTTGTAATGTGCTTTAAACCAACTTTTGCAATAAGATTTAAGATGTGACATACACATCTATTTTGAAAGATAGAACTATCTATCAAAGTTGCAAGTGGCATCTGCATTCTCATTAATTCAATAGCCACTGTATTATTACTAGCATTATCTAAAGTTACAGATAAAACTTTTTCGTTAATACTATATTCATCTAGTTTTTCCAAAATTAATGTACTTATCCTAGTTCCATTGTGTGGCCATTCAAGAGTGCTAAAACTAAGTATACGTTTATTCATAATCCATTTTGCATCTATATTATGTGCAGTAATACAAAGATAACTATCACCCCCTTTAGAAGTCCACATATCTGTGGTTATGGATATTCTACCAGGAGATTCCGCAAAATAGTTTTTTATATTTATTTTCTCTTCCTGCCAGAGTCTAATAGCATCATTTCTGGCTGTATTTCTTGAAATACTGTGAAGTTGTGGTTGACAGTATTTCTGGACCCATTCTTCAAAAAACTCATTTTCAACAAAAGCAAATGGTAATTCGGACAAAACAATCATTTTAACAAGACCTTGTCTAGCACTTTGTGCATTATAAGAAAAAATACCCAAACTGTTACTACTACTACCACCACCAGTAGTAGAAATTTGGGTTTGTGAACCAGGCCCCCCTGTCCCTGCATTCTCTGGCCTATGCTTTTGTAAACATGTTTTCCTATGTCTTGACAAATGGCCGGTACCCCCTTTTGACTGGGCACTATAAATCTTACCACACAATGTGCATTTTGCCTTTTCAACATTCTTTCCATTTTCAAAAACATCATACCTTGTATATATATCCCAAACTGCTGAAGTTCTACTCCTCTTGTTTGGTTTTTGGGAACTCTGAGGAAATGGGGGTGGTAAATCACCTACTTGATCTTGTAATTCAATAAAATCTTCTTCTGCCTCTAAATTAACGGATGAAGATTCTGTGGGAAATCTTCTAGCCATATTTCAAAAGAATAAATTTATAAATTATAATAGTAATATGCTAATAGCCTTCTTTTGTGATAATTTATTATAAGAAAGGGGAGAAAATGAGAGTTAATATAATATAATATAAACTTATATATATGGAATCTCAAATCTAAATATTATAAATACCTCTAAATCTTTGAAGGCCCCTTTAATCTTGTTTCTTGATGACTTGATATTTGGTCCTCCAAAAACTTCTTAGAGAGTGAAAGAGTTGAATGCTTTGAGAGAGAGTTAGAGAATGAGAGAGTTGTGTAAATTGGTGAGAATGAGAAATGTGTAATTGGTGAGGAATGAGAATGGGAGGGTTGGGATATTTATAGACTTAGTATAATGAAAAATGACATAAAATACCCCTTATATGACCGTTTTATAGCTGTTGGGGGGGGGTAAAATGGTATTTTTAAAAAAAAATGGTTGTTGGGCGTGCTGGCGGGCCGGCCCGTCGGGCCGACCGTTGGGCGTGCCTGGCGGGCTGGCGGGCCGCGGGCTGGCGGGCCTGGCGGGCTGCAAGGGCTGGCCCACTAGGCCAGCGGGCCTGGCGGGCCGTGCGCAGCTCGGCCCAGCACGGCCCGCGTCATGGGCCGTGCCGTGCCACGGCCCGTTGACTGGCGGGCCGGGCCGTGCCGGGCCGGGCCGGCACGGCCCACTTGACATCTCTAGATCGGTCACACAGCCGGCCAAAAAATCCAGACCATGTAGAACGGCTTTTCTAAATTTATCCAACGTGAGTTTGTATGGATTTAGTGAGCATACAATCAGGGTTTATTCGAGTTGGATCGGACTGACTGCATTAGGTGCAGATTGAAGTTACTTAATCGACATGCGAGATATGGGTTAGACTTTCACCCATAGACCACCCTCTTCAACCAACTTGTTTTGACTTAACCCAACCATTTGCCAACCCTAAATTACAATACTTATCAAATTTAACACAAAGCTAAACCTAATATAAAACATTCTCTACCTAGCTAGTATACAACATACTATGGATATGTGGTCCACCACATATAGCCAACTTGGATGCATTCCTATCATTGATGATAGGATGGATGAAACGTGCCTTTAGGGAAAGCGATCATTCAAAATATCAACCTCATCAGATTATTTGAGCCCTTTAACAACATTAAAGTTTAATGGTCAACTTAACCTTTTTTTTTTTTTTTTTTGAGTAAAGCTTCAATGAGCACAAAAAGGAGCATAATCCTAGATCAAGGGATAAGGGTGTGAAAGGTGAAAGTCGTAGATGCTACGGAAGCAAGGATGTTAGGTATTTTTGTATTGGCTAATTCATGTTGGACAAAACTTTAGGAGTCATTGTGTTGTATGTTTTATTTAGAAAAGAATTCCGAAGATATAAAAGTGAAGGGCTCCAAGAAGAAAAGCTTGAATGGTTTAGAAGAAGAAAGCTGGAAGAAAAGAGTTCTGAATTTCCGTATCTCATCCAGTAAGGAGTCCGTTTGAGCGCTCTCACCTTCTCTCGAGCGACCGCGAGACAGAGCCTCATCCGCTCGAGCGGTTGAAGAGTTCGCTCAAGCGAACAGTGCGCAGAAAACGGGAAAGTCTCTATTCTGATACGAATCTGTTTCCTTTTGAGACTCTGTTTTTCAAGTCTGAGTCCTACTTGTGTTCTAAGTATTAGGCAGAAAATTGGGGCTATATATAGGGTGTTACTCTCAACCCTATGGAGAACCACCACTCTCATTAATCTAAGTCAGAGAGATCATAAGAGAGAGATTATTCTCTAGAGCCATTGAGAGATCGTTCTAAAGGCTGCTCTAGAAGGTTGCTGCTGCTTCTGCTTTTCGAAGGAAAAGATTGTTCATCTTGTGCTTGCAAGGTGCGAGGAGATCAAGTAAGGAGAACGGGGCACGTGAATTTCGTGTCAGTGGATTCTTTGCAAGAATAACTATAGTCCTGAGGTCGAGATACAGACTGAGATACAGGAGCTAGTGAGTATATCTTGTAACTGTTCGTGAACTCTTGATTTCTGGTTCGTGGTTTTTCTCCCTGGATAGGGTTTCCACGCTATATTTTGTGTCTGCCTTCTTGTGGTGTGTGATTGGTATATAGCTAGTTCTTGTTCATTTGATTGTTTTCCGCTGTGCATTGATTGTTAATTTGAGAACTAGTAGTAATTCATTCTAGTAGCCCATAAATTTGGACTTTCAATTGGTATCAGAGCGGGTTACACTATTTTATTGTGTTGATCCAAATATTGCTAGAATGGATATCTACCACGAAGGCACTTCTACCCAAATCCCTAAATCTGTTGTAAAAAAGAAATCTTCTAAAGGGATTAAGTGCTATAAGTGTCAAGGTTATGGACACATTGCTAGTTATTGTGGTAATAGAAAACCAAAGAAAAGGGCTATTAATTTGAAAAAATCCGAGTATGAGAAGCCTAAAGCTAGCAAAGAAAAATTCATCGCATTCATGGCAACTTCTGGTTCTGTTACTCCACAAGTTTCTTCTGATGAGAGGATTGATCATGATGATAGTGAGTCAGAAACAGAGCATGACTGGCAAACTGAATATCCAGCATTGTTTGCAAAGACCATGAAGATGTTAAAGATAAATGAAAAAGTGGCCAAAAGTGGAAAGAGTCTGAAGAGCAGAATTCCTCCTTGAAAGCTGAACTTGCTGATTCACTTGCAAAAGTACAAAAATTGGAGGATAAAAATAACAGGTTGGCAGATAAATTAACTGCTGAAGCCCAAAAGTGTGTCTTGCTTGATCATGATATGACGTCCTTGAAAGCTGAAAATACTGACTTGCAAGGAAGACTCAAGATAGTTCTTTCTGAGTTAGAAACAAGCAAGGCTTCGCTTAACAGGATGAATGCAAGCTCCAAAACGCTTGATGACATTCTCTGCAGTCAAAAGGCAAAGACAGACATGCATGGCATTGGCTACGCTGACGGGGCATCTACATCTAAAGCAAAAGGTACTAACTGTTTTATTCCAAATTCAATTGTTACTAATTCTGCTGTTCATGTTGCAAATACAGCTGCCAAGAAGAAACCTATGCCACATCCTGAAAGAATTCCCACTTTGTCACCATTGCGGAATTAAAGGGCACATTAGACCTCATTGCAATAAGCTGCGAAAGTCACCAAATCGAAAGCAATGGAAAACACAGAAGACTGAGCTGAACAAGAATACCAAAGCTGTTTGGGTCAAGAAAGAAGACTTATCTTCTGTGTTGGTACATACTTTGCTGAAATATCTAAATATGCAAGTGTGTGTGCAGAAGCTTCATCACCCCTGATCTACAGGATCATGCCCCCACCCCAGTGCTGATACGAAGATCTTTCTGAGAGGGAATCAAAAATTGAGGGGGAGCTACAGACTCAAATTGACAGAAGCTGCTTGAAGATAATTGTTTGTCAATTATGGACAAAAAGGGGGAGAATAATGAAGTTAGGGGGTTACAACAGGCAAAGATCTACAGGAGCTAATAATTTTTTTTGTGCTGAAAATTCAATGTATTTTGGGTTTTTCTTTTAGGTAAATCTTTTGTAAAAGTTTTGTCCATGAATTGCCAAAGGGGGAGATTGTTAGGTATTTTTGTATTGGCTAATTCATGTTGGACAAAACTTTAGGAGTCTTTGTGTTGTATATTTTATTTAGAAAAGAACTCCGAAGATATAAGAGTGAAGGACTCCAAGAAGAAAAGCCTGAATGGTTTAGAAGAAGAAATCTGGAAGAAAAGAGTTCTGAATTTCTGTATCTCATCCAGTAAGGAGTCCGCTCGAGCGCTCTCACCTTCGCTCGAGCGACCGCGAGACAGAACCTCATCCGCTCGAGCGGTTGAAGAGTTCGCTCAAGCGAACAGTGCGCAGAAAACGGAAAAGTCTCTATTCTGATACGAATCTGTTTCCTTTTGAGACTCTGTTTTCCAAGTCTGAGTCCTACTTGTGTTCTAAGTATTAGGCACGAAATTGGGGCTATATATAGGGTGTTACTCTCAACCCTATGGAGAACCACCACTCTCATTAATCTAAGTCAGAGAGATCATAAGAGAGAGATTATTCTCTAGAGGCATTGAGAGATCGTTCTGAAGGCTGCTCTAAAAGGTTAATGCTGCTTCTGCTTTTCGAAGGAAAAGATTGTTCATCTTGTGCTTGCAAGGTGCGAGGAGATCAAGTAAGGAGAACGGGGCATGTGGATTTCGTGTCAGTGGATTCTTTGCAAGAATAACTATAGTCCTGAGGTCGAGGTATAGACTGAGGTATGGAGCTAGTGAGTATATCTTGTAACTGTTAGTAAACTCTTGATTTCTGGTTCATAGTTTTTCTCCCTGGATAGGGTTTCCACGCTATATTTTGTGTCTGCCTTCTTGTGGTGTGTGATTGGTAGATAGCTAGTTCTTGTTCATTTGATTGTTTATTTCCGTTGTGCATTGATTGTTAATTTGAGAACTAATAGTAATCCATTCTAGTAGCCCATAAATTTGGACTTTCAAAGGATCCGAGTGAGCTGGCTGCTACAAACGCGATAAGGATTGCATAAGCTTGAATCAAACACTAATTATGAAGATCTGTGACGGTCTACGAGAAATCAATCACGTATAAATTCACTCTTCAAGATTCACGTATAAATTCACTCTTCAAGATTTAAGGATAAGGATGATCATCCTAGATGTAGAAGACGACAATTTTAGATCTAGTGAAAGGAAGAGGATGATCTAGTGTTAGGGGATGGTCTATTGAGATTATTTTAACTGCTATCTCTATATCTATATATAGCCTTATGACTAATGGGTGATGAGATTTATATTCAAATTCTTCGAATGGAGAGATGATAAAAATAAAGAGTTTGGTCAAACTCTGTCAAATTGAATTTGAATGGAGATACAATAAGGATAGAAAGTCGAGATTAAATTCAAACTATTCTTATCACTATCACCATCGAGACTCGTTGTAAAGGGTGTCTCTTTGTGAGTGGGGTCCAGCCACATGTAAACACAAGTGGGCTCCGTCACAGATACCAACTAAAGGATTGCATTGATCAAGGGTGGGGACAAGTAGGCCTCACGGAGTTGGACTGCTTGAGCTGTCTCTCTCGTAGGAGAATATTTTCTACACCCAATAATATATTTCCTCAATCACTTTACATTGAAAAAAAAATGAAGAGAGAGACGAGCCAAAATCCATATAAAACTCGATCGAACCTTTTATTGAATTGGAACGTTGCCATAGAGAGACAGACCAAAATCCAAATCAAGCCTTCACCAAAGGGGTCTTTGGCTTCTCTTAATGGCAGGCTTGGATCTAGATTTAATGGCTCATGTTGACCTCAATTTGGATTCAGATTATGCATTCTTGTTGGGCCCTAACCCAAGCCCATGTGAGTCCAACAAAGGAAGCATCAAATCTAATATGAGAGAGACAACGTCACAATCTCATTGTAATTAGTATAAGCCCATCTGGCTTTAAAATTCAGCAGCATCCCCTTAGATTTTTCAGTTCTATTTTAATGAAACTAATCATCTTTAATTGAAATGAGGTTCAAGAATAGTGGGCGGATGGCAAATTGTTTTGTCGATTGTTATAACTAAGCAAGGGATCGATCGATGATTGTTGCCTCCACTTTATTATCTTTGTTTCTTTGCTTTGGTTTGCTTGGATGTAATGTTTCTTAGTCAAGGGCTGAGACCCAAGATAGCCCACACAGGTGGGAATTAAAAAAGCCCACACTTGGGAAAATGAGCCCATAAATATGAGAAGAGTTGCATACCAAAAGAACAACACAAGGTAGCCAGGTGACCTCCGAGGTTTGCCAATCAACTAAACAATCCCATGTTGTCGAGAAATATGACTTCGAATCTTAATGAATCTTCTAATCATGAAATTGTAAAAGTAAACTCAAGTACAAAGAGAAAATTGTCAAAATTATCCTTTTTCGCGATATTGTGGCAAATATGGAGACTGGTTCACTGAGTACTTATGTGTGTGTGTGAGACAGAGAGAGAGAGAGCCTGATATGGTCGGTGTAATCACCTAAGATTCTTATTCCTACAATCTTCTAATGATTGGTACAATTCATTCACTTTAGTCATGTATGGTTCCCCACAGTGTAGTGTATACAACAGAACTATACAAATGAAAATTATTGTGTTTTTGTGCAATAAGAAATAAAAATGAAAACAGATCCTTGATACAAAATGGTTGAGATCTGTGAAAGAGCACAATATCAAAAACAAATCCCTTACACTTAGTAGTTCCAATTTTGCTACTGTCAGTGTAACCAACATATCTTCCCTTTTAGATATGCTACTTCAAGGAAGGCAATAAGAATAAGGAGAGCAGGGGAAGCTATAGCTTCGATTCTGCCAGGGAGCTGAACTGCTCCATTTGATCCATAATTATAGTGGGTGACTTGTGCGAGTTTTTTTTTTATAAAGAGAACTTCTGGATCCCATCAATTGTTGGATGCATGTCTATGGTGGATGAGCAACCACAAAGTTCTGCTTCAGAGAAGATTGATTAGTATCTAGTTAGATGGTCCAATGACTTTTCTGAGGCAAACCTGAATATATGTGAGTGCCGGAATTGATCAGTTCACATTGAAGACCACTTGAAAATGGGATGGGTGAAGTTTAATAATCTCTATCCAAGCATCTTAAGATTTTAAAATGAAACAATGTGAACTGATTGACATTTTATAAATCATAGGTTTTTTTAAAGTGTTTTCTTTTCTAAGTGAATACTCACACACGCCCACAAACACACTTGGCCAAGTCCCTCACCAAGGGACTAAATGTCCTACTGAGCCATTTAGTAATGGTAAATCAACCAATTGTACAAAGTTTATGGCATCCAGCAATGCATTGAACATCATAGTAAGAATAAAAAGATCCTATCATGTAAAAATCCCTAAAATAGCACAGAGATTAAGCATAAAGATAAAAGGGTCCCATATTACAATCTAGATGAATGGAGGTTGAGACTATAAATAACAACTCATTACTCATCCCACTGGTTAAAAAAAAAAAAGAATTTGGTACCTCAAAATGGTCAAAACCAAAACCTCTATTTGTATCAGGTCTAAACTTATAACCAAAATAATTTCAATCTTTTTTAAAGAAAAATATTTTTAAAATGCCTTAAACAAAGTCAAATAGTTGAAGTGGAGACTTGCCTCCGAAATGCTATACAACAAAATTTACAAAACAATGACTGGATATATAACTATAAGTAACTCATGGAGCAGAATGTTGGTCAATAATGACACAATGAATTCAAAAAGTGAGTATAGCAAAAATGATCTCAATACGGCTGGGACAAGGCTTTGATGATAATGACTTATACCCAAGCCTACCCCATAATTGCTAGAGCAATATATGCCCGAAGGCCTATAGAGACAAGTCTGATAATGGTTTGAAATTATAAATTCATGTCCCGTTGGATAAAGAATGCATACTTTCAACTGACTCATGACTCCTGGTTCATCCCCTCCATCAAATACTCCAAATCCATTGTTATAATATAGATCTTTGACCTCCAATGGATTTGGATTTGTGCCAAATGCAAATCCTTTGACAGCTCCAACATCGAAAACTACAGTTAAAGCTTAGCCTATGAACATAGAGATGCAATGAATTCTTAACAATTAACTTTCATACAATAGTACTCAGATCAACATGCATATATCATCCTTTCTCCAACAACATTTTATCAACTCTTTTCAAATAGAGAAAAGATCTATGGTAGATTTTTTTTATATACAAGTTTGAAGAGGTTGGTGCCTCTTGTGCTTGTACCGTACACGTGGCAGGAGCAGGGTGGGTTGGGACCCTGCACGTGGTGGGCCTTGCCAAAAGATGTCAAGAACCATCCCCTGGTGGCTGCATT
The DNA here is from genome assembly GCA_012931725.1 of Litsea cubeba. Classification (NCBI taxonomy): domain Eukaryota; kingdom Viridiplantae; phylum Streptophyta; class Magnoliopsida; order Laurales; family Lauraceae; genus Litsea; species Litsea cubeba. The sequence continues at coordinate 70,660,815 of CM022950.1, read as the reverse complement.
TTGTTAAGCTGTCTGGGCGCATCAAATGAAAACGACAAGACCCCCAACAAAAGATCTTTCAATCTTGCAAAAATAAAAACTATCAAAAACCTTAAAATTCCATTTTCCTCTATTCATTTCTCATTCCTCTATATAAACCCATTCATTTCCTCTCTCTTGATCCATATACTTCCATTCTAGCCTTTCTTTCTCAGCTCTTCACTCTCTTTCTCCTCCAACAACATGCGTCTTCAGAGAATTAGATTGAATGAAGCACTAAAGAAACTGCACCGAAAATCGTCTTCCTGGAACATGTTTGAAAGATACAAGTTAGAGTCTCCAGCATCTCCCACAAGCACTCTCAACTTCGAAGGTGAAGAAGACTTGTCGCAATCTTCAGCCATCCCTAGAGACGTACCAGAAGGATATTTCGCTGTCTATGTGGGTGATGAGTCGAAGAGATATGTGATTCCTCTGAATTATCTGTATCACCAAGCTTTTCAAGCGCTTCTAAGTCGAGCTGAAGAGGAATTTGGTTACAGTAGTAGCGGTGCAATAAGGATTCCATGTGACACGGTCTTCTTTGATCACCTCCTTTGGCTCCTCAACAGACATGACCCTTCAGTCCAGAGCCTGGAGATGGAGGAACTGCTCAAGTTTTATCAATGATGTTGAGACAACTCTTATTTGGCTTGGATTTTTATAAGTCCATTACTCATCTTTTTCTAGATAAAATTGAGTTGGGTGTTCTCAACTTGTTTGATACAAAACTGTATGTGTTTCCTTGCTGCTTTGCTTTACTTTTGGTATCTTGGTGATTGATACTGAGATGTCCATTTCTAATGGAAATGCCAATTTGGTTTGAAAGCGGCAGTGGGTTTTACTTGAATTTCTATTTTGTGTAGATCAGCTTCAGTTACTAATTACTTAGGTTGCTTTTTCTCGGAAAAGAAAAATCTGTCTTGAGTTTTCTGACTTTGGTTTCATGAGAGTATGCATAATAAAGTTTGTGCTTTGCATCTTCTGTGAAATGGGACCAGCTGGCTGTTCCATGATGCCATTTTCTAATGTTTAGGGCCTGTTTGGTAATTTTACTAATAAAGACAAGTCAAGTAAAAAGGGTGCCCAACGGTCGAAATTTTCAACATCCAGTATTTGGGTGCAACCGGTAAATATGACTTGAGGAGTTGGCAAAGTTTACAGTTGGATAATCTTTCGACATACTTGCGGGGTCAACTTTTTCCCCTCCCCTAGAAAAGACGTCTAGGGGAAGAAAAAGGAAGTCAGGGTACATCACCCATCAACTATTGCAGATAAGATTGTGAGCTGGGTTGCAGGGATATCTGCGTGAACCTGTCATCCTGCCCTTTGAAAAAGTATGGAATTACGCCCAGTCCACAAACGATGATTACTTCAAAGAGATTTCTCTTCACCAAACTTCTACTCCATTCATAACTTCGACCAACCTGTGATAAATCAAACAGTGGGAGAGTCATAACTATTTCCACCTATCTCTCCTTTCAAACCTTCTTCATTCATAATTTTTGGGAACTATCTCTTCCTGGATCGTATCTTCTAGCCATGACAGCACCGAATCTGGTTCGTAGGCCTGCACAAAATTTTCGATACTCTGGATTGCTTCTCGATTTGGTACAAGAGTAAAGAGCACATCATCGTCAGAATATGAAATGGAAAGAATGTGTTATTCCTGCAAATCGAACGGGGAGGAGACTAGCCCTCTGCGCGCAGAGCAGTAGCCCTCTACGTGGTATAGTACCTTCCCAATCTCTCTGATCATATCTACAAGAAATCCGCAGGGAAGAGGGTTGTTGGACATACGTATCCAGAACGTGCTAATGGCAGAGACGTAGGCTCGATGGTGAGTACGCTCTAGCTGTCGACGATAGTGACGACTTTTTGTAGATCGAATCGGCGGTTCTGGCTCTGCTACAATGACATTTTTCTTATAAAAACGATGTCAGTGTGAGCACTCAAACTCATCCGAAGAAAAGTATTGTATCACTGCAAGAAATGCCTTCCGATTCTATTCAGAATATGTCCGTCGATCAGCAAGGTATATACTCTACAATTCTCACTCTAAATGCATGTTAATGTTTATGAACCCACATGTCGAATATAGTATCCATGGTAAAATTTTTGCACTTCAGTCACCCGGCATCGGTGATAAAATTTGTATTGTATTCCTATTTATAGCTGGAAAGGCCGAATGTGAGATCTATTTCTGTAAACTAGTCACTGATACCACTTTTTAGCAAAACACACTATGCTAATGGTTTATTTTGTTGCTATGCTAATTACAAGCCTTCGTCTAAATGCGTACGCTATCGTACGATGCCAAATATAGTTGTCTACATTTGCCTGCTATGCAGGTAGCCACAAGCAGTCCCGTGAAAAGTTGAACGGTGATTTTCAGCACTAGCAATTCTGAATGTTTTATAAATCGTTTGGTTCATTTAATTGCTATAATACATTGAGCTTCACTATTGGGATAAACAACAGTAAAATGGTTTGGTACCTTTTCATAACCTGATACTTCTAACCTCTCTGTGATACAAGATCTTGGAAAATCAGACTTATAATTAGTCACTACCATTTCAGAAGTCTAAATAAATTAAGATGGATGGTACAAGATCGTTTTATAAAAAGGCAAATAAGGAGAGGAGGGAAGCTAGAAACAAGAAAAAAAAGGTTGTTCTTGCAGTCCTCTGGGCAGCATTGGCGGCATGGCAAATGCAAGTTGCTGCTGCGGCCGCAGTAATTTTTCAGAATAAAAAAACCCTTGAAACAAATAAGAAGAGAAGTGATGAAAGAGCCCACTATCTTTCAAAACTAATAGAAGGGAATGATGAAGAGTGTATTAGTCAGCTTAGACTAAACAAGGCCAGCTTTGATTACCTCTGTGAGCTGCTAAGAGTTAGAGGGCTGCTGAAAGACAGCCGCGAGGTCACGGTTGAGGAAGAGGTCGCTGCATGCTTACATATTCTAGCACACGCGGTAAAAAACAGAACAATCGCATCAAGATTTATGCGATCAGGTGAAACAGTGAGCATACACTTTCACGGAGTCCTCAATGCTATTCTTACAATAGCACCCAATTTCATCAGACCATCTAGCAGCCAGGCACCAAATGGACCTACCAACTTCAGGGTATATTGTACACTTCTAATATTTTTCGTCCCTGTCTCTTAAGCCAAAATTAATTATGTTATGTTGTCTTAAATATTATCGGACTCATTCACATTTTCAATCCAGGACTGCGTCGGTGCAATCGATGGCACACACATACCGGCCTTCCTACCAATAGAATCACAGGCATCATACCGAAATAGAAAGGGGACATTGACACAGAACGTCCTCGCAGCCTGTGGGTTTGATTTAAAGTTTCAATATGTTCTCCCCGGTTGGGAGGGATCCGCAGCAGACGCTCGAATCCTCCAAAATGCGCTTTCGAGAGGTGATCCATTGGTCGTGCCACCAGGTATTTTTAGGACACTTTTGTGTTTTTTTTTTGGAGAAAGTCAAATCCAATAACAATCAAATCATTAAAGCCTTATCAAATCAGCCCTTCGAAAAGTTCCTATCATTATGTCTAAAACAAGCTAAAATCACAATCTATCTATCTACCTTCCTTTGGTGCATGCATAAAAAGATTTTCTGTGTGTCTGTGAGCTTGATTTTAAAGCCTAGAACATGAAGACCTTAAAAAGCACAAGAAGATTACATATTAATTTCTGCAGTGCTCTTGTGAAGGAAGATCTCTCTCTCTCTCTCTCTCTCTCTCTCTCTCTCATCCAAAAGCTGTACTTGTGGTGCTGAAACCCTAACCCTAAATACATTGGTCGCACTTTCACAGTTAATGACAATTCGAACTTTCAATGAAAGTTTTCCTCATTTTTCATGTTCTTATTGGAATTTTATTGGAAATATTTCCTCATATATTAAATATGTAATAAACATGAAGCTAATTGGGACAATTACAGCTGTGCGATCCACGAGTAACGCTTGAAGGGATCAAGATTGGTTCTGTTGACACTGGATTTGTCAAAATCCATCATCAATCATGTTGGTGCTGTTCTTGATCAAGAGAAATGATTAACAATTGATCGATAACTTCAGAGTCCTCAATCCAAGTTCAACTTCTGTTTGATCTCTGCTTGAGAGTATCACTCAACCAAAGGGAGCTAGAAGACAATCTTCTATTTCTCAGTACAACCAAAAACTACCACTCTTTATTTTCTCAATTGGGGTTTCATGCATTGTTATGTAAAAAAATTAAATTTACACAAAAGAAAAAAAAACTAAATATAAGATTAAAAACAAAATTGATCTAGCTAGTGAAGTTGATTTTCCTGGTTGCATCATGTACCTTTTGATTGGACAGGCCTTCTTTTCATATCTTGGATGGAAAACTTGACCCCTATTGACCCATAAATAAGTAGATCCCATTTGCAGATTTTTATTCCATATGCAATGGCATTTTCACTACCCTAATTATTTCCAACCACTATGTCATGTCCGATCTTTTTTTCTTAAACATTGGGTTTTAGGGATAATCAGGCAAACAAAGTGAAACTAATACTAGGTTGCATCCATTCCGAGCCCCCGTTGAGAAATAGAAGCAACTAATCCTAAGTCAAAGGGTAAAAAAACTCAACGCCAATTGCACACCTTGGAGTAGGCCTTCTTCCCACATATGTATGAATTCGCTAAAAGGTTAAGAAATGGAATTCTCATAACCCATGTCCACTCAATCAAATGTAGAACATTTTCTTTGATTTTTTCCTCAAAAGATGTGAACATTGACTCCGTCCCATCTTTAATACTTTGTGACTTTATCTCAGTGAGAATGTAGAATCCAATTGTTTCCATTCACTTGCATAGTGAAATCATTAATGCCAGTACATTTGGATACCCGAACCAACTCTCAGGTCTGAGAGAGAGAGAGAGAGAGAGAGAGAGAGAGAGAGAGAGAGAAATGAAAGTGGAGATGGGCTTGGGACTTTTCTTTGCTTGTATATTTTGCTTTGTGGGCTCATAAACAAAGAGATATATCATCTCTTTTACCAGAACATATGTAAACCATATGCAGATAAATATATCATCTCTTTTATTTGATAAGTATGCTTGTCGTTTTAACTTGTGCTGTTGCATACTTCAAAAGATAATCTAAGGTCATAAAAAATAAAGGTAGACTTGTAAAAGATGTGTACATTTTGTCATGTACGGATATTTTTCATGACTTGGTACGTACATGGTATGTAGAGTAGCCAAAACCGCAGTGCCGACAAATCCAGCACAAGCAACAAGAACTACAGCAAGTGGAGTGTGGTCAATGTGTACAAGAGAAAGGCCTAATGTCAACGAAGCATGATGTTTAAGCACATTGGAGAGTACAGAGACTCACCTTGGAGGTTGGAGAGAGGTTTGAAGGAACCAATGCTGTTATAATTGACTATTATATTACCAATAACTTAGGAGGAAACCTACGGGTGACTCCAGCAAAGAAAAATTATCAAGGAATGTCTATTTAAGATGGGGTGTGTGTGTGTGTAATGGTTTGTGGATGTACGGTAGACCAGAGATAACCCCAATATGATTTATTGTAAGGGCTGTAAGAAATTAAGAAAAAGGAAGAGGCTTATAAAACTTCAAATAAAGTAGTGAGAAAAAACATTAGAATGTTGAGTAAATGACTATGGATTTCAGTAGAGGTGAGTGGAAAACTGGAACTCACAAAACTGACCGATAGATAGATGGGAAAAGGCGTCAAAGATGATAACGATGATGCTTACTAATTGTAGCTTCTTGTGAATAAAGTTATTTGAATTGTATATATAATAGCTTCTTCAAGTTGTTGATATAGAGTTTCTATTTGACATCCTTTTTCCTAGGTTTAATGTTATAAATATTTCAAAATGCAGTGCATGTTTTTACTGTATGTACTTTAAAGAAACTGTCAATGGAAGCATTTTCTCCTTGATAATATAAGAAAACGTGCACCTTCATAGGCACATATGGTGGTACATATATATATATATACTCCTGGTTATAAAAGTATAAATTGAATGAAGGCCCCATATGGTCTTGTAAACGAGTTCTGGATTACATTCATCTACCAGTTAATTAAGCAGAGGATGGTTGTACATTAATCAAAGAGAAAGAAGAAGAGAAAATTCCTCTGACAATGCTAGAAGTCATTTACCAAAAACAACTTGAAGTGGAAGGGCCAAAAACTCAGCATGGTCTTATCCTAACAAGGAAAAAAAAAAAACACAAATAAGCACTTCTGATTCCATGATATCCAGCATCCAAGTTACTACTCTATTGGGGCCAATGAGTAGCCTTGCTAGAAATCAGAAAGATGAACTTGTTCTTCTCATACATCATTTCGTTAAACTTCGAATCCCAGATAATGGAACTCAGTTCACATGCTTGTAAATATTTTAGTAATGGTTATTGTCAAGAAGTCTACATAATGTCTTCATTTTGCTGAGCATCATTTCTAAACGTAATCATGATTTGTGTGTAAAGTGTGCGCAGCTGATTAGGGCTTCACACTGGAAATTAAGACTTGTGTCAATTAATGGGTTTGTACTCCAAGTGCTTCATAAGCCGTTAGAGAACAGGTACCCAAATAATTGGAGTCAGGACTGGATAGATGAAAGGATATTAACTTAAGGTAACCCTTTTCCCAGCATTACGAGGTAGGTTAAGTGCCACTTTGACGTGAAAGTTATAAACAAAATTAAAAGAGAGGAAAGTATAGGTAGTTAAATCCCTATAATTGACTATTTTAATTTCATTAATATGCCAATTTTGCCAGATGAAGATATATAGTAGAAGGATAGATCAATTCCAAGTTGGAGTATTTATGTTAACAAGCTTTGAATAATGAGATTAGGGTAACATTAATAACCACCCAGATGTTTTGGGCCTGATTACAGTGTGTTTTTTTTTTTTTTTTTTGTTAATAAGCTTGATTACAGTGTTGACACACTGTGTCCATTTAGCCTCCAATCAGGTTATTGAGGCATCAAGTCCATACACTGGGAGAGCAACCCAACTACCAGCTCAGCAGGGAGGGAAAAAGATATTACACTACATGCATTCTCCACTTCTTGATTGTTATACTCTTCAATCATCTAATGTAAGATCCCTATCCTAGATGGGAGAGCAACCCAACTACTAGCTCAGCATGGAGGGAAAAAGATATTTCACTACATGCATTAATTCTCCACTTCTTGATTGTTATCCTCTTCAATCATCTACTTCTTGGTCACCAATCAAACTGTTAAGAGCAACTAAGGAATCTCCATATTTGTTGGTTTTCATCATACCCAATGATACAATGTGGAAATGGGAATAAGGAAATGCACACTCCCTTCAGAAATATTCTGAGGGACCCATAACTATTATCTTGTTTAAGATGCATAAATAACATTAGCAAGCAGAAGGAGGATTCTTAACTTAGTTCAGCTCTCTATGTGGGGTAAGGCAGTGGTGCTTGTGTCTCCCCATCCAAGGAACAGTAGCAAAAGATGGAATGGATTTTCACTTGTCTACATAGACAAGTGGGCCACAGAAGAAGAAACTGAGGTAGCCAATAAATAAATGGAGGAAAGAAAGAGTAATGATGTTGTCCATAGAGATATTTCGTTCCAAGAAATGCTAGCAAATTAGCAATGCTCAGCTCACTGTTGCTTTTTTTAATTTTTTGAGAGGGATCGGAGTGTTGCTTTGTCCTTGTTATTGTCACTATTTTTCAGAACAGGGTATCTGAGTCTGCATTCTGCAGTTATCTAAGGACATCAGAATCCTTTCGTTCTGGGGTGAGAGGCAGGTTCTAGACCTTGTGGGCGAAGGAAGATGTCCCAATTACTACTACCCTGTCAAAAGGACAGCAACTAATGAACACCTTTCAACAAGGGATGCTCATGGGCTGGACCAGCCCACGCCTAATTAACCCACGTTGGGCCAGACAAGGTATGGGGTTTAAGACCAGGGCAAAATTCCCAGGCCCAATAATTAACGGGCCCAGGCGATGTATGCTTAAAAGCCACCTCAAGCCCAAAATGTTTGAAAAAAAGATGAATATATATATATATATATATATCTATATTTGTTTAGCTGGGCTCTGACCTTTTACTTTCATGCTTATGGGCTAGATCTGAGCCTGACTCGAGGCCTGATAACTAAATGGACCCGGCTTAAAAAAACTTTGGCCTGGCTCATCCCAACCCATTATCCCTACTTTCAGTTGCACTGTAGACTGTAGTATATAAAATCTTCCAAAAGCATTTTGAATGGCTACAACTATAAAACAGGGAACAGAGAAGAGCCAAACTGTTACTATATCACTTTCATGTTTTAAAACCATGTCGTCTGACAATTCTTTTGGTGTATATTAATCTGCTGATACAGAGGGCTCCATCTATGCTGGGCCTTAAGCAAAAAGGTACAGTTCCTCCAGCCCAACGCGCAATTCTATCACTATCTTAAGGACATATTAACTACAAAAACATGTGACATGTAGGATTGTCCCCTTTATCAATCTACAACACTATTACACTGGATATTACTAGCTCTCGGCTCCAATTCTCTCGGGTAGAACCAGGAAATTTGCCTTTGAGTGGGTGCGCGCCCGCGTGTGACTATGGAAAAAAAAGAGGAGAAAATGGTTTTTGGGGCCAACACAAAAAGCATAAATTTACCATAGCGTTGAGGGTTCTCCAAATTTCTGCTTGCCCCCCTTCCCTACTCTTGGGGGGCTATTGTGAAGAAAAAGATCAAAAATTTACCATAATGTTGGGGGTTTAGAAAATACAAAAACAAAGAGTAGTTCTCAAACATCATCTTTTATAGGCTAGCTACCAATGTTCACTGGACCTGCCTTTGATTATAAATAATAAATTCATTAGATCTCTCCTATATTAGAGGATCATTAGCCTCCATCTTCATACTACATGTTCATGCTACGTATATACATTATAAAGTTGTCATTAATGTACGAAATTATCACAAATAACAGTGTTCGTCCGTAACATCTGTACCCATTGATGATTAGACCTGATATGATATACTCCACATTTCAGCATGTCTGCAACTCAACATGGAAAAGGTAGTTTGGTGAAAATATCCCAAATAGAAAAGTATTTTTGAAATGGGACATTAACCTACTGGATGTCATGTCAGTATAACTGCCAGGAGGCAGAATTTAGGAATGCAAACAGGTCAGATCAAGGACAATCTACACTTGCTTTCTTTCTTCCATTAACTAATCACATAAAAGAGATATCCTAATAGAATTAAAACTCTCAATCTTCATATAATCAAAAGATTAGTGACAAGGAAAAAGAAGATAGAGACCCATTTTTATGTTCACCACCAAGCCAGGCATGAAAGCCACACATTGACCCAACACCCATCAATGAGAATTTGAATTGATCAAGTTGGCCCCACATCCTAAGGTGGTCTTTAATTGTTATTATTGACGGGTCAGGCCCGAATAACCCAGTATTGGATGATGGGTCAGGCCAAGTGACCCAGTCCGTGAGAAGTCCAGGTCCAAATCCATCCAATGAAGCTCAGGTCCAAGCCCACGAAGAGACCAAGTCAGGGCAGCCATGTTGCTTCGGAAGCAGTCCCGCTCCTACCAGGTCCTGTGGAGAAATATCTCACCTGCCTCGTCCAGCGCGAGGGCAGTTCAAGAACTCCAAGGGCAAACATTGCAGAGGAGCATCCCCGTCTGTTAGGGTAGACTATAAATCGAGGAGCCCCACCAGCACTTGGGGGCAACTGATATCTTCCTATTTCCTTCTACTCTTGTATTCTTGTAGCTTGTAATCCAAACTCATTGATGAAGTAAAACACTACAGGCAACCTCTATCTTTCTGAAGTGGACGTAGGTCATTTTGACCGAACCACTATAATCCCTTCTCTCTCTCATTAATTTACTGTATTTATTACTTTATTACTTGACCGGTGGTGTCCGAAATCCAATTTTGACATCATCAATTATTATTTTGTTATTCTCTTCCTCCGGTACTAATAGGATCCATTGGCATCCCCTACAGAGCTAAGTATCCATGTTGTATTAGTAGAGATATTTTGGATGGTTTGGTCGTTTGCAGGGACTGTGATAAGTGAGGGGAAAGTAAGGAAAGCCACAAGAGTACATTACTACTGTGTCTGGATTCTGGAAGTGAGTGATCAGTGGCAGGAGTAGGACAGTCATGGGACAAAGGGAGGTTGGGGTCACGTGAAATTCACACGCATGGGATCTATCATTTTTTCATGCTTTAATTTCTTTGCTTTTGTCTTCAAGTGCTTGTTTAGGATTGGGCATTATCCGGAAGATTTCCTGCACTATGCTTTCTATGTACTTGACCTGAATGGATACATTAGTTACTTAGATTTTGTGTTATAATGCTATAGCTTTAGCTTCATCTCTTCAACAAGCTGAATGACTTGAACCCCGAAAAAAAAAAAAAAAAGCAATGGGTTTTCTTTTTGGACTTGTTTGGCCACTTTACTTGTACCTTGTTTGTTTGCCAAAAGATAGAATAGAAGATAAGTAAAAAATGTTGCAACGGTTAATATTTTTACATTAAAGCGTGTTTGGATGAAGCATGGGACTAGTGAAATAAAGCTATCAGGTGACGTGACACCCCCCTTTACTCTACTCAACTCATCAAAATTTCATTCTAGTCAAGCAGAATAACTTGCTTACTTTACCCTACATTCTTTCTTTCCTACCAATGTTGTTACCCATTACTTTGATCTTACTTTATTCCAACAAACCAAACACATGTAAAGTAATTCAATACTCATTTTCTTTCAACCCACTCCACTTTAATTTTATTCCTAATATGAGATTTGCTTTTATTCTTAATATATCCCTCTTGGAAACAAACATGCCAATAAGGAGGAGTGAAGTAAAGCCTTCTTGTACTGGACAAGAAAAGACTAAGGGTCATATCAAATGTATAAAAAAGTTAAATAGCAACATTCTCATGCCACTAATAGCGACAAAAAATTCATCAAATTTTTACCTAAAAAGTCAAAAAGATTCATTATCAAGCCACTAAAAATAAGTTTTCATTATATTATGATTAGACCCCCTAATATTTTATTATTTCTTCAATCTTCAATTCACTTCACCTTACAAGTATTTTTACTAAACTTCCCTTTCATCAGTGCAAATCTTCTTAGACCGACTTCCCTCTGTGAGTTGGCAATATCCCAAATTGACAAAAAGATCCAGCCGTAATAACTACTGTTGAATTAAATTTTGAGAAGTAATTCATTGAAGAGTGTTTTGAAAAGTAATTAAATTATGATGGCTAAGATCCACTTATTAACCCCTAATCCACCATCTCTACAAATTTAAAGGGTGTTTTCAAAAGTAATTGAACTCGTCATGTTTAACTACTACCATAGAGATAGTAATCATTTGTACTATACAACGATAAAATCCAACGAAAAAATCCATTGTATTTGCATCTATCTTTTTAAAGTTTGAGAATGCCATCCCAATCCAATGATAGTCATTATTGGAGAAGGCAATGGTGGGTCATGGGTTGAAACAGTTATAACTAGACTCACATTAGAAAAATACCACTATTTCAGGTTTGATTTCAAGTTTAAGTTGAATCTTAATTTTATGACCAATATATACCTAAACCCCATAAAGTCATTGTATTTGGATTGGGATTGGATTCAATTTAAGTTTATAAAGATATTTACAAAAAAAAAGTCTTATAAAGATGAGAGAGAGAGAGAAAGATAAATGGGTCATGCTCTCTTTAAAAGAACCTTTCAGGGTTGCGCAAGGTAACATTGCCACCATATGAGACACCCTATGAAAAATTCAACCTTATATTACTCACTGGCCTTTATGAAGTATCACTCACTCTAGTTTGAACTATATTGACGATTGGATGAAATTTTATATAAATATAATTTAAAAAACTGTTAAACTTTTAAAGCCCCAAGATCAACGGTTGTGACAATTTAAGTGAGATAATCTTTGCCGAAAATCATATCTATAGTGGGACCTTTCCATCATAGCATGTACTCATTATTTACATACATCTAAGTGGGTACTACAAAGGGATTAAAATCTTACCTCTCACATTCCGTAAGAGGCACGTATGTATATGGTATCTATTGTGTGTGCATACATATCTATTTTGGGTCTAGTTCCTCCAGTTGGGAACTACACAAATATCTTCGGGTATGACTCATTAAATGAAACCCTAACCCAAATTCACATGGAGACCAAATTAGTACCCTGGCTCTTTTTTCATGGATCAGGCCAGGTCTGGGTGTGGGTAAATGAAATTCCTATTACCTTCCGTGCTCATCTCTTATGAATTAGTAAGTGGGAAAAGAATCATAAATGGTCTAAGGCCCATGAATAATTAGATTATATATACATGCATAAAGTAGGTCTCCTCATCGGTCCAGCCTAAATTAAACTCAAGCGTCATTGTTTTCGGCCCTTGAGTTTGGTTCAGGTTTACTTTATGGCCCAATAGCTACATGGTCTAGTTTAGGTCAAAGTGTCAAACTCAGATAGCCCAAGCCCAAGCCCAAACCATAACAAGCTCAGTCCGAACATAAAGCCATGCCCATGTTCATGTATGGTATCCAGTCCTTCAGCCATGTGCTGACAGAGGCATTAAGAACATAAAGCCCTGGCCCATGTACAACCAGGCTGGCTTGTTATCTACCACTTTCAGGTCCATGTATTTGTTTTTTTTTTTTTTTTTAATCCAGCCAAGGGGGCTGGGACACAAGAGAGGGGCACACATAGGAAGAAGACCCACACAAGTGGAAAGTAAGCCCACACAAACGGAAAAAAAGTCCACACAAATGAGAAGAGGTGGCGTACCAAGGCTTTGAACCTTGGATAGCCAGGTGAGAACTGCCATACGCATTCATCAATATCGTCATATATTATAATATTATGTTTTAAAATATTACCAGACGTAAGGAATGGACCCAACACAAACCAAGACACTGTGACAACTTGAAGTTTATTAGTTCTATGAAAATCTTGAATGATTCAAATTACAAAGTAAAGACCATAAGAGCAGACTGTTAAAAAAAAATATAGAAGTAATCTTCTTAACCTCCACTGTGGTACTGGGCTCACATAAAAACAGAACAAGAAAAAAAACCAACCACTTGTATCTTTCTTGCTAACTTTGATGCCTAATTAAGCAAAATGGGCTAACATTTTTACATTATTGAGCAGGGTTCTTCTATAAATTATAAGACTAGCAACTCTGTTCGATCCTGTAGCTAATGAATCTAAGAGCTTCTCTTCCAACTACAATATATAGCCTATGATTGGCAAGTGCACAATCGGTAAGCAACCGAAAAAAAAAAAGATTATGTTCAATGAAGGAAAGCTCAGTCCGACTCTCCCATCGAACTCTCTTTTTTTCAAGTTTTTCGATATCGTGGGCCCATAAATGAAGATCTCAACTAATAATCATCTTCACAAAGCTAAAAACAACTACGGCATCCAATATCAGCCGTTGAGATATGGAGATAATTTCAAAAAAGTCCAGACCAACCGGTGATGACTTTTCGACTTCTATGCGATCCATTTGCATAATCCAAATCGTCCAGCCTCTTCAGAAGTCCAAAAATGGGTGGGAGTTCAAATTTGGTAGCTTGATTCCTCATGAATCATGAAAAACTTGCAAAAGAAAGTCAGAACCATTTATCTCCCATAGTGCTAGAAATGGGGTAACAGGGCAGTCCATTTTCCCCTATTATGCTTCTTGCAGGGCCCACAAGCACAATTTGAACCGTTTAGAATCTCCAAAAGATTAAAAAACGACCAGGGGGTTCAATTCCAGCCCTAGATCCTTCATGGGTTTTGGGATCGAGAAAAATCATACATTTTAACCATTTTTTTTAATTTATGTGGCCCCCATGTGCACGATCTAAACCGTTCAAAATCTTTAGAAGACCAAAAACAGTAAGAGGATGAAGTCTTAGGGCTTGATTCATCATGAATTGTGAGAAATTAGTGAAAAACATGTGATCGCCGGATGTAGTTTAGTGTTGTTGGTAGAATTCTTAGGTGTTCACCAAACGTGGAATATAATGATTCCTCCTTTCAGAAACCCTCGTTGAGGACACCATAGTTCCATAAGAACGAAGGAATCCTTTGTACAGAGGATTCCTCTCACTAGCAAGGACCATTGCCAAACATTACATGCCCACTGAGAGGATTTCTTACTCTGTTAATTTTCATTTGTGAACAGAGGGTTCCGCATTCTTGCTTCTCAAACAAGAAATTGATGCTCTCACATCAGCATATTCTTTTTGTGCTTGTGCAATGAGAGAATCCCACTCTTTGCAGATTTCCATTTCCGCCAGAGAAGGGAATACTGCATTCCATACTCAAAATCTGTTATTTTTAAAAATTAGAACAGTTTTCCTCCCTACCGTGTCGCACCAAATGCACCTTAAACTTTGTCTTCAATACACATAAAACGACCTTCTAACCTAAGCTCCAAATGAAGCTTCGTCTCCAAAATATCAAAGAGAATCAATTTACTTTTGATAATAGGTGAGGAATACAGGAGGAATCTATAGATTTGAGGATTCCTCACTATCCCTGGAAGAGAGATTCCTCGCTGACGGCTCACATTGATAATGGTGCATATTAATGTATATGGTTGAGAAAAATTAGTTTCTATGCTTAAATTTAGAAAAGTGAGGATTTTCAAATCCTAAGGATGTGGTCAGACCTAAAGATCCTCAAAACGAGAATTTTCATCAGTCCAAATCATTGACGTTTTATCATTGCCAAACGTGACTTTTCCACTACTTCGCGGAAAGCATAAAAGTTGTCCTTGAAAATTTGGTTACCTTGCAAGAAAAACCACCCCCTCCCCCTCCAGCCAGTAGTCTTCCTTGCCACTAGGCCAATATAAAACTTAAAAAATAAAAATGAAAAGAGAAGATTTGGATTTCTAGACAAGCTATTTTGCCATGCATATCTGCTGTGCATTTAATTCCGTGCAAGCAAACAAACAAATGAGCCCTAAAAGATTTGGATTTCTAATATGCTCTTGCGCACCATAAAGGAAATTGCAACCCACATATGCACGGACATTCACACAGCAAACACATGTTGATGGTCGTGGAAATGCAATAAATGGGCCCCACATGTAAAATGTTAATGTAGAGCAGGTCTGTTTGTATGTATGGAATTGAGTTCCTGGAAATTTATGGCAAGGCGGATCACAACAAAGGCTTATTGAAATACAGGGAGAAAGGACACAAGGTGAATTATCTAGATGGAACAATTACTTTCCTACTATTTGATTTAATAGCAAGTGACCCATGAACCAACAAAAACCCTACCCTAAAAAATCTCTCTCTCTTGCCTATAGTTACCCCAAAAAAAAACTCTATAAACATATATACTTTCTACGCTTATTCTTTCATAACAAATACCTCGGAATTTGTTTCTCTATCTTCTCTTCTCCTTTCTGATTTTCTTTTGCACATGTAGTTTGCATGTTCCATTTTAAAATCCAGAATCGCATGTGGTTTTGTTGTTTGGCGGTTTCATTTGATTTCCAGAGTTGGGTATAAAATGCTAGCTAGTTGATTATTCACGGTGGGTAAACTTTCCTAACAATACTCATCAAAGATTTGCATATGCATATATGTATGCATTACACATGTATGGAATACACTTATAGACTTGTAGATGCCTACAAATCTTTAGTCATTTTTTTGTCCCACAAGTGTTGGAAAATCACATTGCTCACAATTGTAGAAATTCCCCAATAACAAGATGCATATATATAGTCTATAGACTTGTAGTTGTGCATTGCCATCTTTTGACTGAAATATTGATCATTTTAATAACATCAAAATTGCCACTTACAAGAACTAAGTTGACTGACCTTGACTTGACCCAAGTTATATAAATTTCCAGGTCCAGACTGTCCAGTTTTCAAATGCATGCAATGAATAAAATCAAAGAAGGATGTTGACAAGCACCTTCCTTTGTGGCCAATGTAAAGTCCTGTCGGCCCATTCTTTAAAATCCAGGTAAAAAGGAGAAGTGGAGATGTGAAAAGTAAAATCCTTGTTTTTTTTCAAATGACTTCCCTTGAGAAACTCCATTCCAGTTACATTCAGTGGTGTGGAATAGTCTACATGGGAATCTTTTCAGATCTAGATGATCCCTTTACCAGTTAATTCAATGCAAATCCAGTGAAGATGGCATTATTTGTTCACTGGTGTAAGGCTTGAAATTATGGCTGGCCTTGTTTGGGTCTGAATTTGGGTTCACAACTGAATTTCCAAGCCCGAATGTTATTAGGACCCCTTCCTTGGCTTGGGCTTCTTGTGAATTTTTCTTTTTGTGGATTACATGTATAGTGTCACCGCCCCTTCCTTGGCTTGGACTCGTCCATATGCAGTACGGACCAGATTGGGCTGGTCAATGCCCACCCTGGTCAGGTTGGGTTGCACAGGGTCCGGTTCCTAGAGTGTCTCACTCAAAGAATCCTTGTGTAGAAGAACAAGAACTCTACAGTCAAGCTCACCAGCTGAAGATGTAAACCGCTCTAAACCCCTGTATCAGTATTAATTAGAAAAAAGAGTTAGTCCCACTATAATATTTAGTATATGGTTTGATTAACACAATCTTATTCATCGTTATCATATTAATTGTGTATTGATCGTATACTTCATCGTATAGTAGGACCAACTCTTATTAGAAGTTAAGGATATATTATACAACACAAGAAAGTTTCATTTTATTTTGAATAGACAGGCTCTAGACTGGTCCTTGCTATGAGGGAATGACTTGGAGAAATGATAACATGAAGTCATGAAGTTGTGAAACTCTATAGTGCTGCCCGTGCTATACAAAAACTGAGCCCGTCCAAATATACGCCTCTCGGTTAATGGGATATTTTCAATTTTCACTTCAGTTGGAGTTCGTCCCAATCCCACCATAAGATTAACCATTTTATATATAAAAATATATATAAAAACAATAAATATGCATAATCTTGTTCTGATCAAATTTTGAATTAAATCTTACATTGGAACCAAATTTTAAGCAGCTCTATTTTGAAGACTAAATCAAAGCCTCAAGAGGATCCGAGCTCCACCTATGAAGGCCCAATCTGCAAAACGTGTGGACCCAGCTCATCCCTGCCATAGGTGACTAACCAATCTCTTTCACAATGACTTGTAGTTGAAGTCATCGGTACGTTTATTTTTCCCCACCTCAGGACTAACAAGTCAAGTTTCGTCCTTCAAAAATGTGGGTCCTAGTCTAACAAGTGGAAGACGAATCAATTGATGTGTGAGATTGACAGGGTACATCAAGTGGTGCTTGTGAGCAAGCCTAATATTAATTTTCACCGGCCTACTTAGTTGCAAGCAAGCATTTCCAAATATGCTATTTGTTGGCTCGATAGAAGTGTTATCCCAAAAGTAGAATTTCAAAATTTATTGGCTTGATAGAAGTGTTATCCCAAAAAGTAGAATTTTATAATGCTAATAACAATAAGCTAACATCAGTAGCCTTCACCGGCATTTCCATGACATTAGTAATAGGGTAGCCTTCACCTGCATTGTCATTAGGGTTGCAA
This sequence comes from Litsea cubeba, assembly GCA_012931725.1. Taxonomy (NCBI): domain Eukaryota; kingdom Viridiplantae; phylum Streptophyta; class Magnoliopsida; order Laurales; family Lauraceae; genus Litsea; species Litsea cubeba. The sequence continues at coordinate 70,643,164 of CM022950.1, read as the reverse complement.
ATGGGGATTCGATTTTTCAGTTATCTAGAAGTTTCAAACGGAAAAAATCGAAAATGAAATCTATTTTAAGTTCTGATTTATAAACGGGTCTTGGTCCAAAACCCAATGTAGGATTCGATTGATAAACGAGTCCGATTCTAGGTCCATCTAAGTTCCGACCTGCAGACGTGAGACTTGGCATACGAGTCTTTGATATTGCAAATTGTAGCTCATAATCAACTTTTCTTTTTTACATTTTTAAGTATAATTATGAAGGTAGTAGAATCGATTTAAAGAAGATATGTTTATTTAAAGAAGGAAAAAAAATAGAATCGATTTTGAAACCAGATCTCGGTCCTCTAGGTGGACTCAGTTCCGGAACCGGATTCGGATTTTCCTATCGGAACCAAGTCTGAAACCAACAAAACAAGTTCCAAGTTAAAACGGATCTCGGTCTAGGTCCCGCATGGTTCCAACTCCGGAACCGTTCCACTTGCAGTCTTAACTGCCATGAAATTAGAAATTGGATTTTCAATAATTGGACTCTAATTATAGTGAAGTAGACTCTTTCTAGCTTCAGAGTATGATTATTATTGTTAGAGTCCGTCCTGAGAGTTAGTGGACCCTACACAGAAAACGATTTTAAAAGGTAGAGCCTCAGGACAAACAGGCCCAGGACAAAACTTATCAGAATTCTACCAAATTCCACTCTTTGCATAAAAGAAAAAAGCGGACGAAGACCGCAGATAACACCTAATTATAAAGAACGAACCCCTCTCCACTCATCCTCTACAAGATATCCAACACCCAAAAACACACCCCAGAGAAGAGATCTCTTCTCCTGCATTTCTTACTCCTCACCCATGAAACAACCATGAACGCCCACTACGAAAAGGACATAAAACCACCTCCCCCTTCCTCTCCGCCATACCAAAAGGACATAAAACCACCTCCCCCTTCATCTCAGTTGTCCGATCGTACTCCTGCAACAGGCTATCCTGTCATCGACCCACCCAGTGCTCCCCCACCACTACACATCCAATCCCAACCTCAGGTTCCTTGGTCCACAGGCCTATGTGACTGCAGTCAAGACGTTGGAAACTGTATGTGCACTTCCTATTCTTCTTCTTCGCCTTCGCCTTCAGTAGTTTGTTTGAGTGACAATATTTTTCAATGATGCTTATTTGTGGTGGTGTTTTGGCAGGTTGCCTGACTTGTTGGTGCCCATGCATCACGTTCGGGAGAATTGCAAATATAGTGGATAGAGGATCTCCTTGTAAGAGCTTCAAATGCTTTGGGGCAGTCTTAATTTGTTTCTGTTAATTTTTACAGTAACGGTATCATGGGAACAAAAATAATGTGTGTTACTGACTTACTGTTAATCAGAGAGGCCACGTAGTCTAACATTAGATCTCCAGTTAGATGTCGAATACCACTTAAATTAATTAGATCAATTGGGAATACAAGTTTAATGATTTTTAAGTTTATTTGTATTGTCATTCAATCGAATAATGGTCAAATCATGATCTAAGATCCATATGAAATAAGGAAGGATGTGGGTTTGACTTGATCATAGGGTGATAATTTCTTTTTAAAAACATCAGGAACGTTCTTAATATTTAGAGCCTGCATAGAGGTGGCAATTGGTTTGAAGGGTTTGAAAGGTTTTCAATGGTGGACTCGGGATTTTTATTTTGGTGGGGCTAAATTTTTGCTCAACTTTTCTAACTTTTTTTTTACATTAAAAATATCATTCACGGTCCGCTACATCACCGCGTGCCTGCCACGCCCACGCCCACGGTAACGTGGCGGTGCGTAAGGCCATTTAGAGGATCCTGATTCAATTAAAAGAGGCAACTAGACTGTCCTTAAAGTCAAAGTCTTTCGCTCGGTCCTTCTAGTTTGAGTTGGTTGATCCCTTGGAGTTGTTGGGTGTTTAATAAAACTTTTAAATGTGCTGGAATGTTTGTTTACTTTCTCAATGCCTGCATATTAGGCCCGTTTTTAGGAAGGTAAGCTATCCATATATATCATACAATTAATTTAATTGGAATGAAAATGCCAATTGGGTTGACTAGATCTAAAATACTAGATTAACTCCAATATACTCCAATATGGAGAGAAAAAAAAGAAAGAAAGAAAGAAAGAAAGAAAGAAAGATCCCATCTTTTTGAATTAATAAATCCAACATATGGCTGCACTCCTAATTTGAAAATGAGAGATTGTAATCTACTCACTAATAATCTATTCACCTTAATTTCTTCACCAGTATTTAGATACTAACTACTAAGACATGTGAGTGCAGCATGCGGAGCGAGTGGTGCTCTTTACACGCTGATAAAGATGGTTTTTGGGATTCCATGCCTGTATTCATGCTGCTACCGAACCAAATTGAGGGGCCAGTTCCACTTGCACGGGAACCAATGTACAGACTGCCTCATCCATTGCTTCTGCGAGACTTGTGCCCTGTGCCAAGAATACAGAGAGCTCAAGAACCGTGGCTTCGACATGAAAATAGGTCCTTCTCTTCATATCTTCTTCATATCTACTCTTATAGACATGTTGATCTCTCTCCCTCAAAATTGTGTTTTCTCATGCGGATCTGTTTGTGGGATTTGTTTGAATATGCAGGATGGCATGCGAACGTGGAAAGGCAGACCCCCGGAATTACAACCTTGCCTCCATCTGTGACTGGAGGCATGAGCCGTGCCTGAACTGAACTGAAGGGTTGGTTTGGCTATTCAGTCGTCTATGTTGTTTTCTTTTACTCGACCTCCAGTCGTCTTTGTTGTTGTGTTCCTGTAGTGCTTGCTTATGTTCTACTGTGAGTTGTTTAAAGAAAATGGATCATAATGTATTGCGATTAATAAAAATGATTTTGGGACGATTTGATTTGGAGATTGGGGCACACTTTGATCGATGCAATTGCACTCTCAGTTTCAAACTTGGATTTCGATTTTCACTAAGAATAGTTTCATCCAAATAAGAAGATAAGTCTTAGACACAATGCAACAACAACTCGGTGCACACTACTTACATCTCCGAGAATTTATCATGGGCCCAAAATAATGATAATTTGTTCTGTTCAAAATGGACGTCTACCCATTCACTTCTATATCTATATGTACATATAGACGTCGATCCCACGGATCGATAGAGTGCATCAATTTTATTTAAAAATTGATGTTCAGCTTGGAAACTGTTTGCTCAATTGGACTACCGATATTCCATCAATTTTGACTTTATCCCATACATCTTGCGAAAATCTAAGAAGTGTCCTGTTCATATTGGATTCTTTAATCCTTATCAAGGAGAGGTGATCATGGACTGGACTTGCCTGAGTCTGACCTGGGCTAGCCCACTTGGGGTTCAGCTTAAGCCTTAATTTTTGCGATGTTAGCAAGGCATAGATTTAGTGGGTAAAAGCCTGAACCTAGGCCCGGCATAAATGAGATACATAATTTCAGGAAAAATTAGACCCTTTTAAACATGAACACAAAACTCAATCAACTATGCCACAACTTTGGAAAGTAAGTGAAAGACATTTTTTTTTTAATAAAAGCAAGATTCACCCGGGCTCAAGCTTAACCTTTTTCAGGCTGGCAAAATATTTTTCTTAAACTAGAATGAGAGATCGAACATTTGCAGTCCCATACCCAATTGGCAAATGGTGGGGGCATTTTTAAAGTCGGGTGTTTTTTAGAATCTCCACATATTATATATATATATAGAGAGAGAGAGAGCAAGGCTCCCCTAAGCTCGAGCTTAGGAAGAAAATTTTCTAATCTCGTGCTTGTGGGGCCCACCTTTGGTCCATCCAAATGGACCAAACATATGACCTCCTTAAATTGCACATGTCCACCTTCGATACGATCTGGATTGATTGGACCGTTAGATTGACTATATATCAATCCGAATGGATTGTTGAGCATTAAATTCTTTGGCCCATATGGAGATGATAGAAATTACCGTTTGGGCTAATTGTTTGCAGGTAGGTAGGAAGATCCTAAGGAGTCCTTGAAATCCCCCCACCCCCATTCTCATGTGGTCCACAAGTGGGCCCACCACACATTTGAGCTTACCCTATACTAAGCTTGAGCTTAGGGGAGCCTTGCTCATATATATATATATATAACACGGTTCCGCAAGGTAACCTTTATTGCCACCACATGAGACACCCTATGAGAAGTTCAACCTCCTAATACTCACTAGCCCTCCATGAATTAAGATTACTCACAATTGGATTAAACTTTATATTAATATGATTTAAAAAACCTTTAAACTTTTTAAGGCCCTAGATCAATGGTTGTGACAATCTAATTGAGAAAATTTTTGCCCAAAATCACATCTATAGTGAGACCTTTCCAACATAGTATTCACATACATCCAAGTGGGTCCTACAAAGGGTTTAAAATCTTACCTCTCACATGCTATGTATATGGTATCTATTGTGTGTGCATACATATCTATTTTGGGTCTAGTTCCTCCAGTTGAGAACTACACAATTATCTTCGTGTATGATTAAATCAAACCCTAACCCAAATTCATATGGAGTCCAAATTAGTACCAAGGCTCTTTTTTCATGGATCTGGCCCGGACTGGGTGTGGGTAAATGAATTCCTATTGCCTTCCGTAGTCATCTTTTGTGAATTAGTAAGTGGGAAAATATCATAAATGCTCTAAGGCCCATGCATGCATAAAGTAGGTCTCCTCATCGGTCCAGACTAAAATGAACTCAAGTGTCATTGTTTTCGGCCCGTGAGTTTGGTTCAGGTTTACTTTATGGCCCAATACCTACATGGTCTACTTTAGGTCAAACTCAGATAGAACCAGTAATAAACTCGTTAAATAACAGTATCTTAATTCATCTGTGATTATATGGTACTGGTTAGGGGTGTTCATGGGCCGGGCTATGGCATCTCCAGGCCCGGCCCTCATTAGAAACACCGGCCCAAGCCTAGCCAATTAATCAATCGGGCCGGGCTGAACAGGGTCTTTCATCACTTTTGTGGGCATTAGAGCACTAATTAAATCAAATCAAATGCATTTCTTACTCAAGCCAGGCCGGACCGGGCTATGGGCTTTCCATCACTTAATCCATTTCCGCCAGAGAGAGGAATCCTGAATTCCATACTCACATAAGAAGTCAAAATCTGTTATTTTTAACAAATAGAACAGTTTTCCTCCCTTTTGTGTCGCACCAAACGCACCTTAAATTTTGTCTTCAATACACATAAAACAACCTTCTAACCTAAGCTCCAAATGAAGCTTTGTCTCCGGACTATCAAAGAAAACCAATTTACTTTTGATAATTGGTGAGGAATACATGAGGAATCTGTAGATTTGAGGATTCCTCGCTGCCCTTGGAAAAGAGATTCCTCGCTGACTGCTCACATTGATAATGGTGCATATTAATGTATATGGTTGAGAAAAATTGGTTTCTATGCTTAAATCTAGAAAAGTGAGGATTTTCAAATCCTAAGGATGTGGTCAGACCTAAAGATCCTCAAAACGAGAATTTTCATTGGTCCAAATCATCGAGGATTTATCATTGCCAAACATGACTTTTCCACCACTTCCGGAAAAGCATAAATTTAAAAATTTGGTTACCTTGCAAGAAAAACCACCCCCTCCCCCTCCGGCCAATAGTCTTCCTTGCCACTAGGCCAATATAAAACTTAAAAAATGAAAATGAAAATAGAAGATTTGGATTTCTAGACAACCTATTTTACCATGCATATCTACTGTGTATTTAATTCCGTACAAGCAAACAAACAAATGAGCCCTAAAAGATTTGGATTCTTGCACACCATGAAGGAAATTGCAACACACATGCACGGGCATACACACAGGAAAACACATGTTGATGGTCGTGGAAATGCAATCAATGGGCCCCACATGTAAAATGTTAATGTAGAGCCGGTCTGTTTGTATGGAATTGAGTTCTTAGGAATTTATGGTAAAGTGGATCACAACAAAGGCTTATTGAAATACAGGGAGAAAGGACACGAGGTGAATTATATAGATGGAACATTTACTTTCCTACTATTTGATTTGATAGCAAGTAACCCATGAACGAACAAAAACCCTACCCTAAAAAATCTCTCTCTCTTACCTTGTTGTACGCAAAAAAAAAAAAAAAAAAACTCTATAAATATATTTCTTTCTACGCTTATTCTTTTATAACAAATACTTTGGGATTTGATTCTCTATCTTCACTTCTCTATCTTCACTTCTCTTTTCTAATTTTCTTTTGCACACATGTAGTTTGCATGTTCTATTTTAAAATCCAAAACCGCATGTGGTTTTGTTGTTTGGTGGTTCCATTTGATTTCCAGAGTTGGGAATAAAATGCTAGTTGATTATTCACTGTGGGTGAACATTCCAATCAATACGCATCAAAAATTTGCATATGCATATATGTATGCAGTACACATGTATGGAGTACACATGAGATGGTAGATGCATATAGACTTGTAGATGCCTACAAATCTCTAGTCATTTTTTTGTCCCACAAGTGTTGAAAAATCACATTGCTCACAAAGTGTTAGTAGAAATTCTCCAATAACAAGATGCATGTAGTCTATAGACTTGTAGTTGTGCATTGCCATATTTTGACTGAAATATTGATCATTTTAATAACATCAAAATTGCTACTTGCATGAACTAAGTTGACTGACCTTGACTTGACCCAAGTTATATAAATTTCCAGGTCCAGAATGTCCAGTTTCCAAATGCATGAATCAAAGAAGGATGTTGACAAGCACCTTCCTTCGTGGCCATGATAAAGTCCCGTCGGCCCATTCTTTAAAATCCAGGTAAGTGTCAAACTGTCAATGTTTTGAAAGGAGAAGTTGAGATGTGAAAAATGAAATCCTTGTTTTTTTTAATTGACTTCCCTTGAGAAACTCCATTCCAGTTACATTCAGTGGTGTGGAATAGTCTACATGGGAATCTTTTCAGATCTAGATGATCCCTTTACCAGTTAATTCAATGCAAATCCAGTGAAGATGGCATTATTTGTTCACTTGTGTATTAAGGCTGGCCTTGTTTGGGTTCATAACTGAATTTCCAAACCCGAATGTTATTAGGACCCCTTCCTTGGCTTGGGCTTCTTGTGAATGTGGATTACATGTATAGTGTCAACCGGGCCCCTTCCTTGGCTTGGACTCGTCCATATGCGATACGGGCCAGATTGGGCTGGTCAATGCCCACCCTGGTCAGGTTGGGTTGCACAGGGTCCGGTTCCTAGAGAGTCTCACTCAAAGAATCCTTGTGTAGAAGAACAAGCACTCTACAGTCAAGCTCACCCGCCGAAGATGTAAACCGCTCTAAACCCCCTGTATCAGTATTGAACACAAATAAGAGTTAGTCCCACCATAATATTTAGTATACGGTTTGATTAACACAATCTTATTCATCGTTTATCATATTAATTGTGGATTGATCGTATGCTTCATCTTATAAGTATGACCAACTCTTATTAGAAGTTAAGGATATATTATACACCACCCGAAAGTTTCATTTTATTTTTAATAGGCAGGCTCTAGACTGGTCCTTGCTATCAGGGAATGACTTGGAGAAATGATAACATGAAATTGTGAAACTCTATAGTGCTGCCCGTGCTATACAAAAGCTGAGCCCGTCCAAATCTACGCCTCCCGGTTAATGGGATATTTTCAATTTTCACTTCAGTTGGAGTTCTTTCCCATCCCACCATAAGATTAACCATTTTATATATAAAATATACATATATAAACAATAAATATGCATAATCTTGTTCTGATCTAATTTTGAATTAAATCTTACATTGGAACCAAATTTTGAGCTGCTCTATTTTGAAGACTAAATCAAAGCCTCAAGTGGATCCGAGCTCCACCTATGAAGGCCCAATCTGCAAAACGTGTGGACCCTGCTCATCCCTGTCATAGGTGACTAACCAATCTCTTTCACAATGACTTGTAGTTGAAGTCATCGGTACGTTTTATTTTTCCCCACCTCAGTACTAACAAGACAAGGTTCGTCCTTCAAAAATGTGGGCCCTAGTCTAACAAGTGGGAGACGAATCAATTGATGTGTGAGATTGACAGGGTACATCAAGTGGTGCTTGTGAGCAAGCCTAATATTAATTTTCACCCTTGCATTCCCTTGCACCTTGGACCTATTTAGTTGCAAGCAAGTATTTCAAAATATGCTATTTGTTGACTTGATAGAAGTTTTATTTTATTTTATCCCAAAAAGTAGAATTTCGGAAAGCTAATTACAATAAGCTAACATCAATAGCCTTCACCAGCATTTCCATGAGATTGGTAATAGGGTGGCCTTCACCTGCATTGCCATTAGGATTACAAATGGGTATCCGGAAGCTCCAATCCGAAAAAATTGGGTATGGAACCTATTTTAAATTCTGATTTATAAACGAGTCTGGGTCCAAAACCTAATGTAGGTTTCGATTGATAAACAGATCCGGTTCTAGGTCCATATAGGTTCCGACCTGCGAGCGTGGGACTCGGCATATGAGTCTTTGATATTGCTAATTGTAGCCCATAAACAACTTTTCTTTTTTATATTTTTAAGAATAATTATGAATGTAGTAGACTTGATGTAATGTTCGTAGTTGAATGATATATTTATTTAAAGAAAAAGAAAAAATATAACCGATTTTAAAATCAGATCTCGGTCCTCTAGGTGGACTAAGTTTCGGAAACGGATTCGGATTTTCCTATCAGAATCAAGTCTAAAACTAACAAAATAAGGTGTGAGTTAAAATCGAAACTGTTATTTTAAAATGGATCCCGGTCAATGTCAAGCATGGTTCCAACTCTAGATCCGTCTCGCTTGCAATCCTAATTGCCATGAGATTAGAAACAGGATTTTCTATAATTGGACTGTAATTGTAGTCAAGTAGACTCTTTCTAGCCTCAGAGTATGATTATTATTATTTTTATTTTTAGAGTTCGTCCTGAAGGTTAGGGGACCCTACACAGAAAACGATTTTAAAAAGTAGAGCCTCATCATGGAAAACCGCGATAAAGGTGCTATGGCCTTTACATTGTAAATGGATTAAAAAAAAAAAAAAAAACAGAAAAGAAAAGAATGAACAAGGATGATCGGATTTACTCTTGGTCTTGATTTACTCTAAATGGATTTTTAGAGTTCGTCCTAAGAGTTAGCGAACCCTACACAGAAAACAATCTTTGCTTGTCTTTTGCATTAACAGGAAGGATTAGGTTTAGATCAACCACGAATTAATAGAAAGGTTGTAGATGATTATGATAATGATCTGATGTGGATGGACTATTTTAAAAATTGGTATAGATGTCACCTTTTGATGGATGGTTAGTTGAATTGAGGTGAGATAAAGCTTCCATTATCCACACAAAAAAATATTAAGTGTCATAACAAAAATATATAAATTCAAAATTTTCTCATTCCAAAAAAAAGGTTAAGAAGCAATCTCATTTCTCAATTAAAAGACAAAAACCATCATCCTTTTAATTAAAAAGTCAAAAAAATTTCCTATCAAATCCCTAAAAATGGAAGGCCATCATAACTCATTATATTTTTTTATTTTTTTATTTGACCCACTCCCCACTTTCCTTAGCCTTATCATAGTTAATGGAGTAAGACAAAAAAAAAAAAATCCCAGCCGCCTTAAAGGTATCACAAGTTCAGCCGGAATTTTGAAATTTCATCCGTTCTGAAATTTCAGCCGTTAGAGAAATTTCTTAATGATAAGGACAAAAATTATCAGAATTCTACCAATTCCACTCTTTACATAAAAGAAAAAAGAGGACGAAGACCACAGACAACACCTAATTATAAAGAACGAACCCCTCTCCACTCATCCTCCAGAAGATATCCAACACCCAAAAACACACCCCAGAGAAGAGATCTCTTCTCCTGCATTTCTTACTCCTCACCCACAAAACAACCATGAACTCCTCAACAGAAAACCACTACGAAAAGGACTTAAAACCACCTTCCCCTTCCTCTCCACCGTACCAAAAGGACATAAAACCACCTCCCCCATCATCTCAGTTGTTCGATCGTACTTCTGAAACGGGCATTCCTATCATCGACCCACCCAGTGCTCCCCCACCACTACACATCCAATATTCCCAACCTCCGGTTCCTTGGTCCACAGGTCTCTTTGACTGCAGTCAAGATGTTGGAAACTGTATGTGCTCTTCTTCTTCTTCTTCTTCTTCGCCTTCCAGTAGTTTGTTTGAGCGACAATAGTTCTCACTGATGCTTATTTGTGGTGGTGTTTTGGCAGGTTGCTTGACATTTGCTTGCCCAAGGATCACTTTCGCGAAAATTGTAGATATAGTGGATAGAGGATCTCCTTGTAAGAGCTTCAAATGTTTTGGGGCAGGCTTTGTTTCTGTTAATTGTTATAGTAATGCTATCATGGGAACAAAAATAATTTGTGTTACTGTTAATAAGAGAGGCCACGTAGTCGTTATAGTAATGCTATCATGGGAACAAAAATAATTTGTGTTACTGTTAATAAGAGAGGCCATGTAGTCGAACATTAGATCTCCAGTTAGAAGTCGAACTAGCAAAAAAAATACCAGTGCTAAGTCCGGGTCTAAAAATATTACTAAAACTTAACTAAAAATTATAATAATAAATTTTAATAAAGAGAATTTATTTGCTAGTTATTGGAAAAAGAAGAAACACCTGGGCATTAAATGTTTAAGAAAATGTGAGAATGGGGTATTAAATGTTTAAGAAAAATACTGCCAAGTGTCAAAATATAAAAAATTTAGATTGTTGACACATGGCAGGACTTTCCATCCATGGTTTTTGTCTTATAATATAGATAGATAGATATCACTTAAATTAATTAGATCAATTGGGAATACAAGTTTAATGATTTTTAAGTTTATTTGTAGTGTCATTCAATCGGATAATGGTCAAATCATGATCTAAGATCCATATGAAATAAGGAAGGTTGTGGGTTTGACTTGATCATAGGGTGGTAATTGCTTTTTCAAAAACATCAGGAACATTCTTAATATTTTGAGCCTGCATAGAGCTGGCAATTGGTTTGAAGGGTTTGAAAGGTCTTCAGTGGTGACCAAGGATATTTGTTTTGGTTGGGCTAAACTTTTCGCTCAATTTTTCTAAGTACATTAAAAATGTTATTCACGGTTCGCTACGTCACCGCGTGCAGCCTGCAATACATGCGGGCAGCTTACCATGCATCCCAGCAGGGGCTGTTGACCCTGAGTAGTGCGTAAGGCCATTTAAAGGATCCTGATTCAATTAAAAGAGGCAACTGGACTTTCCTTAAAGTCAAAGTCTTTCCTTAAGTCCTTCTAGTTTGAGTTGGTTGTTGCCTTGGAGTTGTTGGGTGTTTAATTAAACTTTTAAATAGTCTGGAGTGTTTGTTTACTTTCTCAAAACCTGCATGTTAAGCCCGTTATTAGGAAGGTAAGCTATCCATATATATGTCATACAATTATGAACCGATATATAGGCACCATATTAAATTGATTCAATTGGAATAATGCCAATTGGGTTGACTAGATCTAAAATACTAGATTAACTCCAATATGGAAAGAAAAAAAAAAAAAAAAGATCCCATCCTTTTGAATTAATCAATCCAACATATGGGTGCACTCCTAATTTGAAAATGAAGATTGTAATCTACTCACTAATTAATAATCTATTCACCTTTCTCCACCTGTATTAAAAATTTTAATGTAAGATACTAACTACTCAACACATGTGAGTGCAGCATTGATGGCATTTGGATTTTGTCCATTCATGTACCGAACCAAATTGAGGGGCCAGTTCCACTTGCACGGGAACGAATATACCGACTGCCTCATGCATTGCTTCTGCCAGCCCTGTGCCTTGAGCCAAGAATACAGAGAGCTCAAGAACCGTGGATTCGACATGGAAATAGGTCCCTCTCTTCATATCTTCTTCTTATCTACTCTTATAGACATGTTGATCTCTCATCCTCAAAATTGTGTTTTCTCATGTGGATCTGTTTGTGGGATTGTTTGAATGTGCAGGATGGCATGCGAACATGGACAGGCAGACCCCCGGAATTTTAACCTTGCCTCCATCTGTGACTGGAGGCATGAGCCGTTAAGTCACTATATGGTGTTTGAACAGAACTGAAAGGTTGGTTTGGCTATTCAGTCGTCAATGTTGTTTTTTTTGATACTCTCCAGTCGTCTATGTTGTTATATTCTTGTATTGCTTGCTTATGTTATATTGTGAGTTGTTTAAATAAATGCATCAAAATGTATTGCGATTAATAAAAATGATTTTTGGACGACTTGATTTGGAGATTGGGCCACAATTGATGCAATTGCACTCTCAGTATCAATTTTGAATTTTAATTTTCACAAAGAATTGTCTCATCCAGATAAGAAGATAAGTCTTGGTCACAATACAATAAAAACTCGGTGCTCACTAAACCCAACATAATGATAATCTGTACTATATATGGACATCGACCCATTCAATGATATATATACTAAAATTACATTTCAATAGAAGTCGATCCCACCGATTGATTGAGTGCATCAATTTGATTTAAAATTTGATGTTTAGTTTGGAAACTAGTTGCCGATATTCCATCAGTTTTGACTTTATCCCATACATCTTGCAAAAATCTAAGAAGTGTCCTATACATATTGGATTCTTTAATCCTTATCCAGGAGAGGTGATCATGGACTGGACTTGCCTGAGTCTAACCTGGGCGAGCCCACTTGGGGTTCAGCTTAAGCCTTAATTTCTGCAATGTTAGCAAGCCTTAGATTTAATGGTTGAGAGCCTGAACCTAGGCCCAGCCTAAATGAGATACATAATTTAAGAAAAAATTAGACCCTTTTTTCACACGAACACAAAACTCAATCATCTATGCCACAACTTTAAATAGTAAGCAAAAAACTTTTTTTTTTTATAATAAAAGCATGATTCACCCGGGCTCAGGTTTAACCTTTTTTAGGCAGGCAAAATATTTTTCTTAAACCAGAATGAGGGATAGAACATTTCCAGTCCCATACCCAATTAGCTTAGCTAGAACTTGGGACAGTTTATTAATAAAACTTATTTTTTTAAAACTAAAACTAATCCACTCGGGCTCGAGCTAAACATATTTTAGATGGGTCGGGCATGGGCTCCATAATTACGACCAAGTCTAGGGTCGGGCTTGCGAGTTGCGCCTGTAGCTTCAAATTCGCGGTGGAAATTTAAAAGAGTCCAATCCAATTTTATGTTTTGGCCCATATGTTTGTTAAATATTGCTTGGACACTGTATCTCATGGACAAGATTACAAGATTCCATTTTTGGGGAATTTAACATTGCTTGGAGGGACAATTTCTAAGTACTTCATATCGGTGGTTTTTGTGAGGCGGGATCCAATAAAATTCAGGGTGTTCCCACCTTTGGTGCCGGTCTTGATGCATGCTCATGTATAAGCAAGTGCGTCGGAGAAAATATTTCCTGTGTCAAAAAGTCTTTTTTCTATTTCTAAAACTTGAGCACCTAATCTTTATTTATTTTAAATTTTATATTTTATGTAGAAAAATGATTGTACTCAGCACGTACTACTATGCTAGTTATGTATTAAATTAAAATAGATACCTACTGGGCATTATGCAATGGTTTTAGTTGTGTTTACAAACATAAATATATTATGTGAGAGTCCGGGCATGATCCGTCAAATGGAAGCTTTTCAAGCCCATTTATTTATTAGGCCTAGATTTAATGTTAGGACCCAGACTAGAGGCATAAAGTCAGGCCCAGGCTCATCAAATATGCAAAATATATACACCTTAGTGTATAGAATAAGAGTAGGTCATATGCCTCTAAGCCCATCTCATTCAATAATCAGGCTAGAAAGTAGCGGATTCAGACTACCGCTTGAAAACTGGAGCTTAAATCCAGCCCAATCACTTCCGCAGCCCTTGTTTGGGGATATTAGGTTGTAAACTGGTAGGGTTATTTAAAAAAAAAGTACAGGGGTGTAATTTTCAGGTTACATGCAAACGAGACCTACGTTGACAAAGTCCAGTCGGAGAAATTCTATTTGCACCTACCTTTTCTGCTCAGCGCACTCACCCCTATGAAAAATAGTGGTGGGTGTGCTCAACAGAAAAAGTGAGTGTAAATAGAATTTCCCATTGCATCCCGTGGACTGACTTGTATTTACCTTACAATTGTGAGTCATGAAGATAAGGAATCTGCCATCCGACCACTGAAAACCAATAGCTAGTCTCACCATCTCCAATACCATGTGGCAAAGGCACTTCTACCCATCCTTTTCATGTTGAGCTGGAGAAATTTCTGGAGACTGAACAGGAAGCTGCCCCATTTGTCCTTTTTTTTTTTCTTCTTATTTGTTTTTGCCCTTTACCCATTGGCCGGGACGATGAGAGAATCTGCATACAAATTACAACGGGAAGGTAACTTACTTAATTGGAAAAGAGGCTAGGACAAGTGGAAAGAAAGCCCACATAAAAATAAAAAGAGCCTGCACAAGTGGGAAGATGTGATTTAACCAGGGTTCGAACCCCGGACAGTAAAATAAGAACTGACGTTCATTACCACTCAGGTAAGGAGCCATTCTTTTCCTTTACACACTTGGAAGATAGTGGAGTAGCATAATGCAAGGGGTCGCTCCCCACATCTTATATTTGAATGAGAGCTGCTAATGCCACAACCCAAGTTTCTATGAGCACAATCTTTTTTTTTATGACCAATATATCAATGTGTAAAATTACTTTAAAGGATATTTACCAAAAGTCTCTAACTCCCCGACTTCTTTCTACACTCGCCCACCATCACCCCCAACCCCTTTTCCATTCGGAGGTCAAACTCCTTGAACAGCTAGCCGTATATTCCTGCCGGTTTACGCACGTAACAAGGGGTTTTTTTTTTCTGGATTTTCTTTTTCAGTCTCACGCACTGCTTTTGTCTCGGGATACATGCCAAAAAAGTTCAATTTATTTGCTATTTAAGTCACGCTATAACTTCTTTCTTCATCCATTTCAGCAGATCCGTGGCACGATTTAATAAATGTTACAAATTAACATTTCAACTGTCAAAATTTTTTTTTTACCATGATCATGATAAGTAATATAAATTATAGTTCAAAATCAATTTATTAAAATGATTAAAATTAATTTATGGTAATTATTTACAATATTTATAAGGAATTTTATTGAAAAAGTCTTAAAATATAGGCATTTATCCCCATCCCTATCAAATTGTAGGCATTAGTTTTCCCGCGACTTTTTTTTTTTATTTTTTATTTTTATCGATGATAGCATCACTAAACAACTGTTGAGTGACGCTATCGTCTGTTCGCATCTTACTTCACTTCGTCTCCTCCATGATTCGTCTCTCAAGTGCCATCTTCACTGAAATGAGCGAGTTGGGAAAAGGACAGGGAAGAGTGTATATATAAAGGTCAAATTGACAGTTGAGACTTCAAGCCCCTACAAAACAAGGAATTTGACGGTTGAGACGTCAGGCCACTACAAAACAAACTAGACAGCTAGCAGAAAAAAACAATATGCATGGTGGAATGAATGGATTACTTTGGTAGCAGAAAGGACGGGTGAGAAGAGAGGAATTGGAATTGGGACCAGCTAGTTGAGAGGTCACGAGATCATGGACTAGTCTATACTAGCGTGGAATCTCAGAAGTGTAGCAGAGGCACACCGTTGCAGGTGTGGAGGAAGAAGAGACAAAAAAAAAGAAAAAAAAAAAGATCCGTTTGGTAATTTAATTAATTAAATCAAGTAAATTTAAGTCAATTTCAACATCACATTAAAATCTCTTTTTATCAAAACTCCCTCCAACTTATCAAAAAAAAAGTCAAAAAGCAACTACAATTATTAACTAAAAGACAAAAAAACGCATTCTCCCATACAAAAAGTCAAAAATATTCCATTCCAAACTTCTAAAAACAAAATTATCATCATAACCCACTACATATTTTATTCATTCTTTTTTTTTCACTTCACTCAACTTCACTTTAAAAGTAAAGTGCCAAACGGGCTCTAAGGGAAGAAGAAGGTGGGGGAAGGGCGGAGTGGTGCAATGTAGGGCTGCACAGAACCGGACCGCAGACCGGACCGGACCACAAAACCGGACCGGACCAGACCGGATTTGTGGTCTTAGCGGTCCAAATCCGGTCCGGTCCGGTCCGGACCTTTTGTGGTCCGGTCTGGACCGGACCGGACCGCATTTCTTAAAAATAAAAAAAAAAATTCATATATATGAGCCCATGAGGCATAAGCCCAACACCCATTTGCAAAACTCATCATTCATTCATTTGACATTTGTCCACTTTTTAGATGTGAGGTGAAAATGGAAAAAAAAAAAACGAAAAAAAAAGTGAAAAAAAATGGAAACCGGTCCGGACCACTTTAAGTGGTCCAACCGGACCGGTTTGGACCGGTCCGGTCCTTCATTTTAGGCCGGACCGGAAATCCGGGTGATCACCCCTAGTGCAGTGAGGGAGAGAAAGAGAGGGAGAGAAGAAAGAAAGAAAGAAAGAAGACAGTGATTGCCGAACACTGACGCTAGCGTCACTGTCGTCAAAAATCCAGTGACGCTAGCGTCACTTACCCTAGGCTTAAAAAAAAAAAAAGCCATAGTGCCGACAGACCAAATTGGTGCTGCATATTTGGCGAGAACCCATTGGGATAAATGGCTGTATTTGATGATTTTACCCCCATAATTATATTGTTTGGTTACTGTTCATCTACTTGTGTGATTTTCCTTTTAATTTAAATTTATCATTACTATAAATGGATCACAAAATAGAACTAAAAGTTCTAAATCTGAACCTCACATTCACCGATATATGGACCAACAGTTCTAGAAGTTGAAATACTGATATGAACCTGTAGATTCATATTAATAAATCAAAATCTAGAGTTTTTTGTTCAAATCGAAACAAATTTAAAGGCTATGAAATCAAACCTAAAGATTTGAAAAAACTAGAAATTCTGATGAATTGTTAGAACCAGAAGTTCTACTTCAAACCTCAATATTTGACAGAACTTGCAATTCTAATTTCATGTATTATGAACTTGAAATTCTAAATCAAATCTATAAAGTCTTGACAAACTAGCAGTTTTGATTATCAAAGTTGAGAACCTAATGTTCCAACTTTTCATTAACCAACTTATTTGTCTATACTTAACAGGGCTAATTCATGTATCATGAACCTGAAGTTCTATTTCAAACAGAACCAACCATTTTCATTCTTAAAGTTGAGAACCTGATATTCTAACTTTTCATTAGCCAACCAATCCCACATGATCACACACATGATCAATCAAGCCCAGGGATCCGAAGATGGACCATGGGCGACCTTATGGGTGCTGGACTTACACGGAACGGATCCCGTATGGCTAGACTGATTTGAGGGCATGAGTCTTGTTGGCAATGTCGATCAACCTAGAATCTTGGCCTGATGACTAAAAATCTACTCACTGATGGTGGATGATAATGGAATTGTTCCCTTTATGAATAAGGTTACTTAGAGGAAGTGGATTACTTGAGTGAAGGAGAATCCAGTAGAAAAACTAAAATGGAGTTCTAATTGTCTTCCTTGCCAAAACCCAGTCATGGCCGATAAGAGTAGTGGGCCCCATGCACCAATTGCTGATCAATCTGATCCTTGGTTCTAAAAGGAGGCTCTGGACAACTTCAATGATGATGGGCCCATGAGGATTGGGTCCCATCTGGCCCACTATCCCCATTCTTCAAACACTTGGGGCATGTTTTTTTGCTGGAATTCTTAATTTACAGACAAAGTGGAATTCCTGCATGCCCCTTTGGACTTGAGCATCCTGGAATTCCTGACAGAAATTTCACTAAACAAACGGAGCCTTGAGGTGTAAGACTTATTATATATTTATGATGGCTTGTTCCCTTGCATTTACAAATGTCATGTTAATTAAAAGAAAAATTAAGTCTTAGCCAGCTAAAAGGTCGCAAATTAGAACTCGCCACCTGGACTCCAAAAAGAAGGAACTAAAGCAGTAGCTTTCGAGAGTGCAACTCAGCACATACTTTTATATACTTCCAACTATACCCTTGCAATGTCACATGTCATCGAGTAGTTTCTCTCTCCACCCAATTAATCGTTATTATTTTATTTTAAAACAAGATGGGTCTTATGTAAATTAATATAAAGAGACGGGGTAATTGGCAATTCAAGAACCCATTACATAGTTTCACCGGAAAAGGAGAACGCTGCCCCGCACCATCTTTACCGGGACGGATTTCACACCAAGAATTTTTGAGCCGATTGGGTAGTGGGCCAAACAGGGCCCACTCTATGTGAGTCCAGTACTACAGTGGTCCCATAGGGCCCCACTCTCGGATCACAGGTCCAGATCCACAATTAGGTGGGCCATAGGGTCCCACTTGGGTCCTCACAAGCACCACCCCCATATGTTCATGTCAAGGATTTAAATTTTTTTTTTTCAATCAACATATGGGTGGGGTGGGGTGGGGTGGGGTGGGGACCCTCGCAAGCACCACCCCATTCTCCTTTGCTGCTGTGCCTCTAAAAAGAGTTATAATCCGCCCCTGTGCATTAAACCTTATTGATTGATAGATGGTCAAATATTTCATTTATAAGGTACTATGTAGGTGGATAGATTGATAGATGGTCAAATATTTCATTTATAATGTACTATGTAGGTGGATAGATTGATTTTATCTAATAAATCTCACGTCCCACGTGTAGATGGGCTTTATTTGTAGTGTCCATCATCGTTACATAAATGCATAATCCTATGATATTTTTTTTATTTAGATGGGCTTACCTCTGTTTCATCAAAGGTAGGGCCTTATAATTACATGATTGTCCAAGAGCAGATCCTAGGGCGACCCTTGCAGACCTATTCCCTTTGGGATGGACCCAGTGGGACCCATCGACCTTGGCCCAAAGTTCCCTTTTATAAAGTGGGTTATTCCCGACATGGGATTAATGACAGAAATCCAAATCTAGCGGTTGGATGTGTGGGAACCGATTGCCCAACTGATGGGGGATATGGGCCAACAATCCAAATGTGGGCCCATGGAGATCACTGTAATACTGGACCCACATAGAGTGGGCCCTGTTTAGCCCACTACCCAATTGGTTCAAAAAATCTGGGTATGAAACCCTCGCAGGAAATTCATCCCCTCATTGAATGACGTGAGACAATGCAAGGGTATAGTTGGAAGCATATAAAAGCATGGAACGATATATGAGAGACCGCCTCAAATATCAAGTTTGACCCAAACACATTTCCATAACCCCTTCATCCGTGTCCCACAAGTTTAACGACTTCATGTTTAAATAAATATTCAACCCTCAATCCAACGGCTCAGTGATTCCGACTCCATACTTTTACGAGTCCGAATCCCCAGTTTCAACGGAGCCTGTTCAACCGTGTTACACGGCCCGAAAAAGCACCCGGGCCGTGGGACGATCCCCAAGGGGGACCGTTGGATCTCAGCTGAGATCCAACGGTCCCCCCTGGGGATCGTGCCACGGCCTGAGCGCATTTTTCGGGCCGTGTGGACTTTCCCATACCAAAAACAGGCAGCGACTTTCTTACTTGGAAAAAATCTCCAGAGCCCGGGTTTTGTGCCCAGGCTCTGGCACGGCTCCCAACTTCAATTGGGATCCAACGACCCCCCGGGAGCCGTGCCAGAGCCCGTGCACAAAATCCGGGCTATGTAGCACGGCTCATCGAAGCCCAGCCTCCCAACTTGAAATTAAGTTTTTGAGAAAAAACCATAAGAATTTCTCAGTACAAATACAAGAGAGAAGAACCCAGAGCAGGTAATTCTTCTAAAACAAAGATAAGAAACCAGAACAAGTAATCTTGTTAAATAGAAATCAAATGCTCAAATAAGAAGAAACACAGGCCACCAACATGTGGAATCCAAAGATTGTGAGGAAAAGTCATACAAGAAAAAAAGGGAAAAGGTCCACTAAAACTGCTGAGCAATAAAAACCTTATCCGCATGAATCAACATAGAAACAAAGAAATCTCCGTCAGTCCTAACATGCCCTGCAATTGAAGAAGAAAACAGAGCAAACCCCTTAAATTGCTGAGTTACAAAACCCTTCAGACCCATGAGAAATACAACAAAAATAAGAGGAATTACTAAAAATAGCAGCTGATTTTGGTAAACAAAGATTTCATGCCTGAATGTCAATTAAATGCATGAAAAGAAGTTTTCCGGCAAAACCCAATTGAGCAAGTGAAGACTAAATGTCCAGAAAGAAATATTCCAGAGACAGTAGAAAAGTAGTGAGATGAGAGAGAGGATGGGTTGCCAGCAAATGAAGAGAAAATGCAGATTTTGTGATATGGTGATGCTAGATCTCTGAAAAAAAAAAAAAAAATTGAAATAGAACCACTTGCAAAGTCAAGTGGAGTGAAGTCAAGTAAAATATCACGTTAAACTCATTTTTTACCATAATTTGCTCCATCGTTTTCAACAAAAAAGTCAAAAAAGCAACTATAATTACTCACTAAAAATGAAAAAAACTCCATTTTCCGTACCAAAAGTCAACAATATTTCATCCCAAAGAACTAAAAATAAAATATCATCATTACCCACTACATATTTTATTCATATTTTTTATATCACTTCACTCCACTTGATTTTAGGGCCCGTTTGTTAATTTCACCTCTAAAGTTAAGTCAAGTTAAACATCACATCAAAAGCACTTTTTTTTTTACCAAAACTCCCTCCATCTTTTCCAACAAAAAGTCAAAAAGCAACTACATTTATTCACTAAAAAACAAAAAAAAATACATTTCCCCATACAAAAAGTCAAAAATATTCAATCACAAACAACTAAAAATAAAATACTATTACAATCCACTTATATTTTATTCATTTTTTTATTTTACTTTTTCACCTATAAAAAATAATGATGTGACATATACATCACCTTCACTACACTATTTGAATTAACAAAAGTACCAAACTGGCCCTAATGTCCGTCCGCGAACTCGCACTTTGGGACTGGTCCAAATAGGCTCCCCGATTTCTATACAACATAAGGGTATATTGGACATTTCATGCATAACTGGGGCAAGGAATACATGTGGCGAATGGGGATTGGCACAAACAGGGGAAAGAGAACGATATACAAACAGAAACTTCAAAGATAACTATTATAAGACCCAACCAAAAGATTAGACTGGTAGCTTTCTTTGTCAAATTAATTTTATTTTGAAAGAGTAGTCGTAGCTTCGTTCCCGACGGGTTCCCGACGGCAACTACTACTCCGTGAGTCTGACCGTCATCACGCGCTTTATCCATCTTCAAAACTGGGGCCGCTCTTCACCATTGACCAAGTCGAAGACCACAGGCGTGGCCCGATTATAAAGAACGAACCCCCTCCCCCAAAACGCAAACGCACCCCTCTTCGATCATTTACAAGAGATCCTCATCCAACAACCAAAAACACCACCCCAGATCTCTTCTCCTCACCCACAAAACAGCCATGTACTCCTCAGCTGCAAACCACTACCCAAAGGACTCATATCCACCTCCCCCTTCATCTGATCATCCGTTCGATCATTCTTCTGCAACAGGCATTCCTGTCAGTTCAGCAGACTACTACCCATCCAGTGCTCCCCTACCACTACACATCCAATCCCAACCTCGGGTTCCTTGGTCCACAGGCCTCTGTGACTGCGGTCATGACGTTGGAAATTGTATGTGCTCTTCTTCTTCTTCTTCTTCTTCCAGTAATTTGTTTGAGTGATTTTTCAATGATGCTTATCTGGGGTTTTTTGTATTGGCAGGTTGCCTGACATGTTGGTGCCCATGCATCACTTTCGGGAGAATTACAGAGATAGTGGATAGAGGATCTACTTGTAAGTGCTTCAAATGTTTTGGGCAGTCTTTGCTTCTGTTAATTTTTATAGTAACTGTATCATTGGAACAAAAATCATGTATGTTAATCAGAGTGGGCACGTAGCCGAACATCGGATTATCTTATTAATTACATCAATTGGGTCTACAAGTTTAATGATTTTTTAAGTTTATTTTTATTACCATTCAATCGAATAATAGCCAAATTAAGGAAAGGTGTGGGTTTGACTTGATCATAGGGAGGTGATGATTTTTTATTTTTTATTTCAAAAACAACAGGAACGTTTTTAATCTTTAGAGCCTACATAGAGGTAGCAATTAATTTGAATGGTTTGAAAGGTCTCCACCTGTGACCTGATCTACCATTGTGTGAAAATTTGGGGATCGTCTTCTCTCAATCCTTGCTGGTTGATTCGGAAGGTTGGGTGTCATATTTTGCATAATTAATACGGTCGTAAGATGCTCACTTATTCTATCAAATATGGGTGGTGATGATCAAAGGAGGCAATGAATCTGAAGGGCTCGGTTCAATTATTGGAGTGGGCAGATGGAACACAAAGACGGGACTGTCCGTAAAAAGTCAAAGTCTTTACCTAAGTCCTTCTAGTTTGAGTTGGTTGATTCTTTCCAGTTGTTGGGTGTTTAATTAAACTTTTAAATGGGCCGGAATGTTTGTTTACTTTCTCAAACCCTGCATATTAGGCACCTTATTAGGAAGGTAAGCTATCCATATCATACAATTAATTATGAACAGATAGGCACCATATTTCATTGACTCAATTGGAATGAAGATTGGCAATTGGGTTGACTATATCTAAAATACTAGATTAACTATGGAAAGAAAAAAAGACCATCCTTTTGAATTAATCAATCCAACATATGGGTGCACTCCTAATTTGAAAGTGAGATATTATAATCTATTCACCTCTCTTTGACTTGTAATAATCTATTCACCTCTCTTTAACTTGTATTAAAAAATCTTAACGTAAGATACTAACTGCTAAGACATGTGGGTGCAGCATGCGGAACGGGTGGTGTTCTTTACACGCTGATATCGCTGGTAACTGGGTGTCCATGCCTGTATTCATGCTTCTACCGAACCAAATTGAGGGGCCAGTACCTCTTGCTCGAGGACCCTTGTGTCGACTGCCTCGTCCATTGCTGCTGCGAGTCCTGTGCCTTATGTCAAGAGTACAGAGAGCTCAAGAACCGTGGGTTCGACATGAAAATAGGTCCCCTTCTCTCTTTATAAATGAAAGATGTTCCTATGAAAGATGCTCTCACCTTACTATAAAAAATAAGATGAGACCCTCATAATCATATTCAATGCTAACCACTTAAATGTGGGATTATTTAAATGTGCAGGATGGCATGCGAACGTGGAAAGGCAGACCCCTGGAATTACAACCTTGCCTCCATCTGTGACTGGAGGCATGAGCCGTGCTTGAACTGAACTGAAGGGTTGGTTTGGCTATTCAGTTGTCTATTTTGTTGTATTGTTGTAATGCTGGCTTATATTCGATTGTGAACTGTTAAAAGAAATGTATCAAAATGCTTGGTCTGCTACTAAGAACACCCAAGGACTCGTATAAATGGTTTGGTTGAACATTTTGGGTAATTGTTCTTGTGCATTTGGTTGGCGTTCGCGCAATTTGGCCCTTGAACCAGTTGGGGTGAATTTTGTATCTCCTAGGAAGTCAGAAACTGGCCGACTAGGCCAACAAGTCAAGTATTCAGGTGAATCTGGCCTTGTACTCTGTCAAACTGAGTCGACTCACCCTACTAGGTGTCCCTGCTGGGCCAATTTTTTTTTGTTTTTGCTGGCAGGTAAATTAGAATTAAGGAATGGAAGAAAGTACATGGGCAGTATGTTTGGTATTTTCTAAAACCAGTAATTTTAAAAAATAAATGTCAAGAGGCTTCTTAGATTTGTCTTTTCAAATATTTTGAGTGTGTCTCTTTAAAATCAAGTGTTTTGTGCCCTTTGGAATAGATGTGTCGCTTGGGCCCATTTGAATGGATGTGATCCAATTCTAAAAGATGCTTTCCAACTCTATAAATTTAGGTAATTTTCAAGTTTTTATATAGCATTCAAATGAGTAGATTGCATTAGTATTTTCTTAAGCATTTTTTTTATTATTTTTACTTTGATTTTAAGGCAATTCCATATTTCTGATTCTAAGCTCATTCTATTATGTAGACTTTGAATCAGAGTTGGGCATTGTATCCCGATGACAGAATTTTTCTCAAAACTACTTGCATGTGGGAGATTATTGTATTTAAGAAAGTATCCTAATTGGTGTGCCTTGCCCATTTTTCTTTTGATTTCTTATTCAATTTCTCACGTTTACAATTACTTACTTTTATTCACTAATTATTTATACTAACTGTTTATTTGATTTTCCTATTATACGTTCTCCGTAAGTAATTTCTTCATAACAGAATACCTCCCAAAAGGCTGAAAATACAAGCTCAAAAGGAGGGGAAAAAAAACTGCCGAGCCGAGTTGGATCAACCAAATAAGGGCAAATCAAGACGAGTCCAGATCCGGATCCGGATCTAGGTAGAGAATGATATTTAAAAAATATGGTTTTTAGGAGATATTTTCTAAAATTTAGGTAATATGTCGGGTCTCGGGTCCACGGTTCCGAACCAAGGTGGAACCGGATTCGGACTCATTTACTTATCGGTGCCTAAATAATGATACAGATCCGATTTTTAACGGGTCGGAACATCCGAATAATTGGAGAATCGGTGACCCATTTACATCCCTAGTCAAACCATGTCCATAGGGTTTTTCCTGTATTGTCACCATTAGCCATAGAAATCTACGACTAGTGATGAAAGTTGAGTAAATTCCCTACATTTATGATATCGTAAAATGTTAATTGAATAATGCGATATCGCATAAAACTACCTTGTTAAAAGTCAAAGGGGTATGTTATGCGATATCGTACAATTCAAAATCTAGCAATATTGCAAAAAAGTGTTGCAATATCGTAAAAAATAATAATTTGTAGATCATCCGGAAAACTTTCTCAACTTTCATCACCAGTCGTGGATTTCCATGGCTAATGGTGACCGTACAGGAAAATTTCCATTTTAATTTAAAAAAAGGTATGGATCTTGTAACCTAAACCTAGGTTCAGACATGGGTCTTATTAGAGGAGTAAAATGCATCGGGCCTGCATGTTGACTGGCCCAGGGCACGGGCCATGCTGGGCCAGTGAGCTGTGGTCTATGGCATGGCACGACCCAGTGCTTGGCCTAGGCACTACACGTATGGGCTTGGCCCGGTGGCCTGGTCAATGGGTTATGGGCCTTAGACTAGGGTATGATAGGAATTTGAGAATTTTCTTTTCCGATATAGTATTATTTCATATGGGTATTAGCATTTATTTATATGGATAATGGTTCCCAAAATGGTAATCAATGCCATGACCCTTACTTTAATTGGTATTAGCATGAGAAAGCTACTCTTTCCTCCTATCAAATAGAATTATTACTTACCACATAAGGTTTTGCAATGAGAAGATACTCTTTATAACCCACATGTAGCATTAAGTATAAATTTTGACATTTAAAAAAGAAAGAAAGAAAGAGGTTATGGCTGGCTCAGCCACGCTCGTGTCCGTGGGTCATTCTGGGCCGAGCCCCTGCCAACCTGGGCACGGCACAGTACAGCCCATGACATTTCACAGGCCGGCAAGCACGGCTGGGCCGAGTTCCAGACGGCCGTGCCGGGCCTAACATAGTTACACCTCTTGGTCCTATCAGTAACTGAAGACTGAGTCTGAGCTCACTATTGACACGACCCGAACCCAAACCCATTTCATCCCTATTGACTGGCTGGTTACAATCATAACGTGGACATCATCCAATAAATAGCCTAGATTGATTGTTGGCCCACTTTTGATATAATCAACAATAACCATTCTCTGTGTATTCTTCTTTACGAGGTTGTGTTTGGCAACAAATCCTTGAGAAAAAGTCTCACTTTCCACAATGTCAAGGAGAACCCAACTTTGGCAATTGTAAATCCCCAAAAAATTGAACAAATGAAAATCTTAATATATGAGGATTTTCAAGTCCAACCCCCTCCCATGGAATTTGAAAATCTTTACGTTTGTGGATTTTTACACCAAAATCACCTTTTCTCAACTATATGCAACGATATACATTAATATTGTTGTGAAATCTTTAACTATACAAATCCTCAATGAAGAATCTCTCTTAAAACGACAATGAGAAACCCTTATTGATTCCTCACATATTCCCAAACATACTCTAAAGTGAGAGAGAAAAGTTGAATTGACCATTAAATTAGATTGTGTGGAGGGATGCCATGTGCCCAAAAATGGACTTATGACAGATTTGGTTGCACTAATGATAGCTTATTCAAGGGTTTTACATTTTTTTGTTACTGAAGTTGGTCACGACGAGTGGCAAGTTTCTAAGTTGGTCTACAACTGTAGTTTTGGCTTTGATTAAGACTTAGATGGATTGAAAATGGAGGTGGATTTTAAAAGGTTGGGCCGACACTGATTGTGCTTATGATTGTTGGATAATGAGGGAAGATTAATTAGTTTAAGTAATTAGTTTAAGGCATCCACTAAACAAATAAGACACATGTTTGCATGATTTGTGGGCTTGATTTAGCTGAGGTATGGTTTGAAGGGTTTCTTAAGATTAGATTACTAGTTTGGAGAACTGTTTATAATCACTAAATTTATCAGTTGGGAGCTGATTGTGAGTGGATGTTGAACTAATTGGGCCAGGCTTATTGGATTTAGTTTTCTCGGTCCCACCCCATTCCATTGAAAAGGTTTGGGTCATCGATGTTTTGGCCAATACAGGCCCAGCTCACGATCGGTCTACTTTGGAGTGAAAGGGGGGGATTTTACAGACCTGTAGCGCTGGGTTGGGTCTGTTACTTAAAAGGGCTAAACTCCCAAAGCTCATCTAGATGGCCTTGCATACCATGCCCGATGAACCCCACACGAAAAAAACAAGAACTATTTTTTGATGAACTGGGTCTGGGCATGACCTTTCAGTTAAGTGGGTCGAATGCAGGCCCAAATATTAGGCTCCATGAATAAACACTGGGTTTCCATAGTCTTCATCCTTGTCGGCGTAGCCCATCTTCAATTGTTGGTCCACATAGACTTCTTTACTTGATGACTCCTTAAAATAATTAAATACTTTGGCTGATTGTCCACAAATCATAATATGGTCATCAATGGGCCCAACTAACTCATGAGCTTTCCTGGGCGAACTCAGTGGGCTCATGCCCAAAAGATCATTTTTTATAGTCTCCAGCTCAAGCTAAGCCTACTTTACAGGCCCGGGCTGATGGCAAAAAGCTCAAAAAGTGGCTCAACTATCTATTTGATGGCTTGATGTGTCAAAATTGTAGGGCCCACATTCAACGGTCCAAAATGCCGGCCTAATGTGGGCCCACCATGAGTGGGATTTTCTTAACAATAGCCCACATGACTTTATCCTACAATCTATTGATGTTAGGCCATTTTTTCCTTTCTCGAAGGAATTGTCAAGTGGGAACTAGTTCTCACCTATTATATAAAAACTTTTGTGTGGGGCCCAACTAGCAA
The DNA here is from genome assembly GCA_012931725.1 of Litsea cubeba. NCBI lineage: Eukaryota > Viridiplantae > Streptophyta > Magnoliopsida > Laurales > Lauraceae > Litsea > Litsea cubeba. Next base: position 70,615,684 of record CM022950.1, on the reverse strand, counting down.
CCCATCCAAACCTAGCAACTAAGAGAGAACCCTTTGATAGTCACTAATCCCAAGGATTTGCACACATCAGAATGGACTGAACCGTTTGATCAAGAGTTGAATAATTTTTTGAATATGAAGCCATTAAACTTGTAGGCCACAAATAAAGGGGTTAGGGGCATGTGTTTGGGATCAAACTTGATACTTTGGGCGGTCTCACTTAGATTTTCCCATCCTCCCTAATCTTATCCCCAAATAGAGCCCACAATTGAGCCCTACAAAAAAATTTTCATATAATTTGTGAGAACAATTCCCTCCTAAATATTACCCTTCACCTAAGGTTCAACAAAAGTGATCCTTTATCAGTCTTCTTTGGCAATGGTGATTGGTGAAAGTAACCTTGATTAGAAGAAGGGCCTGTTTACCCTTGCCCTTTGATTGGATGGGATGGGACATTGGAGTCAATATCAGATGACCTAAAGTCAATACATGCCAAAGCTATCCGGTCCTAGAAATTTATAGCCGTTGAAGAAACTGGTTTTATCCAATATAATCACCCAAATACTTGTACTGTTTGGTTTCATCTTTTTCATTCCTCTTCATTTGAATCTTTTACTTCTGGAGCCTAAGGGTATGTTTGTCTTAACACTTATCCCCATGAAAAAGTGGATGATTTTCCACGAAAAACCCATTTTTCAGGTGTTTGGTGCGGAATAATTCCGCAGAAACACTTTCTTACCTCGTTAGCATTTTCCTTGATAATTGTGAAAATGGGTTTCCTATGGGGGTATGGAAAATGGATTTCCTCGGAAAACTTCTCTCACTTTTCCTCACTCTTGTCCATTTCACTACAACTCTTTAATTTTTTATTTCTTTAAATAAATTATTATTTAATGTTGAATAAATAATATACATGTTATGTTAATTTTCTTCAAAAAATTATTTCACCAAATAAGAAAATTTCATTTTCTATAAGTAATCCACAGCCGCACCAAACAACATTAGCACCAATTCAACGAGAAATTTTTTTTTGCACCAAACATAAATTTCTAAATCCTACGGAGATCCTTTTCCAATGTTTCCATTTCTATGAAATTTGCTGACGTGATAATTTTTCCTTTCAGCGAAAAGGATGTGTACACAAACGTGTCCTAAAAGTATAGAAAACTTGAAGGATAAAATAAATTGGTGAAAAGCTTATTATATCCATGAGAAAAGATCCCATCTTGACTGTCTTGCATTTGTATGATTATTTTTCATGTCACAAGCAATCTTCCCCGGTGAATAGGGACCATAGGTTTAGAACATAGCAAGGGACACTGCATTGGCCAATGTTGTAAATCTTTATGTCGTCTTCATCGTTAATGTCTTGTTCCAATTATACCTATGTGATTTTAATGTATTATGGGTAGATATTTAAATAGATTGTACTTCTTTAGATTTATTCTAACGACTTCTATTAATGTTCTCTTTTGCCTATCCATTTTCCATAAGAGGCCATCAACATACATGAAGAAACTTTTTCACATTGACACTGCTATTGGCTGTAATCTTTATGTATAAGCTGAAATATGGATTACAGACTGGTATTTTGATTTGTTTTACTACGTTTCTTCTAATAGAAATAATTGGAAAAGAAACCTATATTTCATGTGTGATTTTTCTTTTGTGCACTTCTTCAGTATGAATAATTCAGTCACAAATTTTCACTTTCGGTGGCACACAATATTATCATGCTAATAGGTAGCACTACAAACTCTTATGCATTTCTTCTCTAACTATTTATTTGAAATTCAACTTGAAGGGATAACTTTACCCAAAAAAACAAAAAACAACTTGGAAGGGAAAATGTTTTTGCCCCTTTCCAACAAGCGACAGAGCAGACGTACAAGCAACAGAGCAGACGTACATGACCAAAACCAGCGGGTTTGTACGGGTATCAAGATTACTGTACACGTCGTGACCACGATGCAAGGTATGTGGCACCCCCACGTTTTTTTTTTTTTAAACGTCTTGACCTTGAACAAAAGCCACAGCTGGCCCTTCTATTTTTGTCTCCAACATAAGAAATAGGGTGATGGGTTATGCACCCACTGTATAAAGAGTGGGTGTACAACCTAGGATTCCTCTGTGTATTATTTAGGGACATGAGGAGGGACATCAGCTCACATGCACTTGAGGAGTGATCCTAAATCCAAAAAACAGCAACTCACATGCGCATGACAGGGGACATCACGTCACACGTTAAAAAATTCTTGGATGATGGCTGATGGCTGATGGGACATGAATTGAATGAGAAATGGCTGAATGAATTGTGTGCAGATTTAAGAGTATGTAGAGGGACGAATTAATTGTAAAAAAGGACTGAGATTTTTGTTAATTTTTCTATTATGGGAATTTCTTCTTAACTAGGAAAAGAGACCGTTTAGCTTGTAAAGATTGTAAGGTTATACCGGGGGAGAGCTTGACTTCCCAACATAGGTTGTTGATCATAGATGTGCAGTTACAAAGGTGGACTAGAAAAAAGAAGTTGTATAGATGCTCAAGGACTAAATGGTGGAACCTGAAAGGTGATAAGCAACTAGCTTTAAGGGAAAGAGTACTAGAGGAAGACGTTTGGGCGACAGAAGAGAGTGCAAATAATATGTGGGATAAGGTAGCAGAGTGTATTAGGAGGGTAGGGAAAGAAGTCTTAGGAGAATCTAAAGGGGGTGCTCCGGTACAGAAAGAGGCATGGTGGTGGAGCGAAACCGTCCAAGACAAGATAAGAGTTAAAAGAGAGTGCTTTAAAACTTGGCAAAATGATCGAATTGAAGCAAAAAGAAGCAAAAAGAGAAACCAAAAAGGCAGTTAGTGAGGCCAAGGCAAAGGCATTTGAGGAGCTATATAGGCGACTTGACACTAAGGAAGGCGAAAGAGAGATATTCAAGCTTGCTAAAACTAGAGATCGGCGGACCAAGGACTTAAACCAAGTTAAATGCATTAAGGATGAGGATGAAAAGTTATTAGTAAAGGAAGATGAGATAAAGGAGCGTTGGAAAAGCTACTTCTATAAGTTATTTAACGAAAGCAGTAGTAGTGACATACAATTGGGGCAGGTTACCATTTCTAGAGAAGCGAATCATATGTTCTATAGGAGAATCAGTAGGGAAGAAGTTAAAGAAGTATTGAAAAGAATGAAGAATGGGAAAGCGGTTGGGCCAGATGGTATCCCTATTGAGGTCTGGAGGTGCTTGGGGGAGGATGGTATTAGTTGGTTGACAAAGCTTTTTAATGTAGTGCTAAAGAGCAAGAAGATGCCTAATGCATGGAGGAAAAGTATTCTTATACCCATATACAAGAACAAAGGAGATATTCAGAACTGTGCAAACTACCGCGGGATTAAATTGATGAGCCATACGATGAAATTATGGGAGAGAGTTATTGAGAGAAGACTAAGAAGAACAACAAATATTTCAGAGAATCAATTTGGTTTCATGCCTGGGAGATCAACCATGGAGGCTATCTTTTTCCTGAGGAGGTTAATGGAACAGTATAGAGAAGGTAAGAGAGATTTACATATGGTGTTCATTGACTTGGAGAAGGCCTATGACCGGGTTCCTAGGGAGATTCTTTGGAAAGTTCTGGAAAAGAAAAGAGTTTGTGTCGCTTATATTGAGGCGATAAAGGATATGTATGATAGAGTCGTGACATCTATAAGGACGACTGGCGGCGAAACTAAGGAGTTTCCTATCACGATTGGTCTACACCAAGGCTCAGCGTTAAGCCCGTACTTGTTTGCCCTAGTTATGGATGAGATTACAAGACATATCCAGGATGAGGTGCCGTGGTGTATGCTATTTGCAGATGACATTATTTTAGTGGATGAGACGAGAGAAGGAGTGAATGCTAAACTTGAATTGTGGCGGAAAACATTAGAGACAAAAGGGTTTAGGCTAAGTCGATGCAAAACGGAATATATGGAATGCAAGTTTAGCCAAAGTAGGACACCTGGTAACATAGAAGTAAGTTTGGGCACACAAAAGATAGTAGAAAAAGAAAACTTTAGGTACCTTGGATCTATGGTGCAACAGGATGGAGGGATTGATACTGATGTAAGTCACAGGATTCAAGCCGGGTGGACCAAATGGAGGAGTGCTTTGGGGGTCTTGTGTGATCGGAAAGTCCCCCTCAAGGTTAAAGGAAAGTATTATAAGGTGGCGGTACGGCCAGCGTTGTTATATGGATCAGAGTGTTGGGCAGTAAAGCATAATCATGTCAAGAAGATGGAAGTTGCGGAGATGAGAATGCTAAGATGGATGTGCGGGATCACAAGGAGAGATAGGATTAGGAATGAGGAGATCAGGGGCATAGTAGGAATAGCACCGATTGGAGATAAAATGAGAGAAAATCGACTGAGATGGTTCGGCCATGTTAGAAGGCGTCCAACAGAGGCACCTGTTAAAAGGTGTGAAAGCATGGAGTTTGCCAAGAGTAGGAGAGGGAGAGGGAGACCCAAGAGAAGTTGGAAAGAAACTATTAAACATGATCTTGCCTACATGGATCTAACGGAGGACATGGCCCTAAACAGATTTGATTGGCGTCGTCAAATCCATATAGCCGACCCCACCTAGTGGGAAAAGGCTTGGTTTGGTTTGGTTTCTATTATGGGAATTGAATGACACAAATTGTATGACTACTAAAGGAATAAAAATATAAAGTGAGGGTTCATGGCAAACGAGCTGACTCTGTTGAAAATGTGAAGGATTGGTTCATTGGATTATTCAACCCATTTTCTAAAATGGGTCAAATAACTTCAGCCTATATTCATTATAGAAATTGACGTAAGGCTGGCCTAACCTCCGGCTACAGAAAATCTGATCGCCATTAGTTTTTTATTTCCTTCCGTACACAGAGATGCACGCCATAGCCACTCCCATTGATTTTTATTCTCTTTCGTACACAGAGATGCACACCATTACCACTCCCATTGGATGTATGACTTTTGACCAAATATATTCTCTGAATTATATTCCCTGAATCATCTAGTTCAGGGAATATATTCACTGAACAGGGAATATATTCCCTGAACTAAATGATCATATATTGGAAATTGTAAAGAACAACTTGCATTAAAGCCTCCAGGAAAATCGCCTAGGAAATGTAGGACGTTGAGAGCAAATCAATTCCTTCTGTTTGTTTCCAACTTCCATTAGTCTTCGTCTTCCCTAGTTCCAAGCTCTTGCATGACAAGAGGTCAAGGAAGTGCGTCTCTTTAATTCCATTAGACTGTGTGTACATAGCAACAGAAGATATGAATTTGGATCAACTAAGAATTTGGGCCAATGATCTGCGATTGTCAGGTGGTTCAAGTGATCAGGTAAATATACAATTCTTTAATAATTTCTTATTAATTGCAGTGCCCAAGTGAATGTATAATGTTGTCAGGATGATATTCTCAGAAACGAAATAATACAAGAAGATGAAAATGTCACAAACGAATTTTCCACGGACATGGTATGATATTAACTCAATTCCAATTATGTTTTATTTTGCCAATTTCTAATTAAAAGTTGTTAATTTCTAACAGAATTAATATATTTTCAGGTATTCAATTCGCGCCAATCTCTAATTGATTGGATTCAAAAAACTTGACGCAATTTATGATATATCATTTTCATTAAAAGGTCAGAGACCAGCATAATCGGGAAGAGTCCTAGACTGTTGTTCCAATGTGATCGCGGTCGCACATACAGAAGCAAGAAAACTTTCACAATGATTATAGGCACCAAAAAAATTAATTGTCATTTCAGAGTGAAATGGGTGAAAATGCAAACAGGTGATGACTGGATGGCAATGGTGGTATGTGGAACACATAACCATGCCCCTGCATCATATATGGAGGGACATCCATACCCTGGTCGGCTCTCTGAATCTGAAATCTAGTTGATGGAACATCTGTCTACGAAAAATGTGAAGCCACGAGATATCTTGACATCGTTGAAGAAGCAGGATCCGGACAACGTGTCTACCATTCAGACCATGTACAATGCACGCAAGAAATTCCGGACTGCAGAGAAAGCTGGTAAAACCTAGATGCAAGTCGTCATGTCATTTCTACAACGTGAAAGATACATTTTCGAGAGTCGAACAAATGTTATAACCAATGAGCTTGAAGATTTATTCTTCGCACATCCAGGATCATTAGAGCGATGGCGTGCATTCCCGCACGTGTTATTGATGGATGCAAATATAAAACAAACAGGTACATGATATGCCACTCTAGATATCTGTGTCCTCTTTTGATTTAGCAAAATTAAAAAATCTGTAAGTTTTAACATTTCTGTGTCTTAAACAAACAGGTATAGGATGCCTCTCCTTGAGATTGTCGGCGTGACTGCAACTAATATGACATTTTGCATAGCATTTGTGTTCATGCACTCAGAAAAAGTGTTCAATTATACTTGGGCTTTAAGGTGTCTGCAGTCAACAATGAATAGATGCACCGGTCCACGAGTTATTGTCATAGACAGAGAGTTGGCTTTGATGAATGCGTCTGCCCAGGTATTTCCCGATGCTAAGAAATTACTCTGTAGGTGTCACATTTATAGGAGTATTTTGAGCAAGTGCAAGCCATCAATAACAGACAACAAATCTTGGAATGCATTCTACAAAATGTGGAATATGTTGCTTGAATTTAAAATTGAGAATGCGTATGTGTGCAAATTGGCGGACCTTGAGGTAGTGTTACAAAACTTTCTAGGTACGATTAATTATCTCAAGGATGTATGGTTGACACCTTATAAGGAGATGTTTGTATCCGCCTAGACCGACAGATATCTGCATTTTGGAAACCAGACAACTAATAGAGTCGAGAGCCAGCATGCGAAATTGAAAAAAATACTTGGAGTCATCACAGTCAGATTTGGAGACATCGCTGTTGTTTATTCACCAAGTCATCCAATCACAGGACATAGCTATCAAAGCAAGTATTGAGCAAAGCAAAACTATCGTCCAAGATCGATTCAATATACCACACTTTCAGGAATTATGTGGTTTCGTTTCAAGCCACGCATCGCATCTGATTTTGAAGGAATTTGAGCGGTCTAAGGAGGTCGGAGAAGTTTCCTACAAATGCGGATGTCGACTTCGTACGAGCTATGGACTACCATGTGCGCACGAGCAAGCAATATATTTGAACGATGGTCGTCCCATATCAATTGATTCCATAGATAAATTTTGGAGAAAACTTGATTTATCACCGTGTGTGTCTCTTGAAGTCGATGACATCGATTATGACGTCGAGCTACAAGTGTTCACGGAACAGTTTAAGCAGCAAAAAAGGCATGGTAAATTCAGTCTTTTAAGAAAATTGAGGGAGATAATCAAACCATCAACAGCTTCAATTCGTGAACCTGCTGTTAATACGAACACTCGTGGACGCCCCTCCTCGAAAAAAAAAAGTTGCAACAAATATTCATGTTAATCCGTCTGCATTAGTGTTCGTTGAGTCTGATTCCATTCATTCTCGGGAACCAAGCAAAAATAGTTATTCGTTTGGAGGCCCTAACTCAAAGGACAGGGAAGACATATCAACTCGTGCTAATACGGATACATTTGAGTTTGTTCAGCTAGATATTTTTCAGTTTCAAGAATCAGCGAGACACAGTTGCTCCTCTATTTATAACTACTCTGTACATGCCTATGTTTGTCAGTTTCCACCTATACTGCATCCTTACATTATGCATGTACAAGATGTAAAACCTGATGGAAATTGCGGATTTCGGGCGATAGCTGTCTGTCTTGGTCTTCACGAAGATGCATGGGCAACTATCCGGTATAGCTTAATAGAAGAGTTGCACACATTCAGGACACAGTATGTTGCAATATTTGGTAGTGATGACCAGTGGATTCGTGTATATAACTCACTGAACTTTTTTGCATTAGATAGAGGAGCACTAATTGAGCATTTGATGACTATGCCAAACATGGGTCTCTTAATTGCTTTGAAGTTCAATGTGATATTACACGTTTTAAGTGCTGCACAGAGCTTTACATATTTGCCACTTCGATCTACTCCACCACCGTCGTATCAATATGTTGCTATCGCTATCGGTTATGTAAATAATAATCATTATGTCCAAGTTGCATTGACAGATGGTTACCATATGCCTCCCATTATGCCTCAATGGGTTCACTTCAGGCATGATTGTGCAGCTTCATGGGCTACCCCGTATCTGGAGCGAATTAATGTGTTCAGTCTGTATATGTGGTGTAGGTTTCCTTCTGAAACCATTGTATTGGAAGTTTAGGAATGTAACATGTCTTAATATGTTTGAATAAATTTATTTTAAATTTCCAAAGCTATTAGAGTCGACCCAAAGCTATTGGAGTCGACACCATCAAGAAATGGTGTCGACACTTTTTCCCATAAGATAAGATTGCTGGACAACTTGTCTTAAGGGATTGACACTATCTGAAATGGGGTCGACACGACAGTTTGACATTTATTTTATTTTTATGTATTGAAGTCTCGCTCGACCCAGCGACAGGTTGAGTCGAGCGAGTGATCATTCTGTCCGGAGGTTGGAAACGCGAAAGCCCCATGGAGTCGACACCATAAAGTAAGGGTGTCGACACTTCTTCCCATAAGATCAAAATTGCTGAAAAATTTGTCTTTTATGGCTTGATTTCACGAGTTAGTGAAGTTGGTTTGGGCCCCGGGGGGGGGGGGGCTGGCTGTGGTTCTGCCACTAATCATATTGTAGATCCGTGACTAGTATCAAAGCATGGTTCCACTTCTATCACTGATCATATTTAAAACAAATTTATTCAAATATATTAACACATGTTACATTCCTAATCTTTCAACACAATGGTTTCAAAAGGAAACCTAGAACGCGTATACTGCATGAACACATTAATTTGCTCTGCATATGGGGTAGCCCATGCAACTGCACAATCATGCCGGAAGTGAACCCATTGAGGCATAATGGGACGCATCGGGTAATCATCTGTCAATGCAACCTGGACGTAGTGATTATTATTTACGTACTCGATAGCGATAGCAACTTGTTGATACGACGGTGGTGGAGTAGATCGAAGTGGCAAATACGTAAAGCTCTGTGCATCACTTAAAACGTGTAATATCACATTGAACTTTGAAGCAATTAAGTTGCCCATGTCTGGCATGGTCATCCAATGCTCACTAAACTAATCCTCGTGTTTAGAACTCACGAAACTTTTTTGTATTAGATAGAGGAGCACCGATTGAGTATTGGATGACCATGCCAGACATGGCTTTCTTAATTGCTTTGAAGTTCAATGTGATATTACACGTTTTAAGTTCTGCACAGAGCTTTACTTATTTGCCACTTCGATATACTCCACCACCGTCATATCAACATGTTGTTATCGTTATCAGGTACATAAATAATAATCACTACGTTCAGATTACATTGACAGATGGTTACTCGATGCCTCCCATTATGCCTCAATGAGTTTACTTCAAACATGATTATACAGCTGCATGGGCTACTCCGTATGCGGAGCGAATTAATGCATTCATGTAATATATGCGTTATAGGTTTTCTTCTGAAACCATTGTGTTTGAAGATTAGGAATTTAACATGTGTAAATATGTTTGAATAAATTTATTTTAAATATCCAAGACCTTTTTTTTTTGTCATTTAAAACAGAAAATCATTCTATCTTGGCCTTTCATCATATTACTCTGTTTGGGCATGACACTTTCTCTTGCATTTTTTATCAACAATTCTACATATTCAAATTTTCTGACACTTTCTCTTGCATTTTTTCACCAGCGAGGATCCGGCCTTTTCTCAAAGTCTGTTTCTTTACTGTAATTAAAGAAATTATGGATGAAAAATCCAACATGAAAATAAACCTCTCACAAATTCTTGTAAATAAACAGGTCTAAGCTTTTCCATCCTCAAAATCCTCGTTTTTATGGACAGTGAAGATTAAATACGCTTCCATCATCTCAATCTCCACGACGTGGACGGTGCAGATTGTAACTTGGCCAAAACAAAGCCGTGACCGTGTTTCACATCAAGGCTCAAAGGTTATCTTCCACGTGTCGAGGATACATGGCGCTCATGTACGAAAAGAGATAAGGCCAAAAAAGCTCCCGTGTGGTCGACCGTTCAGAAGTTATGGTGCGGTTATTAAAAAGTTCCGTGCGACCGCGTAAATGTGAATTGACCGGCATAAATCCAATCAATAGGGATCTAGAGTGGGTTTACTTACTAACTAGACTGGGTGTATTTACCTGTCTCGGAAGACATATAACATGATCCTCAGCCTCCGTACCCACCTACCATTGGGACATTTGATCATGTCATGTCTCAAGTCTTAAAGAAAGACGCATTGAATTTTGAAAGACTCTACAAGGACGTTTGTGTACATGTAAATTTTATGAAAAGTGAAAATTATCACATCAGCAAAATGCATGAATTTTAAATACTTTTAAAAAGTATTTATGCGGATGTCGAAAATTTATATTTGGTGTAAAAAGTTTTTTCTAAATGAATTGGTGTTGATGTTGTTTGGGTGCGACTGTCTGTCTTACACAAAATAAAATTTTATTATTTGGTACGGTAATTTTCTGCGAAAAAATAACTAAACTAGAGTGATATTATCAGCTATAAATTACTTTTTATTTACTCATTTGTTCACACTTCTATTTATAAAATCATAGATTATAAGAACAAAAAGTCTACATGGACTAATTCATAGAGTTAGTCAATGGACTAATTCCATGGTTCTCATCTAAATATTGGATGAAAATATCTAATATTTGAATGAGAATCATGGAGTTAGTCCATGTTTCTATCCATAAGTTAGTCTATGTAGCAGGACTTTTATAAGAAATTTAGGACAAACAGATCTTCGTTGAAATTGAAACCTGACATGGCTCCTGACACTTATGTTGGTTTATAAAATATTAGAAACTGACACTGTACATGGATCAAAATACAAACATTTGGATCAGATTGCCCATCAACTTTATTGTGATATTAAAAACAGTGCTTTAAGATTACATTGCCACTTTGAAACAGAAGATATGAAGCCTTTTAGGTTCCATTTGGTTTTTGAGAGCCTTTTGCAATGGTTCATATCACAATTAAGAATCTTTACACTAATAGTAGATCTTTCAAATTTATAGGATATGGTGGGTGATGGGAATGTTATTCTGATGACCCAGTCTTAGCATTGACAGCGCTATAATGTTATATAGTTGTTTTTTATCATCCAGTCCAGGCTCCAGTGGTTCTTAACATTCTTGAGTGTCCAATAGGCCCAACCAAATGAGGCCCGCCCATAAACCTTTAATTGGGCCTTTGCAAATCTCTGGTAATCCTCCTTTGCTGCTCCTTGAACCTGCCATTAAGCAACCCATTCCCCTGCCAAAATTCACCCCATCAGTACATAGGTACTCAATCAATGAGTTTAATCGAAGATGAAAACCAGTGTCTCAAATCTCGTTACCAACGAAAGTTTCAGGGCCATTGGAGGTGGTGATGGCATTCAACTGGGGCGAACAAGGTGCCTGGCCGCAGGGGGTTGGGGCGAACGAGGAGAAGAGAGAGGGGGGTTGGGGTGTGGCTGCATGGAGAATAGAGAGAGAGAGAGAGAGAGAGGGTGGGGCGTGTCCCATGTACAAGGTGGAAGTAAGAGGGGGGAGGTGGCCAGGTGGGGTGTGGGCGCTGCGCGAGGTGGCTGGTCGCAGGGGGTTGGGGCGAAAGAGGAGAAGAGATAGGAAGAGAGAGGGAGGTTGGGGTGTGGGGTAGCGTGGAGAACAGAGAGAAAGAGGGAGATAGGCATACCTGCAGGGCGATCTCTGCTGGCTCGCGCCGATGAAGGAGATAAGAGCACGGGAAGCTAGGGTTTAGAAATGGGTAGGAAAAGAAGTGTATAAAGCATTTTGGTTGGGGGGGGACTTCCATGTCCCCCCCCCCCGAGAAGTCTATTTCCACGGTAAGTAAGGAAAATGCTAACTTGGTAAAAAAGAATTCATTGAAAATTACCGCACCAAATGCATAAAAAGTGAGTTTTGCCGTGAAAAAATTTTCACTTTTCCCGCAGAATTGGCTACACAAACATGTCCTAAAGGTCTAAAGTCCTTCCGGAATTTTGAAATTTCACCCGTTTCGAAATTTCAGCCATTTGTGAAATTTCTTAATGATAAAGACAAAAATGATAAGAATTGTAGCAAGACCACTCTTTACACACACACAATTATAGCAAGACCACACACACACACACACACATATATATATATATATATATAAAGAGGACGAAGACCACAGACACCGCACAATTATAAGGAACAAACCCTACGCATCCATCTCCACTCATCCTCTATAAGAGATCCAACTAGGGGTGTAACAATTCGGTTAACCGGTCATTTGGAAAAAACCATTAATCAAATCATAACCGCTGTTTTCTGTCTTTTAAAACCGTAACCGTATCCACAAAAATCGTGGAAAACCGAATCGTAGCTAACCATATTAGACGGTTCGGTTACGGTTAATTACCGTGGAAATCAGAATTCCCAAAACAGAAGAAAGTAGAGATTTTTATTAGAGAAATGAAGTGAGTTTTTTTTTTTTTTTTTTTTTTTTTTTTTTGTGAAGTTACATTGGGGCAGTATTGGGCGATTACAGTGCAGAGGGACTTCACAATGCCGGTGTTGATGTTGAACAGATCATCACGAGTCATTCTTAGTTTCCTCGGTACAACCAGCCGGTAAGATGACAACATCCGATCCTTCCAGCCATGTACCCAGCAACCTACAAAACAATCAAACAGCAACCAAATCACATAACAATCAAACACAAACCAAATCACATACATACATAGATGATTGATGGGATTGAGAGAGAGAATAAAAGAAGAAGAAGAGAATTAGGGTTTGGGGCCTCATATTTGCTGTTGATGTGGCTGACATCGGCGGCGACGCCTAGAGTGTCGATGGTATCATAGATATATAGCGAGTTTAGAGACGAGAGGGTTGAGCTTCATGAGGAGGGCGAGGGGCTGGCCAATGCCGCCGGCGGCGCCCAAGACGGTGACTTTGCGCTCCGGGTGGATTGATTCCGACGAAAAAGATCGATGGGAGATAGAAGATGGAGAGGACAAAGCCCTTGATCTGAGGGCTGTTTGGACGAATCTTGACATGGAAGACTTCATCTTTTTGGGGGAAAATGAGGAGAAAGAGGATCGGAATTAGGGTTTTTGGAAAGAGGATTGAAAATTGGTATTTCATTCAGGACCTTTATTTTTCTTTTATTTGCATAATGGTACGGTTAACCTTGTGCGATTATTTATGGTTCGGTTCGATTAATAATCGTGAGTTATTACAGAAACCGTAAAGTGCAGTTTTTTTATTTCATTAACCGTAACCGAACCGTGAAACACGATTATTAACCGTGATTCAGTTGATTCGATTCGGTTAGACGATTTTTTCTTTTTTACACCTCTAGATTCAACACCCAAAAACACACCCCAGATCTCTTCTCCTGCATTTCTTCACCTCAACCACAAAACAACCCTGAACTCCTCAGTAGAAAACCACTACCAAAAGGGCTCAAAAACCACCTTCCCCTTCATCTCAGACGTACCAAAAGGACATAAAACCACCTCTCCCTTCATCTTAGCCGTTCGATCAAACTTCTACAACGGGCTATCCTGTCATTGACCCACCCAGTGCTCCCCCACCATTACACATCCAATCCCAACCTCAGGTTCCAGACCAGGGGGGTAGTGATTTTGAGACTCACTTGAGGAGGACGGAGATTGTAGCACCTTGATGATAATGGATGAATCCCTGCCTCGATACTTGGAAGAGGGAGAAGAAAGGAGTCAGAGGACCCTGGCTTGGGCAGCGTAAGGCTCTCCGATGCCTAAGTCAGTTCAGGAAACTCAACAGTAGGATGGAGATTTGGAGAAGAGATGGCGTACCAGCCGTCTGGTACCTCCTTTTTTTTGAAACTGTAGTTATGATTATATAGAGGAAGGGAGAAGGCAGGGAGGTGGTTGACCGTCTCATCATAGCGCACCTTGTCATGTACTAAGGGTGGTAGAGTCTCATCGTAGCCTTCTTTCTTTAATTGCAATCCCATCTAGCCTTATCGTGGCGCCTTCGGAGCTGTAGACGGCGATCTGTAAGGGTGTATGGGTGGCGCCCTTGTCTTGTCGCACGCTCTATCTCGTGGGTGACTGTACGCAGGTGTACAGCTGTCAGTGCTATTATCGAGGCTGAGATCGAGGCATGCTGTTAAGCCGGCTGGCCTGATGGCCGAGGTGAAATACCTGGCCGAGTTTAAAGATGGAAGGAGCCAAGACCGAGATCATTCCTGGCGATCTCGGTCGGTGCCCTGGGCGCTGCAGCCGAGGCGGGACAGTCTTGGCCGAAGTGGAATTGGCCGAAATGGGGGAGCTTGGTAGCACTGTTGCCTAGGAGGCCAAGGCCAAGATACGTCAAATGGTACTCCTACCGAAGCTGGAATGGTCTTGGTAGTGCTGTTATCGAAGTAGCTATGAAATATTCATCCCACACACTGACTACTGTCAAGACGTTGGAACCTCTATGTGCTCTTCTTCTTCTTCTCCGCCTTCTATTAGTTTGTTTGAGTGACAATATTTTTCAATGATGCTTATTTGTGGTGGTGTTTTGGCAGGTTGCCTGACATGTTTGTGCCCATGCATCACTTTCGGGAGAATTGTAGATATAGTGGATAGAAGATCTACTTGTAAGAGCTTCAAATGTTTTGGGGCATCTTTGTTCCTGTTAATTGTTATAGTAACGGTATCATCTATATTACTAAAGGAATGTATACACTTCCTGGAGGAGGACACCTGGCATGTCTTGGAGATGGACACGTGGCAGCAGCCAGCCTAAAATGGTATTCTGCTAATCTCTCATTCTCCATCTAAAATTTCTCAATCTCTCCCTCTCTAAAATCTCTCCTCCATGTTAATACAATCCCTAAAATCTCTCATTCTCCATCTAAAATTTCACTTCCAAGACAACCACACAAAATGGGGAAGAGGAAAATCCCAAATTGTAAAGGATTGAAATATAATCCTTAATTCCATAGAAGAAATATGTGCTCTCTGTGGGGCCCACTTGGGGCCTACATCACTGTCAAGGTTGGGACCCACTGATCATCCTAACCAATTCAACAGGAACCCACAAATTTTAATGGCTTAAAAAAAAGAAACAAATAGAGTGGTCGATTGTGGGCTCAATTGGTCAGAATGGGTGCAAACCTACATGGATCCATTGTGATTCAGGGGAGATCTCTGTTTTTTATCCATTTGGATATCATCTAAACATCTAGCAAGACATTTCTGTCACACCCTCATGATTTGATTAAAATTATTTTATCAATCAATTCATGGGTCCCGGCCTGCATCATTTGATTTTATGGACGGTTAGAATAAAGATGGTGGACCCCATTCATCTGGGTCCCACTTAAAAATATTTGGTCAATTTTTTAGGTCTACGATCATTTGATCCTTTGATCTTTTTAAATCAATTCATGGGTCCCATCCCGCATAATATGCTTTTTTGGACGGTTAGAATAGAGATGGTGGGCCCCATTCATCTGGGGGTTCCACTTAAATAGGTTATGTTTGGTTAATTTGTGAGGTCTATGATTATTTGATCATTTGATCTTTATCAAGCAATTCATGGGTCCATCCCGCATCATATTATTTCATGGATGGTTAGAATATAGATGGTGGACCCCATTCATCTTGGGGGTCCCACTTAAATAGGTTAGGTTTGGTCAATTTAGAGGTCTATGATCATTTGATCTTTATCAATCAATTCATAGGTCCCGGCCCGCATCATTTGATTTTATGGACGGTTAGAATAAAGATGGTGGACCCCATTCATCTGAGTCCCACTTAAAAATATTTGGTCAATTTGTTAGGTCTATGATCATTTGATCCTTTGATCTTTCTTAATCGATTCATGGGTCTCATCCCACATAATATGATTTACGGACGATTAGAATAGAGATGGTGGACCCCATTCATTTGGGGGGTTCCACTTAATATGTTAGGTTTGGTCAATTTGTGAGGTCTATGATCATTTGATCATTTGACCTTTATCAAGCAATTCAATGGTCCCATCCCGCATCATATGGTTTCATGAATGGTTAGAATATAGATGGTGGACTCCATTCATCTTTGGGGTCCCCACTTAAATAAATTAGGTTTGGTCAATTTATGAGGTCTATGATCATTTGATCTTTTTCAATCAATTCATGGGTCCCGGCCCACATCATATGATTTTATGGACGGTCAGAATAGAGATGGTGGACCCCATTTATCTGGGTCTCACTTAAACATATTTGATCAATTTGTTAGGTCTACGATTATTTGATCCTTTGATCTTTTAAATAAATTCATGGGTCATATCCCGCATAATATGGTTTTATGGACGGTTATAATAAAGATGGTGGACCCCATTCATCTTAGGGGTCCCACTTAAATAGGTATGTTTGGTCATTTGTGAGGTCTATGATCATTTAATCCTTTGATCTTTATCAAGCAATTCATGGGTCCCAGCCCGCTTCAAATTATTTCATGGACAGTTAGAATATAGATGGTGGACCCCATTCATCTTGGGGGTACCACTTAAATAGGTTAGGTTTGGTCAATTTGAGAGGTCTATGATCATTTGATCATTTGATCTTTATCAATCAATTCATGGGTCCCGGCCCGCATCATTTGATTTTATGGACGGTTAGAATAAAGATGGCGGACCCCATTCATCTGAGTCTCACTTAAAAATATTTGGTCAATTTGTTAGGTCTACGATCATTTGATCATTTGATCTTTTTAAATCAATTCATGGGTCTCATCCCGCATAATATGGTTTTATGGACGGTTAGAATATAGATGGTGGACCCCATTCATCTGGGGGTCCCACTTAAATAGGTCAGGTTTGGTCAATTTGAGAGGTCTATGATCATTTGATCTTTATCAATAAATTCATGGGTCATGGCCCGCATCATTTGATTTTATGGACTGTTAGAATAAAGATGGTGGACCCCATTCATCTGGGTCCCACTTAAAAATATATGATCAATTTGTTAGGTCTACGATCATTTGATCATTTGATCTTTCTTAATCAATTCATCGGTCCCATCCCGCATAATATGGTTTTATGGACGGTTAGAATAGAGATGGTGGACTCCATTCATCTGGGGGGTTCCACTTAAATAGGTTAGGTTTGGTCAATTTGTGAGGTTTATGATCATTTGATCTTTATCAAGCAAATCATGGGTCACAGCCCGCATCATATGTTTTTATGGACGGTTAGAATATAGATGGCGGACCCCATTCATCTTAGGGGTCTCACTTAAATAGGCTAGGTTTGGTCAATTTGAGAGGTCTATGATCATTTGATCATTTGATCTTTATCAATCAATTAATGGGTCCTGGCCCGCTTCATTTGATTCTATGGACGATTAGAATAAAGATGGTGGACCTCATTCATCTGGGTCCCACTTAAATATATTAGGTCAATTTGTTAGGTCTACGATCATTTGATCATTTGATCATTTGATCTTTTTAAATCAATTCATGGGTCCCATCCCGCATAATATGGTTTTATGGATGGTTAGAATATAGATGGTGGACCCATTCATCTTAGGGGTCCCACTTAAATAGGTTAGGTTTGGTCAATTTGAGAGGTCTATGATCATTTGATCATTTGATCTTTATCAATCAATTAATGGGTCCCAGCCCGCATCATATGATTTTATGAACGATTAGAATAGAGATGATGGACCCCATTCATCTTGGTCCCACTTAAATATATTAGGTCAATTTGTTAGGTCTATGATCATTTGATCTTTCTTAATCAATTCATGCATCACCTAAAGAATAAAACATTTGGAAAAAAAACATAAAGATCAAATTAGCAACAAAAAAAAGGACTCACAAGTTTACTAATTAATAAATTTATTAAAAATAAGCATTTAGTGGTTTCGTGGTTATCCACGGGATTTTGCTAGTAAGAACAAAAATAATGTGTGTTACTGTTAATCAGAGAGGCCCCATAGTCTAACATTAGATCTCCAGTTAGATGTCGAATATCACTTAAATTTATTCGTTCAATGGGAATACAAGTTTAATGTTTTTAACTTTATTTGTATTGTCAGTCAATCGAATAATGGTCAAATCGTGATCTAAGATCCATATGAAATAGGAAGGATGTGGGTTTGACTTGATCATAGGGTGATAATTTCTTTTCAAAAACATCAGGAATGTTCTTAATATATATATAGAGCCTGTATAGAGGTGGCAATTGGTTTGAAGGGTTTGAAAGGTTTTCAATGGTGGACCCAGGATTTTATTTTGGTGGGGTTATAATTTTGCTCAACTTTTCTAAACTTTTTTACATTAAAAATATCATTCACGGTCCACTACGTTACCAAGGCAGCTTGGCAACTTGCCATGCATCCGTGCCCCCATGCAGGGGCTGCCCATGGTGTCGCGGCTGAACTTAAGTGGCGCGTAAGGCGATTTAAAGGATCCTGATTCAATTATATGAGGCAACTGGAATGTCCTTAAAGCCAAAGTCTTTCGGTAAGTCCTTCTAGTTTGAGTTGGTTGATCCCTTGGAGTTGATTCTGATTCAATTAAAAGAGGCAACTAGAATGTCCTTAAAATTACCTAAGTCCTTTTAGTTTGAGTTGGTTGATTCCTTGTAGTTGTTGGGTGTTTAATTAAACTTTTAAATTGGCCCAAATGTTTGTTTATGTGAATTGAAGATTCGGTTGAAGCAGGTGGGAGGGACTGACTTCTTCTTGGGATGAATGAAGGATAGGCCTTAATTGTTGGTAGGGTGTTGGCATCGGTAAAATATTACCATGTGGGGTTTTAGAGGTTCATAGTTACCTAGTTCGCTGAGAAGGCCTCCAAGTGCGAATACTTCAATTGAAGTAAATTTCACTTATAGTAATAGTAAAGAACAGCTATTTTGAGTAGCTTGAGTTTTAACCATGATCCTTTCTAATGAACATATAGCAGCTCAAATGATCGAACTCTAACCCAGAGGAATTGAGAAGTGAATCAAATTAACCTACTCTAGTAAATTTTCTGATCAAGCTAAGTCTTGAGTTGCAAATTACCAACTTGCATTCAAATTAATGCAATCACATTGCGAAGTTTATTGTTTTAAACCTGTGATTTATGATCATTTGAAATTAATTTGTCTCAAGTTGGAGCGTCGATCCACTAAAACAAAACAAAACAAAAATAGAGGCTCTCGTAAGGAGGAAAACAGGATTATTTGTATGAAAAATGAGGTTCAAATAAGTTTCTGAATATCGTTAGTGGTGGATAGCGATGAATATCTAAACGGGAATCATTCTCAAATTTCAAATTAGGCACACCTTTATGTTTGCCAATCAGAAGGTTTATGTGGGACGGAGACCATTTAACATGGATTAAACAATGCCCATTTTTTTTTCCAAAAGTTTTAAAATACCTTCCCAAAAAGGAGAAAAATTTGTATCCAATTATTTTTTTTTTTCATTTTTTTCCAAGTCCCTGATGTTCATGTTTAAAAGAAATTCGGACACTAGCGTATTTGGATGTGTGGTGAAGTTAAGTGAGGTAAGGTAAAGTCTTCATTATTCAGAAAAAAAAAAAAGACAAATGATAATATCAAAAATACATAATTGAAAAAAAATCAAAAATACAGAATCTAACAACCAATCAACATATTTTTATTAATCAATAATGGATGGATCAATTAATATGTATTTAATTTGACATGAGTCTTACTTCGATTAGAGTTGGAGCCCATTCTCCATGCTAACGGGCAGAAAATGATTACTTTGAGCACTTTGATTCGTTATGGTGAGCTATATTATTTTCATTTTTCAACCAAGCTCACGAAGTTTAGCGATTTTTCATTTTACCTCGTGTCCATGGGGTTGCCAAAACCTATCCTATCAGACCATGCCTGTCCAGCCTTCAGAACATGCCCTTGTCCTTTTCAAAATCAAAAAGTCCATATGGACGGACTTTTTGGGGTCGGCCAGTGGACCGACCCCAATGTTCTCATCGATGAAAACATTGGGGTTGGTCCACTGGCCGACCCCAAATGTTCCATCCATGCAGACGGGCTGTTTCAAAATTAGGTCACAAGAGTTGGTGGACCGTAGAGATCATTCATCTAAAAAGTGGGCCCCGGTGATGGACACCGTCATATCACTGCCATGGTTTTTATAATATAAAGGGATATTCACCGAATCTTACGTTTCACATTTACCCCCTAACCAGCGAACTTCAAATATTTTTCCTCCTGCGATATCGCATGACCATAAGATAATTGTATTTACGATATTGCACAGTCTAGGATATCACATAGTACTAAAATATTACATGAAAGAAATACTTAAATTTGAACATTTGATTGACGAATATCATGTCTAAGGACGGCTCTCCTAACAATATCCATATTATAAACGGACTTACTTTTTAAAAAAAGTTTACGAATAACTTAGATCTGGTTTGGTATTGGTCATAATATGTTACCTTTGCCTGTCTAGGTCAGGTACACATATCCATTGGTTAAGATTATTATTATTTTTATTATGATGATGATGATAATGATTAAAGAAATTAATAGTGACCCCCTCAAAATCCATTTATTTACATAGTAACCTTGAAAAAAAAATCATTTCTAACAAGGAAAAGGCCAAAAAGGTCCAATCGTATCATCCATCTTCATGAATTTAGGCTGTTTTGGCCATTAATAGACCACCAACTTATATAATACAGCAGCCTAGGCATGATATTTACATTTTGATGGGATTTTACACAAAAGTAATTATATCCTATTACAATGAAATGTAATTATATACAATTAAAATTCAATCATTCACACCCATGATACATACCATACAGTGGCATTATGCAATGGTTTTAGTTGTGTTAGCAAATATATAGACCACATTGTGGGAGACTCCGGGTCGGACGGGAGCTTTTCAATCCGGCCATGGATCCACTCGACGGGCCTGAAGTTAGGCCCAGCCCATTAAGTTTCTAATACATAATTACATATACACCTCATCGTTAAAAATAGGGGTGTTGCCCGAGCCCGAGCCCGATCCCCGCGCAGCCCGCTTTAGGGCAGGCTTGGATATGTATTTTAGGTAGGGATGGCAACGGGTCGGATCGGAGGCGGATATTGTCATATCTGCCTCTATATCCAAACTCAATTCTCCGTCTCCATATCCGCTCCGATCTCCAAATGGATATCCATTCTATCCTCCATCCCCGCCTCCAAACGGATATGGATATCCAAATGGAGAATCGGATATCCAAATTATTAAAAAAATATTAAAAATATAATATAATTTAAGCATTAAAAACATTAAAAAGATGATACAATTCAAAATATATCCAAAAATAAACTTTCAAAATAAAGTCATTCAAGTTTCAACACACTTACACAAGTCATACAAATCCCAATTATTGAAGTGTTTTCTGTAATATATTGATATATATATATGGTGTAATATATATAATATTATATAAGATAACTGCAATTAAGGGTTAAACGGATATCCAAACGGGTCGGATACGGTTCGAATATCCAAACGGATCCGATCTCCGAATTTTTTTCAAAATCTATATCCGAATCCGACCCAATCTCCGAAAAAATCTCCAAAATTCATATCCAAACGGAGCGGGTATCGGATCGGATCGGACGGAATTGCCATCCCTAATTTTAGGCCTGTTTAATAATTGGGTCAGGCTTGGATTATATGAAAGAAAGCCCAAAAACTGGCCAGTATAAGGAGTACAATTAATTTAATTTAATTAGTCAAAGATTTGCTAGAAATACCATGAAATTGGTCAAAAGCCATATTCAACCTGGCCCGATTGACTAAATGGCGGGCTCAGGCCGGACTCTTATGTCCCATTTGGGTTTGGTCTGGCCCTGGGCTTGTGTTTTTAAGCCAGGCCAGGACTGGATATGCTCAGCCTGGCGCGACCCATGAACATCCCTAGTTTAAAAAAAAAAAAAAAGTTTGGTTAGGCCTTTAAAATAAACAGGCCCGTCTCATTCAATAATCAGGTCAGAAAGTTAAAGTTCAGATCAGCACACAGCTCAAAAAATAATGCCGCTGAGATCCAGCTCTATCACCTTCCCTAGCTCTAGTTGGTGGTATTAGTCTGTAAACAGGCCGGGTAAAAATCTATGTACAATATCTTAGACCCCAACTTAAATCCAAGCTCAATTGTATTTATGATCTTTAAGATTGTCACAAGTAGGCCTGTATCTTTAGCAAAATCTTACAAATTCATGTTAGGAGTTTTTCAAATGCTACAAATGCTGTCCCCACAACATGGGATTTCAAATCCTCATCATCATCCAACATTTAACATGCTGGAATCTATAAAATTTCAAAACATATTTATTTGCATGCATGAGGAGGGAAAACCCAACATTTAAAATGCTGGAATTCGTAAAATTTCAAAGCATGTTTGTTTGCACGATAAACAAGCATATTTTAACTTTTGAAGTGGGTGGAAGGGTCAGAATCTAAATACTCAACAAAACAAACATCACATTTAAAATGTCAAGAGGGGGCAATCATAATATCAATGTAATCCACCATGAGAAATTACTATTAGAAATCACCTCATAATTAGGGAAAAATTACACTTTACCACCCTCAATTATCACCCTTTTTTTACTTTACCTCCTAAACTTTAAAAAGTATCAATTGACCCCCTTATAGTCACTGATCCCAATTTGATTGACACACATCCGAATGAACTAAACCGTTGGATCGAGGGTTGAATCTTTTTTTCTTTTTAATATGAAGTCATTAAACTTATAGGCCACAGATGAAATGGGTTAGGGTATGGGGTTGGGGTCAAACTTATACTTGGGGTGGTTTCATATAGATCTTTTTCATGCCCCCCGGTCCCATCCCCAAATGAGACTCACGGTTGGACTCCACTAAAATTTTTCATATAATAGGTGAGAACTAATTCTCACCTGAATAAATTCGTTTATGTAAATATATTGATTCGCAACTCATATTCAGTTTGGCTGAGTTGCGAATAGTAGTGGTAACTTAGATTTTATATTAAATGAGAAAATATCAAGTTGGAGAATTTTAACAACTAACAAGATTTTCACTGTTCAGTTAACTCTGGTTTCTTGAGTTTGACTCCAAGCTCAACCATTTGGTTAGGTTTACCACCTATCACATTATAGGAAGATTCTCTACATCAGTTT